>JAKTYP010000062.1:0-424261 GCA_030561945.1 Metschnikowia krissii | reverse complement strand
GGGGGGGTGGGGGGGTGGGGGGGGGCATGTGGCACCGCTTCTCAATCTTTAAACGTCTAGGCGACCTACGGCCCTGCCCACGGCCTAAGTACCTTAGTGCCCATGCGGACACTACCAAGCCCACGGCTTCTTGACCGCACGGCATACAAACACGCTGTTGCCCTAGAAAAACGGCGGGGCCTCTACAAATTTGCTGGCACATGGCATGAGCACTCACGGAGTCAGCGCCGCCTTATCCGCCCCCCGCCCCTACCCCCTGCGTACATATAGATGTAGATGAAGACCTACATATATATATATATATATATATATACCAAATTGTATGGACCCGCCCCCTGCCCCGTACGGTGGCCATATGCTGGTCATGTGCTGCCCCATGATTCGCATACGCCCCTGCGCGGACTATTATTTTCCCCCGGCCGCGTTTCTGGCTCTAGGGCCAAGAATGGCGCTCCCCCACATCGAATGGAGTTCTGAGTTCCGCCTTTTCTGCCCAGTCAGGCCCAACACCCGGGATTTCTTCCTTAGTCCTCGCGCAACAAAGTACCCATCCCAAACGGAAACAAATCAAAGACTACGAACCCAATAGCGTAACAAAAAACTGGGTATTTGGAGAAGACGTAGAGGAAGAAATAAAAGAATAAAAGAATAAAAGAATAAAAGAATAAAAGAATAAAAGAATAACGCAAAACGATAAACGAGCTCCCCTTCTAAAGTACCCAAAAAAAGCCTAATTCCATTAAAGAAAACTCGCAGTTATCTGCAAGCCGCCCATCTGGTAGCGACTAAACCGGATTGCTACTTGCCAAATACCGGATCCTGTGCCTAGCCAGTGGCCTGTTCATTTATCGCGTCATACAAACAACAAGGCAGTAACCACTCCGGACCACTCCAAAAGGCACGTCGCCACATCTCCCCCACACCACTTTGCCGCCTGCCGCCCCCTGTAATTGCAAGCACCGACATCATTAAAACAAACACTGCAAAAAGACAGCCACGAATATACGCACGCTCAAACGCACACGCACCCCGCCCGTGTCACTAGCCAGATTCGCGAGCGCGCCGCCATGAACTCGCACAAGAGCGCCAGGGCAAAGACCGCTGACCGCCCAAAGGCTTACACCATCAAGTACAAGCGGCCTAGAGGCTCGCGCGCGTGTACCGTGTGCCGCGCCCGCAAGGTCCGCTGTGACGCCGAGGTCCAGATTCCATGCACAAACTGTGTCACCTTTGGCTGCGAGTGCCTGCTCCCGGAGATCAAGCGCAAGTCTACTGACAGACATACCCCGCGCGTCCCCTTACCCCCCACTATCACCGACGCCACCGCCAATACTGGCATGGGCCCCATCATGGGTCCTGGCAAGGCGGCTATCCCAGGCGCCACCACCAACGGCCACGCGGAAACGCCAACCTCGCCACCTCGGGCCTCAGACCCCATCTACAACATCTCGCGCGTGTCGGTGCCTGCGTCGTTGACGCTGAACTACAAGAGCCAGCCATCCGCACGGAACCCCGAGATCGTGCCGGGCACCATGCGGCCGCCCGTCACCTTCATGGGCCACTCCAGCATCCGGCTCATGGCCCTGAAGGTGGGTGAGAACCACCTCGAGCTCGCACAGGACTTGTACGAGACCCCCGAGACCCTGTATCTTGACTCTGTCGAGCACGAGATTCTCCAGTTGCGCGGCGCCTTCTTGTTACCTTCGCCAGGGTTGGCCCGCGACTTGATCGAACTGTACTTCGAGCATGTGCACCCGCTAATGCCCGTAGTGAACCGCACGGAGTTCATGGCAAAATACACCGCGGTCGACGACTCGCCGTCGCTCATGCTCCTCCACGCCGTGTTGCTCTGCGGGTCCCGTGTGTCGAAAAACCCTCTTCTTTTCGATAGCAACAACCTGAGCGACTTGGCCTCCCTCACTTTCTTCCGCCGTGCAAAAGCATTGTATGAGACAAACTATGAGACCGATCCGGTCGCCATTCTCCAAACAGTACTTCTCATGGGCTCGTACTGGGAGGGCCCAGAAGATGTCACCCGCAACTCTTACTACTGGACCCGGGTCGGTGTTGCGCTTGCCCAGGGCTTTGGGTTCCACCGAGACATCAGCTCCTCCCCCACCATCGGTTCTTCGGAGAAGAAGATCTGGAGGCGCATCTGGTGGTGTCTTTTTGAAAAGGACCGCAACGTGGCGATCGCTTTCGGCAGGCCCGCAGCCATCGACCTCGCTGACAGCGACGCTCCCATGCTCACCATAGAAGATTTTAACGAAGACGATCCGGAAAAGGGCGTCGTGTCCCCGTACCCAGTGAACATGACGCAGGCACTTTACTTTATGCACTTGGTCAAACTCGCGGAAATCACTGGTCTCATAATCAGCCACCAATATACCGTCAAGGCCGAGCTGATGAAGAGAACAAATAAATTCTCAGTTATCCAGAGGTGTGACATGTTGATGGGAATCTGGTTCAATAACCTTCCTCCCGAGCTACAGTTCTCGTTGACTGATCCGTCAAAGCAAAATTTCTACGCCTGTCTTCTCAATGCCCAGTACTATAACCGTCTCTACTTAATCCACAGAGCAAACTTGCTACGTATGGCCAGGTCATCGTCTACGAACATAAACAATTACAAATATCCCTCGTGGGGGATCTCGTTCCAAGCGGCTCGCATGATATCTATTGTCTCAAAGATCCTACTCGATAAAGGGCTTATTGGGTACTGCCCTGTGATGTTCGTGTACATTTTGTTCAGCTCTTTGATCATGCTCATATATCATGTCGATTCATCGAACCCAGTGATTGCATCGACCGCATCTGACTCGTTATTTATCTCTAAAAACGTGCTCAAAGAATTAGGCAAGTATTGGCAAATCGTAGGGGTGTTGCTAAAACTTTTCGATAAACACGCCAATAACAAGATCAAACGCGCTCAAGTTATAAAAAGTGGCTCCATCGATGCAGAAATACAAGACAGAAAGTCTTACCTAGAGGAAAATGCTCCAGTGGATACAAGTTCAGATCAAATGACAAGACATGCTCCTTCCATGGTTCCAACAATTGGAGAACAAAACACCATGTCCCATTTGAACAATACACTGAGTATAAACCAGGGTAACATGAATGTATCTCCAGACATAGAGCAGCTCGTACGCCAACACAAAAATAAGTTGCAAAACGACGCTGGCCGCAATCAGGAAAATATGCAAGTATCATCATCTAATACGGAAACGACGCCAAATTCGAACCATTCCCTTCAGGACATTTTTTTGGTAACTGAAAAGCAAGCTCCAGAAAATAATTTCTTAGAAAATTTCGAGCCCACCCAGTTATTTCCGACAGCGTTAAACAGTTATCCCGCATCAAGGGTCCAATCGCCACCCGCCATTGTCAAAGAAGAGGACGAATATACAGACTCACAGCCACCTTTTTCTGGAGGAGAATACTCAAAGAGCAGCACCAATCTCGCTTCGGGTGATTTGTTCACAAATTTCGTAGACAGCTCTTACATCAATATGAATTTGCAGTCACATGTTGAGGACGAAAGATTTTTGAATGATGATTTAGTTGGGCTTTTCAATATGCACTAAACGTTAACTTCCGCTTTTAAAAGTCCCTGGCTCATACGTTCTGTTATCGCAGAATAGTTAGATTTAATGCAAAACAAACATGGCACAAAAAATAGAGAAAGAAACAATCAATCAAAACGTTTTTTTACCACGCTTGGTTCTTGATCGCTGTAGGTTCACCAATAGTTCTTTCCGCTGTATTTTTTGGTTGTAGCCGACCATGCTCTGCACAACTGATTCATATGCGTTTTGGCTTGCTTTGAGATCCTCAAGCTTTTCGTGCCATAGACAGCCCAATGTAAGTAGCTGGTCGTGATTGCTTCGTATCTGAGAAAGTTTGATTTCGAGAGCTTCAGCCAGAAGGTTTTGTAAGTATAGCTCCGAGGTATTTTCCATATTTTCCCTTTCGATCTTCGGAAGAAGATCGGAGGTTTTGTCCAAAAGGCTTTGTTGTGCATCCTTTGGCATATTAAGACTTTCAATGCTAGGCATGTTGAACCTGGACCATTCAAGGTCGCTTTCAGATATAGATTCCCTTCTATGACTTTTATATTTGATCCCACCAGCATCAGCGGTACTTACAAGCTCATCCAAATTTATTGGGATTCCAAGTCTTATCAAAAGACTATGTCTAAGCTTCAGTTTTTTCCAATTTGGAGGCTGAAGTTTGGGTTGCTTTGAAAGATTTTGAAATTGCAATTGCGCGTCTTTGCCTAATAAAGGTGCGCTCACAGAAAACTTGATGGGCTGAGACACAGGCAAAATGGAGTCTAAAATTTGCAGTACTTTTTCTGAAGATATTCCCAGAGCTTCAGCATCAAGACTAGCGTGTTCTTGCTGCTCGATAACGTGTTCATATTCTTCGAACGAGGCCTCATCAAAAGACCCAAAATCATCGTCCTCGGCTACAGCAAGATCCTGCGTTTGCTCGTTCTCTTGTTCTGCCTCAAGTCTATTCCTCAGTCCAGCTCTATATTCGGTACTTTGTTCCATAAAAGCAGGGGTATTTGAAGCCTCGTGTGGTTCTGTATCAATAAAACTGTTTTGGGATACCAGAATCTGACTATAATGGTCATGCTCTCTTACGTCTGGCTCTTTTCCAAGGCTTGTAACTTCTTCAGGAAGTTTCTCTTTCTCAAGAGTCAGAGATTTCGAGTTTTCCAGGGCAATATCCATTCCTTCCCCATCATTATCGTCTCCCATATCAAGATCAACGGTTTCGTTTGTGAATGTGGGAGTTGAATCTTGATAGGCAGGTATATTCTCTGATCCAACTTCTTCAGATTTCTTGGATTTCTCTTGGAAGCGATGACTGAATGTGCCAGATTTCTTACCCTTTTTGCCCTTTGCCATTTTGGTGCTTCCTTCTTGCGTCCGGTAGATATGGTTTGCCTTAAATGTTGCGAGTGTGGTGTAGAGATGTCTCGCCAATCGCCATATACGGCTATGTTAAAATTTGGGGCACCGCCTTCTCTTATCATTTCCCTGACAATTTTCTTATCGTCCTTGAACAAGGACGCATTCCCACATCTTCGAAACCCCTAATATTTTGAGAATCCGGAATCATGCCTCAGATTGTATTTTTCTCCGTTGGGAACCCAGGTAAGATGGCCCGACATTCCGTGGGCCATTACATACTAAAGAATGTAATGGATGCCCTTGGCTCTAAACAGCTTGTGAAAAAAGGTCTGTATTCCATTTCGACGATGGAAAACATTACCTTTGTGAAATCCAACTCGTATATGAACGAGTCGGGCAAACTGCTTCGCAAACTCTTAAACACAGAGAAACTTGGACAATGCGTAGTGATTGTAATATACGACGATTTCGAAACTCTTTTACCGAAGGTGAAGCTTCAGCAGTTTAAAAAGAACGAGTCTCACGGTGGCATAAAGTCTGCTTTGCGAGAGTTACAACTGTTGGGAATTGATGGGTACAAACTTGGTATTGGGATCGGACCAAAGCCTCTGCAAGCTTCTCGGGACCTGATGGCAGCGTGGGTTCTTTCTGATTTCAAGGAAGACGAGAAGCTTGCACTTGCCACATCAATGCAACAGGTTTATAAATACGTGGATGCCATAATTTTCAGTGAAGGTGAAATTGGTGACTGCAACAAATTAAATGCTCGAATTGCCAAAGTAATAAAAAACGAAGACTAATATACTAGCGCTCCTGCTCACTATAAAAAAAATTACATTACTCGTTCCGTTTTCCTCAGTTCATGTTTGGTGCTATTTGATAGATATCAGTGTCATCGGAGCTATTTTCGGATACCTTATTTTTGTCGTCGCTTTCCTGTGTGTCACTCTCTGGTACATCACTGTTGTCTTCATCCTCGCTTGAATCAGATATGTCTTGATCCTCATTCATGGCCATCACAGTCAGAATTCTGAAATCGTCCGCGATGTTGTCATCTGATACAACGGGCGAAGGGGAGTCCATGCGTTTCTGTTGGATATTCGTAGATAGGGTCAGCGTTCTTGTAGCGTTGCGACCCCTCTCAATAGCCCTCTCGATGCTGAGTCTGTGTTTGACAAACAACAAGCGGGAGAACATACTGCGCTGACCTTTCATGAGGTACTCTTCCATTTGCGTCTCGGTAGGGTCCAGGAGAATGTACAAAAAGTCTTTAAACCGGTTGCGAGGCCAAATAGTAATAGTGCCCGTGAACCTTTGCAAGAATACATTCAGCCAGTCTTGCGCCAGCCATCTGGGAAACAAGTCGAGCAATTTGATAATCTGGAGCCATTTTTTGATCTCCAATTTTAACAAATGCTCACTAGCAGTGGCAAAGAAACCGCCTCTCAAAGAGGCAAACTTATGTCCCCTAGTTTTTCTTCTTGCAATAGCTACAGGTTTACCCACTGTTCCCTTTGGTGCATAAAAGAATAAAGAAACGTGGGGGTTGACCTGTGAAACAATAGAAAAGTTCACATTGTAGTAGGTGTTCAACGCATCTATAGGAATGTCTGTGCGAAGAGACCCGTCTCTCCATTTGTTTCCCATACTAAATGGGACAGCCTCTTGGTTTTTTGGGTTTTTCATCATTAATACAACAGGGTTCAAAATACCAGGGACCGCGGACGAAGCTAGCAAGGACGACCAAATAATACAATTTGGAGAAGTCACTGTGTTGCATAAAATGACAGGCGAATGTGGCTCTGCGGGAACAGTGGAGATATTGAGTTGTCTTCCTGTTGCGTTGTAAGCTTCCTGGAAAGTCATGGATCCCTTTGTGAAGAAGTTAGACTTGCGGGCCCAGTCGACAGCATCGAATCTGGCGCCAGTCTTCCACCAGCGTGGGAGCCAGACCCACCAGGGGTCTTCACAGGCAGTAATTTTTCTGGCCAATTCGGGAACGAGCAATTTTTGTAAATCCTCGTCTGTTCTTGTGCATGTCAACGCAGCAATTAAGCCGCCACCCGATGTGCCTGAAATGATTCGGGGAAGCAAGTCGTTATCTAGCAAGGCCTTAACGAGACCGAAATGGGTGTAGGCAAAACAGGCGCCGCCACTGAGACAAAGGGCGGTTTTCCCGTAGTTTTTCTCGACCACGCGAAAAAATTTGCGTTTTGCTTTTGTGGAGACCTGATCATCTGTCGCATTGGTGACGCAGTCGATGGATTTGACAACTTCGTCGATGTACTTCTCCACGATTTTCTTGGTGCCATAATAGCGGTGCGAGTATAGCTGTCTATTCTCTATACCAGCGAAGTTCTTGCGGAGACAACCCTGTAAAAATACCATTAGCTCTGGGATGTCATTATTCTGTCTCAACGTTCTGAGCCGCCGTATTGTCTTCAGAAGCGTGCGGTAGTCATAATAGGAGAACTTTGGGTTGTCGGACCACTTGTCTAAGCCCAAGAACTCGTCGAGAACCTTGGCGTTTTGCACCCACTCATCATAAGTTCTGGACAGACGCAACTTATCTCTGAGCTTTTTGCGCGTGCCCGTCCAGGTAAAAAAGTACTCCAGGAGTGCAACGTACGCACGGATCCAAATGTACAACAAGCATAGAAACAGCACCCACGTACCGATGAAGAAAAGCACTGGCCAGCGAAACACCTTGTACGACGAAGACATGCGAAACTCGTTCGCGAGTCTTCCCGGACTCAGGCCTCTTGAGGGCTTGACCTGTGAGTCTGGACCCGTAGGAAACCAGTCGCTTTTAGACACGATTTTCACGGGCTTAGTTCCGGAATGCACTGACGCGGGCCCTTCATCGGTGCTTATTGACGTGTTCATATGAGGAAGTGGCGAGAGCTCAGCCAGAGTGAGCTGGAGATTTTCCTGGCTGAGCAACCGCGCTTCTTCGTGTGCCATTTTCTCGTCCGTAAGAACAGGCAGCGAGAGCCCCGTGGAAAGAGCGCTGGCCGCATCTTCAGCCTCGTCCAGCTCATCAAGGGCAAGGGCCCGGGAAAAAGCGTGGAGGTGGTCTTCTACAACGTAATTTTCATCGTCAAAAGGCAGTACCATGGCGGGGAAGGAGACCTTTACGTCTGGTGGAATGCGTGGGGGGGGTTTCTGTTATGTTTTGCTTTGTGCTTTCACGAAGAAGGGAAGACTTTGTATAATGTTTGAGCAAGACACGGGGTTTTGTGGTCGAGAGATCAGTTAGACGCGACGTATGGTAGTGGCAGAGTTTCAGTTTGTTTATTCCATTAGTCTTTCTTTGATCAGATAGGCCTAGTGCGGGGTTGGAGCTGGCTAGGACTAATGTGCCAAAGGGCGCGCAGTGAGGTCGTGCGCAATGTTGGGACTATGAACGGGGCCGAACGTCATCCTACATAGGACCAGAGGGGATATGATAAAACCAATGAAATCAATAACATTGAAATGATAATGATAAAATTGAAATGATAATGATAAGAGATATCTACGTTCGCAAATTTATTATTATAATTATATATTTCCGAACGTCACTTCAGGCATATAGAATGTATGTACTCCATGCTAGAATGCGCCAGGTGAGGCGAATCGTACTGGGTACATGCCCAAGAATTAGGTCCATGGGTCACTCTGGGGACCCGCAAATACCAATTACTGAGGTACAAAAAAAGATCTGACAAAAAAAAAACATAAACAGCTGTGTCCGGAAAAATTCCTGGTCCATTCCAAAGATATATAGTTCAGAGCACGGCGTCTTATTTTCAAGAGGACGATTGGGCCTGGTTGCTCATATTGGTACATGACCCAAGATATTGATACATCGCCCGGGCACGGAACGCACTCCATCCAAATACTGAGCAAGCTAAACAGACATCATGGCGGAACATTGCATTGGCTTTCTTTCTTCTTCTTCTTTCTTATTATCTTATTTATTTTTTCTCTTTCCTTCTTCTTTCTGTGGTATCGGTGAATAGAAATTGTATATTTTTGTACTGGTCAATTAGAGCCATCCGCCGCGCCAGCTCTTCATCTTAGCACCGGCTAAAGATCTGAAAGAAAAAAAGACGATCTCACCACCTACGCGACAAACTCCAACAAGAAACCTAGACGTCGCATAAAAAAAAAATCAGTTGGAACACACAAATATTAAGCATACATATACAAATACGTAATGGTTGCCCTTCTTGACATCGAAGGCACGGTGTGCCTGATCTCGTTTGTGAAAGACATCCTCTACCCATACTTTCTCCAAACGTACCCATCAACTATTGCAAGCATCAAGTACCCCATCAGCAACGGGCAAGACGAGCTCTCGACAATCTTGAGCGGGTTTCCGACCACGGCCACACAATCCAAAGACACTTTGCAGCAGCACATCGCGCACCTCGTATCTAACGATATCAAGGACCCCGTGCTCAAATCTTTCCAAGGCAAGGTATGGAAGCTAGGCTACGCTAAGGGCGAGCTCAAAGCACCGATTTACGAAGACGCGATCCGGTTTCTCGAACGCAATTCGCACAGGGGCACGTATATCTACTCGTCCGGCAGTGTGGCGGCACAGAAACTTTTGTTCTCGCATGCCGAAGTCCTGGGTAAGCTGGCCGACCTCACACCCATGCTTGCGGGATATTTTGACATCACCACTTCTGGCCACAAACAGGAGCTGCTGTCATACAGCAGCATCTGCACGGCCATCGGCACGAGCCCTGAGCACGTGACGTTCTACTCCGATAATATCGGCGAGATCCACGCTGCTCATGCCGCAGGCTTATCCACCAGGCTTGTGGTAAGGCCTGGAAACGCGCCCGTGGCCGAAGGACAGAAGGCCCTGTTCACGACCATCACCACATTCGACCAGGAGTAACCCCGCGCTGCGTCCTTTCCTTTCTTTATTCTGTGTCCTCTGTCTCTTCTTTCGCTTTATATTTTCTTCAGTGTGAAACCTTGTAGACTTTCAACACACCCAATACATACGTCCTCAGCCCACGCTGCGCCTAGTCAGAGGTATCCCGGAACAAGATATCGGCAGTCACCTCTTCGTTCTTGTCGCACGCCATGTACACCTGGATGACCAAGTTGCGGTCGAACCCCAACTCGCACAAGCGCGCGATTGCCTGCTGGTCCTGCTCCGACAATTCCACACGAACCACTCCCTCCTGCTCCTCTGCGGCCTCACCCTCGTCGATCTCCATGCCGAGATCCCCGGACAAAAAGCGGTTCACAAAGCCCTCGGGGTCCTCGGCAATCATCTCTGCCGCCTGTGGATCCGTCGCTGCCATGCGCTCGAGCAATGGCTGGAGTAACTCGGGGTTCGACTGAATTGCCTCGCGGAGCAACGCGAGCTGGCCTTCCTCGCTCATCCCGTCCATCACGTCCCCCTGACTGCCACCGTCCGTCGAAGCGGCTGCCGCCGCGTCAAAGAGGTTCTCGTGCCCGCTCTCGCCGCCAACAACACTCGCACCAGCCTCTGTAACACCAGTCTCTGTTCCAGCGTCTGCCCCAGACCTTTCTATCTCATCTACCGGCTCCGGCGTCTGTAACGTCGCAGGAATTCCCGTGAGCAAGTACTCCACCGCCCGGTGAGGGTTATTGAACGCGGCCCTGAGCGCACGCTCAGCCTCCGCCCTTTCATATCCCATCTCTAACATGCTCTGGATGGCAGCCTCGCGCTCCAGACCGGCGGCAAAGTCCGCGGCAGGTGCCAGCGCAGCATTCTCCACTGTGGTGCTAGTATTGTCTACAGCTATAGCCGCGGTCTCGGGATGTGTTGGGACACTTGCCGAGCCAGAATTCTGTGTAGGCACCGGCATACGTTCGACAGCAGCAGCGGTGGTGGCATTGTTGGTGCTGCTGACGCTGGTGCTGCTGCTGGCCTGCTTTTTTGGCGATACCATAGTGATAATGGAGTCGCCCTCTTTAATCTTGTACTCCAGCAACGGCTTGTCGTCCTGAAGGACCTTTCCGGAGTAGACAAACTTCAACTGCGACGCCTCGACGTCCTTCTGAGCAGCGACTTTTTCTCTGACGGCAAGCACCTGTAGTTAGTATTACGTACGGCGGGAGTAGACCCACAATGACATAAGCAGCGGTGGTAGTGTTGCGGATTTGCTCCTCAAAACGCTTCCATTTCCATGTTCGGCTAAGGAGAACGAGAGAAGGGGACCGGAAAAGGAAAGGTGGAAGACGGCCAAGTTGCAAAAATACATACGGTATCCGTAAGCTCAACATCGGCCTCAACTGTGTGCTTTTTCAAGTCTCTGAATTTAACCTTCATTCTCTTGGATTCGGGAATCGCCACTGTTTAGAGGTGTTTTCTCTTTTGACGCTGCGCCAGAACCTTGTGGCCAGACCGCGACTGCACGCTGTGCGCAGACCCAGATATCGTAGTTGGGCGTGGGCCCCAAGACCCATAGGGCCCAGCCCAAACACGCACCATTATATATGAAGCGGGCGTTTCACGCATGCTTGCGGATCAGCTGGTACTAGGGGGCACCTTCATAGATGTTTTTTTTTTGTTCTTATACTTGATCTTGTAATTTCTTTTTTTCTTTTCAGGCCGGACTTTGGGTGATCACTGGCGGCTTTCTTTCACTATGGGAGGGATTATTTTTTTCCAGAGGCCTTCTTTCTTCTTTTTCGCGCGGCGCCTCGTAGGGCCCAGGCCCGCTAATGCCAGGACATACATAGTATTAGTAGTCGAATTGGATGTAAAAAAATGTGAAATCGGAAACAATACAAAAACAAAAAATACAGATTACGGCAAATAAATACAAAAGTAGAGTGGGAAGAAGTGCATTTTTCCGAGGAAAGCACAGTAACATGAATACTGGTGTGATTTCAGCTCTTCCATTTAACTGGCGGGTGGCTGAACCGCCCACTCACACCCTGGTGCGCTGGTGCGTAGTCACTTCGGCCGAGCCCTCGCCAATTGATCAATATTTAATAAAAAAAAAGATCAATAAACGAGCACTGGCTAAGTTTCGAAAGAACAGTAGTTTTTTTTTCTTTCCTTTTGGTGCAAGCAGATACAAGCGGCGATGTATTCTCTTCCACTTCAACTAGATCATTTTGTTCAACGCCATCCAATGCCGCCGAATGAAGCATCGCTTAATAATAGGGCTGGGATATTCGGCAGCAAACACTGTGTTGCTTATGTCAAGAGAAATTGCGCAAAGAATAAACCAGGCGTATATTTGATGTATTCTCGAACATAGAAAATCACCTGCACGCAAAAGGTTTGGGGGAGGGAACCGGGAACTCGGTGTCAAGACCTAGTCTCTGCATTCAACAGGGTTGCGGAGATTGACGAAAGTATTCCTCTTTCCAAGCCCCGCCTGTTTTGGGATGTTTTGAGTCATCGATACGGGCTTGGAGAAAAACACCGATGTCAGAAATTATGATAGTTTCCGTATTCTACCCGTGCTTGTTAGCCCGCTTGGTATATGAAACGAACATGCACCCCAAGCCTCATATCGAAAACTAAGACGGGCAGGACACAAACTTTAATTCCAGTCTATTTGCAACCAGGTTAAGTTTTTTTTTTCTCTTAATGTTCAATTCTACAAGCCCTGTAGGCACATTTTACCAGCTACAAGACCCGTGGAGTCGAACCAACAAGCACAATCAAAACTTATTCCGAAGATCTATAAACATACCCCTCATTATAATGGCCGTTCTGCATACCTCGAGATGCAGTGATTTCTATACATGTCGTTGAATAACAACTGAGGAAGAAACTACCGGCCGGTTTGCGTTATAGGCGCCCTGAGACAAACGCCATGCCCTCGGTATGATCAATTCCAAAAAAAAAAAAAGACCAATGAGGAGAATTTCGGAATTGCGTATATTAGCATTGACTTCATCCACAAATTATACAAGTGCTCGACTCTCGGGAAGACACCATTTCTCATAAAGACCCGGTCTGCTTGTGGCACTAAAGAAATACCCGCCTTTTGGCCCGTTATTTGTTTTTTTTATTCAACATCAATATCCTTTTTTTTCCTCCAGTGGTCTTTCAACGGAAGGTCTTTCCTTCCCAAGTCTCCCAAGTCTTAGCTTGTAGTGGTTTTATTAGCCCGCCCGAATCGTAGTGGACCTGCACACACTCACGCCCTGGTGGATCCATCGCGCGCAAGACCCGTTTGGCCCCTCCATCGAAAAGAAGAAAAAAAACAGTCACAGTCATCTTGTGACCTACTCGTATATAATATTTACACGATTACCCCGCCATGTCATCGACACATGATGCTCTGCTACACCACCAAAACAACAACAACAACAACAACAACAACAATGCAAACATAAATACAAACGCAGTCACAAACTTAAACAGCAAATTCGAGCACAAGCAAAGCACCGAATCTGCTCACACCCATCACATTGGCACCGACGATTTGGCTCTAGAAAATGCTATCGGCGACGCTTTTGAGCAATTCGCCCTACTTGGACACGAAGGCAGCCACGGTGCGGAAGAGGCCGATCTTAACGGAAAGTTCCAGGCTGCACGGTCTCCAGAAGAACTCCAGCTGGTCGCCGGCCTGGCCAAGAATCATGCACGTGACAATGTGGCGAGTCCTGATATGGAACTTGGCAGCGTAGTGGACACGTTGTTCTCGTCCCTTTCCTCGGAAAAGTCCAAAGATACAAACACGTGCCCGCAGTCAATGAATGGCGCTCTTGTGTCAATGAAAAATGAAGACTCGCCCTCAAGCTTAGCATCTCCAAGCGAGTGCGGGTTTGACGAGCCGCAGGATACGCGTGCTTCAATGCTCCTGGGCGCTAGCAACGAAAAAGGTCACATTGGGGCACCTTCACAGGTCGACTCTCCTGGCTACATGGAGATCTCACACGGCCTTTCTACGGACGCCGATCGTGGTGATGTACAAGTGGAAGTCCAGCAGGACACTTCGAGGTCTCCTGCTTCAACAAATTCCAGTCAGCACACGCACGCTTTGCGTAGTTCGGCTTGCTCGGGCATTTCTGACAAGGGGTCTCCTCGGCCCATTTCGGATGACGACTCAGTGGGCGGAGGCTCCGGTACACATAGCAAACCAAACGAAGAACTGTCTGGACTGATGCCAGGCGATCAAAATGACGATGACATGGAAACCACCGTCGGAGATGCGCTTGAGAAGCTTGCATCGGACATGGCGTCGGCTGCGGAACTGGACACAATTTTGGACGCTGTTTCTCTTCGCGAACCACTGCACGATATCAAAAACCAGGGTGACGATACAAACCTCGAAGATGCAATTGGCGCGGCGTTTCGATCGTTGGCTGGCGATTTGCACCGGCGCTCTAGCCACTCCCAAGATCAAAGCCCACCTCAGGAAAAGCTTGATTGGGACACGGCCCAGGCTCATGAACAGCATGGATCCGCGGCCTACCACACAAAGGACGAAGACGGTGGCTCCAGTATGGCAATTGAACTTGGAGATATTGTTCAAAACGTAGTTCTGCAGATCGGCAACTTGGACCATCAGACCTCTCCATTGCAGCTGGATCCGTCAGCTGTTCCCAGAGACGTCTTGCATAACTTGGCATCAGAAATCAGCAACCAGGTCCATACGCAAGATGACTTCACTCCATCCACGACAGCAGAAGATACTTCTGTCCAGCTGCAAGCACCATCACAGGAAGTCTTACAGAGCACTGGTCAAACTGAAGACTTGGATGCTGCTTTGAAAGCCGCGGTGGCAAACGCTGTCAAAAGCGCATTCCCCACTGGTGACACCACAGTGTCAAATCTCGCTCATGTCCCCAATGAAAGGGAGCAGGATTTGGAGCAATCCCAAATGAGCGAAATTCTCCAGAACGCATTCAACATGGCAATGCTGAACCCGCAAGACCTTCTCACATCCATAGATGTCGCTCAAGAATTAGAGACAGAAATCTCCGAAACAACAGCCACACTTACCCCCAAGTCTCCTTCCTCAGTCTCAACAAGTACACCTGCCACAGGAAAAAAACTTCGTGACAGAAAAAATGAGCCAAGACTAATAGCACATATTCAAAGGGAGCAGGCCAGATCAACCACTGAAAAGCCACTTTCAATAGCGCAAACTTTAGCGTTGCATCGCTCAAACATGAGTTCTTCGCAACGCGACTATTCAACCATCAAATCTTTGGAGGATTCTATCGAGCCAGATAGACGACCTTCTTTCCAGCCGTCTTCCCAAAACCATCCTCAACTCTCAACAATTCTTTCATCTTTGTCTCAGCACATCCAATCCGGGACCCATTCCTCAAACTTGATGCTGGTAATCAGGCAAATGACGAATGCATTGATGCTTAACAAAACTTTCCCTGCCAATTACAACAAAACAGCACTTGAAGCTATTAAACACACAAAAAATTCACCGGAGAAAGCTTTTTACATCTCTCGATTTCAACAGACCAATCGTTATATTCTCAGTATGTCGGGGGATGAAAATCGTCTCAAGGCCCTGGCACTCATTTGCAATATCATTACATCTATTGATACACAAAAACAAAAGCCAGATGACCAAAATTCTACAGAACAACCTTTGGGCGAGTCATTCACCAAAAAGATGGACGAGGACTTGGCACAGTTATATGATGTTTCACAGGCTACTCTTACTGGGCTAGACATACAGCGCCTTCGTATGGTCATCAATGGCGTGAAGCCGGAAGTCGATTCGAATGAGTACAAAACGAGAATTAGAGAAGGCAACAGAGAAAGAAAGAAAAAATGGCGTGAAATAAACGCAGAAAGAAATAAAGACAACGATCTCAGATGCCGGGTGCTTAAAAGAGCTGCGCTCAAATTTGGTGAGGGCTCCTCCGATGAGAAACTGGAATGGATCGAGAAGGAATACATCAGGAGAAAAACACGTCGTCTTAACAGACAAAAGAAAGATGAAGTGAAATCGGAGAGCCCTCCACCTCCTGAAGAGCCACCCTCCCAGCATCCAGTATTTGTGAAACGCCTAAGCGAGTCTTTCAACTTGGTAACTGAGTGCGGGTTTGATGAAGACCCCAGAAGCGTATTTATGGCAACTTCTTGCACAATTGCAGTAGTAGCGTGTGCTTGTGCCGAAGAGTTGGGTATGAATGACGTTCTGTTTGTCTCAGATCAGATCTCTCTGATTATAAGCTCCATTTTTGATCAGAGCATGAGATCAGGAAGCGCAAAAAAATTCGTATTCCTCGTTAGGCGTGAAGATAATCAGTTTACATCCACAAATTTACCTAACATATCGCGTGAGGAACTTTTGCAGAGGGTTCCAGCTTTGAAAAACTTCAATTCGTCGTCTGTATCGACACTCGATGCTTTAAGAGAGTCACAGAAACGATTAGGTGTCGATTTTATTGAT
The DNA here is from genome assembly GCA_030561945.1 of Metschnikowia krissii. Lineage (NCBI taxonomy): Eukaryota > Fungi > Ascomycota > Pichiomycetes > Serinales > Metschnikowiaceae > Metschnikowia > Metschnikowia krissii. The sequence goes on along the minus strand of JAKTYP010000062.1, from coordinate 407,970 downwards.
TCTCAGGAGAAAAGGCTCAAAACAAACAACGAAGCACAAAAAAGTGAGACAAATGATACCGCAATTGAAGATACTCAAAGTCTTTTTGTTCCATCGTCATCCACAAATTCTTGGACTACGACAAGTGGTTTGAAAATTCCACTGTACAAAACACCAGGAAATGTGACTGATCCAGAACTTTTCAAAGTAGACCAATTCAGAAGGGAGTTTGTTGAGCCAATTCCGAAGATTGCTTCTCCATTCATTTCCAACAAACTTGGTAATGAATTTGCTAATAATTCGGGACTCGGTATTAAAAAAGGCAGTCAACTACAAAGACCAGGATTCTCCAAACCAGCAAACAAGCCCAACAATCTTGGATTTCCCACTCTTTATTCGACTTCTTTCAGACTGAACTAGACAAGTTTGTTCAATTCTTCATATGTATTAATACAATCCAACAAATCAGGCCGCTCATATGGGGTGTGTTTCCTTGAACAACCATCCATAGGCTCTTTTGTCATCCATCTTCAATAACTGTGGACCAAACTCCTCTCTAAGTCTAGCATTAAAGTCATTTATCCACTTGATCTCAATGGAAGTCAAGAGCTTTCTGTCGATAAGAATGGAGCAAAAGGGAACTTTAGTTAAGTACTGAAACCCAAGATAATTACCTCCACTGCGCGTCTTCCCGAATGTAGAATCACATTGAGTAACGGCAAGTTCACTCTCCACGCGGAAACCACATTCTCCATCAATGTAAAAACCTGGCTCATCGCTGACAATCGCACCTTTTCTAAAAAGATCGACAGTATTTACATCTCCGGCAGTTGTCAGAATATAAAGTGGGCCCTCGTGCACATTTCCAAAACTACCCACACCATGACCGGTTCCGTGATTGAAGTCCAACCCCTCGTTCCAAAGAGGCTGTCTCGCATATGCGTCAAGCACTGTTCCCGTAGATCTTGAGCCAGCCGGAAACTTAGCCATGGCAACGGCCAAATGGCCTTTTAACACCAATGTGTAGTACTTTTTGTAATCTTCTGTCAATCCTGCCTTGCCAAACTTGAACGTACGTGTGATGTCAGTTGTTCCTTCGAGATAATGAGCACCAGAGTCCAAAAGAAAGGGCTTTCTAGGATCAATAATCGAATTATTCTCTTTGGTAGGTGCATAATGAATAATTGCCGCATTAGCTCCAGTTGAAGAGATTGTTTCGTAAGACAAGCCTTTGAAATGAGGGATTTGAGAGCGGATAGAATAAATCTTCTGGGCAACGTCGTACTCCAGCACTTTCTTACGCCTGTGGATCAATTGATTTTCCAACCATGCAGAGAGAACAATAAATGCAAGCGAGTCTTTTGTGTGGGCCACATTTGCGTTATGTAACTCGGTTGGGTTCTTAAAAAGCTTTGTGACAGATACAATGGACAGAAAAATGACCGAACGTTTGGCCAGGGACTCGGGAATGGAGTTGAATAAAGCGTAATTGCAAGCAGTTTTACCCGGTAAGATGATCCTAAGGTTCAGCTTCTTTATAGTGGCCTTCAATGTGGTCAAATCAGGGTAGAAAAAACTATAGTCCTTGACAACAAGACCATTAATTTCATTAAGGTGATCATGCACATCGGCCAACTTTTTACTGTTCGCGTAAAGCCATACATAGTCGTGAGTCAAGATCATGTAGCTGAAAAAAAATGGAGAAAAAGGGATATCCTTATCGGCTCTCAAGTTTAGTAACCAGCCGATATCATCCAAAGCAGTAATCACCAAGTGAGTCGCTTCAAGATTACCCATCTGCTTACGAATGTTGGCGATCTTTGAGGAGCTAGTTTTACCTGAATATTCAATGGGCAAAGCGTACACTGGTTCCAAAGACCTTTCGGGTTTTTTCTTTCCCCATACAGCGTCCACGAAGTTTAAATCAATAATTGGCTGGAACTTGACACCCCGTGCTGCCAGCACCTGGGCAAAATATTCACCCATTTCCAAGCTAATTAACTTAGGATCACATGAAATGACAGACGAGAACTTACTGTCCTTGGCCTTTGAAATAGCAAACTCTTGCCAGGTAGGGTACCCCTTAATTCCCTGTTTAAGCAAAGTCCAGAAATTCGGGTCGAGTTGTTTCTCTGCCTGCAAGAAGTATCGGCCATCTGTTGATAACGCCGCTTCACCTTTAAGTTCTGAGTCACTGCTAAGAGTGATGACACAAATTCCTGCAGAACCAGTGAAACCAGATAAATACTCGCGTCTCTTATCTGCCAAGGCTGTTTCTTCTGACTGATGCTCATCTTCACTGGGCACTATGTAAACAGCCACACCATGCATCTTCATTATTTGTCTTATTTTAGTAAGCTTTTGTTCTGTAGAAAATGAACTTTTTATTGTATGTTTAGAAAAGGGCAATTCTGGGAGCGGCTCTGAGTCCAGGGGATGTTCTAGTGCAATTAAAGCCTCAATTTGTGAATTGTAATCGGCACAAATATACATGTTGGATGACGCTTCTTGTTTATGTAGCAGCCTTGTTGAAATACATTGGAAAGGTTTGGCGAACGTCTCCGCAAAAAACGATGACCATGTCAGTTTAGCTTCTTTAGAGACGGGCTCGTCAAGTAGAGTTTGTTTTTCCATAGCCCGAGGGAGGTGAATTTGCGAAATAAGGCGTTTTAATCGATATATTGAAAAAGTCGCAAAATAAAAAAGAAAAGGGGTTTTCTGGGTGGCTAGAAAGTATTATATAGATTTATTTTTTTGATATGGCGGTTTCGTAGGGGGAGTCGTACGGCCCCATGCATCAACCAGCTTACCGGATTGGGTCACATGATGCTTTTCTAGATATGAAGCTCTCATGCCCCGTTCCGGTATACGGCTCGGTTTGGCCAACCTCCCCGTTAAGATAAGCGCGACCACACCATGAGCATACCTAAAATTACTTGGTATTTTCACTGATAGTTGCGGTATTTGACTCTACAAAAGAAAATCAATGCTTTATAAGAAATTCCCATTTTTTAATTACAGGCATTCTAGCAATCCGACAAATAGCTAATTTCTTGTCAGCAGCCACCATTTAGTCGCTACGAACCTTTTTAACTTTTGAGTGAGCCGAATTCCAACTCACAGAATTTAAAATTGTATAGCGCACCCTAGTTTGTTAGTACGGGAAAGTCAGCAGCCCATGGTTTCACACAGAGTTAGAAATTAGAGATATTCCGGAAATTAATTAATAGTCTTTCAGGTTATTTTTGTCTTTTGATGTTACTAATTCTTCACAAAACTTTCTTATGTAGTACACACTAGCATATCTAATAACGTCACCATATAAGGCGTTTTATATGTTTGTCTAGGTTTTCATACAAGTTAGCCAAGAAAGGCCATCACATTCCAAACTTTCAAGATGGATTTCATGTATGAGCACTATGATAAAGCGGGTTATTTACATCTATCGATGAAAATTTGGAATGATTTTGCCTTTTTGCCTTTTATTTCAATAAAATGCAATATATTTTAAAAAAAGTTGCAAAAAATTGTGTTGGAAAGCTCATAAACTAAATATATTTTTTAAACATGATGATTCGGTCTAATAGAATACTTTGACGTTTCCTCATAAATTCACAAATTAGAAGAAAATCACACTCTTATACTATCAAAAATTGGTCCAAATAATAACAAGCTTATTAATTTCATCAAGTCCGCCGAAACAATTATTAACCAACTCTTACATAGTAATATTTCATCACCGCCTCGCTAAGCGCACTGGCCACCCACGACCTGCATTCCCGTAATGCGACGCGCGATCTCAACGCGTATTCACAACGAAGTTTTGAAGTTTAGAAGTAAACATCTTTTGTTACATATTTCGCTACTTATAGGGAAATCCATAAATATTCACAGGCATTACCGTGGAAAATGGGTCGCCTTGTTGGTCTTGAGCTCCACAACTTTAAGTCCTATAAAGGCACCTCAAAAATAGGGTTTGGAGACGCGTCCTTCACGTCGATTATAGGCCCCAATGGCGCCGGCAAATCCAATATGATGGACGCTATTTCTTTTGTTTTAGGAGTTCAGTCCTCTCACTTGAGATCACACCAACTCAAGGACCTTATTTACCGTGGTCGTCTTGATGGTTCTGATACCTTGGCCCTGATCCTGCAAGCTAAATCAGCCTATGTGTGTGCCATTTACGAGAAAGATTCGGGTGAGCAACTCACCCTCAAGCGGATTATTAATGCCAATGGAAGTTCCGACTACAGACTTAATGACCGCAACGTGACCGCCTTGCAATATTCCATGGCACTCAGAGCTGAGAATATCTTGGTAAAAGCACGTAACTTCTTAGTGTTCCAGGGTGACATTGAAAGCGTCGCATCACAGTCTGCCAAAGATTTATCCAAGCTAATCGAGAATATCAGTGGCTCTATTGAATATGTACCAGAGTACGACCAGCTCAAAGAGGATCTGGAGCGTGCGCGTGAGATTGCCACCCAGGTCTTTTCTCGTAAGCGAACGTTAAACTCTGAGTCAAAGCAGTATAAGGAACAAATGAGAGAGCAGGACTTGTTTGAATCTAAGCTCAGCGAAAAGTACAACCTCATCAAGATCTTACATCTCTACCGAATTTTCCACAACCAGAAACGTCACTACATGCTCTTGGCAAACTCCAGAAGAATCACGGAAAATCTCGACAAAATTAAGGCACTAAACTTAGAAAAAGAGTTAGTTCAAAAAGCAACAATTTCAAAAATCTCCAAAGCTACGCTTGCGCATAAAAAAATCGAGACTCAAAAAGCCGAAAAGGCAAATGCTGCCGAGATTGTTCGAAGAGCTCTTCTTCCTATTATCTCTAATAAAACGTCGCTAGAATCAGGCTTGAAACTGACCCTGTTGAAGCTTCAAGATTTAAACACTGACCTCCAAAACATTCAGGACTTGAAGCAAGCAGGAGAGCAACGTTTATCAACCGCAGAAGCGGACTTAGCACGCTTTGAGAAAGAAGTACATGAATCTTCAGACCGTATTGATGTTCCTCCTGAGGGGGTCTCAGAGTACGAGACTTTGCATCAAAAGTTTTTAGCCAATTCAGGAGCTTCGATGGTCGAAAAGCTAACTATGCTAAATAGCGACAAGGAGTCGTTTATGGTATCCATGAAAAATTACACAGAGCAAAAAAATGATGCGATCACTCGAATTGCTGAGCTTCAGAGTGACATTCGCAATAATTTCGAGTCAAATTTATCGGATATCAAGCTCAAGCTTGACAACCTCATAGAACGGAAAGTTATCAAAGTCAAAGAGAAAGATGAAATGACAGATAAATCGAAAGATTTGTCTTTTCGTGAGTTAGATTTGACCTCCGAGATCAATCGGACCTCGGCTCGCCTAGATGAATTGTCCTCTCAACAGAATGAGTCAAATAAACAAAAAAAGCTTCGCGATAATGTGTCCATGCTACGAAACCTTGTGAAAGATGGATCCATAAAGGGGCTCATGTATGAGCTTGTTAGATGCTCGCAACAAAAATACGACGTGGCTCTCCAGACTGCTCTTGGGCGTAATTTTGATTCTATTGTGGTTGAAAGTACTGCCGTGGCATACAAGTGCATAGAAATTTTAAAAGAGCGTCGTGCTGGAATAGCTTCTTTTATTCCTTTAGACTCTGTTGTCACTGAGCAGATTAATTTGAACTATCTTCGCTCACTTGACGAAGGAGCTCGTCCTGCGCTTGATGTAGTGCGGTATGATGATCCATCACTTGAAAGAGCTGTACAATTTGCTCTAGGAAATACCATGATTGTTAATGAGTTAGATATAGCTCGTAACTTGAAGTGGAACCTGCAGCGTGAGGTGAATAACAAAATGGTTGCTCTAGATGGTTCCGTTATTCATACATCCGGGCTCATGTCTGGGGGTGAACAAGGAAATTCCGGAAATGCGCTTACTTGGAGTAAAAAAGAGTGGCTGAGATTAAAACGTGAGAAGGAAGAGCTTCTTGATTCTCTTTCAAAGCTTCAATCGGAGAAACCAAACGCATTTCACTACAACGATGTTCTTGAAGAAATTCGAATCATTGACGAAGAGATTCCTATACTTAAGAGCAAAATGGTCAGTATTGAGAGAGAAATCACAGAGAGGAATCATGAAATTACCTTCCAAAAGGAGATAATATCTGGACTCGAAAACAAGGAAAAAATTACCCAAGAAGCTTTATCAAGCGTTAACGTTCAGCTTGATGAACTCCAGTCTGAAATTGCAGAGCTTCAGGTTAAAATTTACTCAGAGTTCTGCCAAAAATATAACCTCCAAAGTATTACCCAGTACGAATTTTTCTTGGGCACAGAAATAAGAGCTCGTGCTAGGAAAAGAGCAGAATTACAAAGGGCGATTTCCGTCTGTAAAAATCGGTTGTCTTTTCAAATTGATAGCCTTCACGACGTCGAGTCCCGTATTGACCGCTTGAATGATTCTCGTTTACAAATTGAATATGATTTGCAAACTGTGGATAATAACCTTGCCCAGCATACACAGAAGATGCAAAGGTTGGAGAGCGATCTTGAACAACTCACTGAAGAAAGTTCAAACTTCAAGAATATTCTTAACGAGCTTACTAAAGAAAGTAACATGCTAGAAGATGATTTAAAGGAGGAAAAAAATGAAATCAAAACTTTGAACGAAGAGTTATCAAATTCCAAGGAATTTCTTTTGAAGGTCGACGCTGAAAGAATTAATATGCTTAAGAATTGCAAAATTGAAAGTGTGGACCTTCCTCTTGAGGAAGGATTTTTGGAATCTATTTCTTTTGACGATGATTCCGGGAACGTTTCCGAAAAAGCCTATCTGATTCACATCGATTACGGACTACTTGAATTGAATCTCCAAGAAAGTTTCTCGCCCAAAACCGAAGCCGAGATAACTGTAAAGCTTGAAAATGTTCAAAAAGAACTTGAAGCACTCACTCCAAATGGAAAAGCCATTGAACGATTGAAAGAAGTAGATCAGAGAATCAAAGAGTTTGACAGGGAGTTTACTAAGGCGAGACAAGACGAAAAACGTTACACCACCAAATTCAATGAAATAAAAGTGCTTAGAACTCTGCGTTTTATGGAAGCTTTTACCCACATATCCGACAAAATTGATAGTGTTTATAAAGAACTCACGAAGTCAAACACTTACCCAGTGGGAGGCTCAGCAGATTTGACTTTGGAAGATGAAGATGAACCTTATGCTGCAGGGGTGAGATATCATGCGATGCCACCGATGAAGAGGTTTCGTGACATGGATTTGCTTTCGGGAGGTGAAAAAACTATGGCAGCTTTAGCACTTTTGTTTGCCATACATTCTTTTCAGCCTTCACCCTTCTTTGTTTTGGACGAAATTGACGCAGCTCTTGACAATCTGAACGTTGATAGGATCTCCAATTACATCAAAAGGCATGCCAGACCAGGCTTCCAATTTATCGTTATTTCCTTAAAGAGCTCATTGTTTGAAAACTCCGATGCGTTGATTGGAATTTACCGTGAGCAGAGAGAAAATAGTTCACGCACAATCTCTCTCGATTTAAGAAAATATAGCGAAGAGCCACGAGAGATTGCATTGCAAACTGATGAGTCTGTTTTAAGCCCTACATAACTCAATTAATTTAGTTCAGTAGTAATAATGAAGCGTCCTACTTCTTTTCGCGAAGATATCACCTCTAGATTGTTCGCGATGATCTGTAACATGGCTCAAGCTGATGTTTTTTAAAACACCCAGATCGCCTATTCTCTCAAGAAAATACTTAAACCAGCGTGAATATGCGTCAGCATCTTTAAAGTCTATACTCAAAAGAACAACAAAGCGCGGATCCACTGACTTCACGTCGCGTGACCACATTCTTCATAAAGATATAGGTTCGTTTTTGGCCAATGAAAAGCTTACCTTCGAGCAGGTTCGTCTCCCAGAACATTTAATCCATAAGTTTCTTTTTGCGAAAGAGAGAAAGCAAGTCCAAATTGAGAATGTTTCAGTCGTGTCTTTATGTTCAGAAGGAGATGGTTTGGGCCTAGTTCAAAGAAGTGCATACGATGATACATGTACTGACTCCAAAGCCAAGACGATCGTAAAACTCCCAAAGACAGTTCCCGGTGATATTGTATCAGTTTTGCTCAAGAGACATCATGATTACTACGCCGAAGCTGAGCTCATTGGTGCTGTTAAATCTGGAAACAATCCGGGTCACAGAAACGACAAGTTAGTTCTCTGTGACCACTTTGATCTGTGTAGTGGCTGCCAACTACAAATGCTTCCTTACGAAGATCAGCTTGAATTTAAACTGCAAATCATTCAAAGAGCGTACAAGTATTTTTACCCTGATTTAGACTGTTCGCAAATCCAGGGATTTGGTCTCATTGTTAATTCACCAATGCAATTCTCTTATCGAACGAAGCTAACTCCGCATGCATTTATTTCCAAAAATCTTACCATGAATTCTCTTCCAGTGCCTATTGGTTTCAATAACGCGATTTATGGGAAGCCTATAGTAAACATCAACCATTGTCCAATTGCGACAACTACTATAAATGCTATGATTCCAGAGGTCAAGAGACATCTTCACAAAAATTTAGTGGCTCAGTTGGAATCTAACTCAGAAGTGCAAGCACCACTGGACTTTATTTTTAGGGATAGCATAAGGATTAATCATGCCACTGGTGAGTATGAAAGTGTATGCTTGACACAAAGAAAAAACGTCATTACAGAAAAGGTAAAAGAGTTTGTGTTTCAGTTTGAAGCCAACGAGTTTTTTCAAAACAATCGCTCAATTTTGCCCATCTTTATTGACTTTATCAGCTATCATTTGTCGGAAGTGAAATTTAAGCACCTCGTCGATGCTTATTGTGGATCAGGATTCCTTGGTATTTCCTTATCAAACCAGCTCCCAAAGGGTGGAAAAGTATTTGGCATTGAAATTTCAAAGAGATCCATTCAATATGCGAAACATAATGCAGGTATAAATGGTATCCCAATGCCTGAAAAGATGATGTTTGTGACGGGTAATTCTGATTCCATGTTTACCAATGAGGTGTTTTTGAACTCGGGTGTAAATGGGGACAATAGTGTTGTACTCATGAATCCTTCAAGAAAAGGCTCTACGAAAGAGTTCATTGAACAATTGGTAGCTTTCAAGCCTAAAGCCATAGTATACGTCAGCTGCAATGTCTTTACTCAAGCTCGTGATTTAGCATCCCTTAAAATATTTGCGGATCGGTCTGGTGTAAAATATCAAATTAAGACTGTCACTGGATTCGACTTTTATCCTCAGACCAAACATGTCGAATCCATTGTGGTTCTCAAATTGCTAGAAGCTGCTTAATCCATTTTGTTATTCATGGGTGACTTAGATTGTTAATTGAATAATATCTCGAGACTAGAGACACTTGTATATATATATATATTTAAAATTCAGATTCTTTCACAATCTCTTCAATAATATCAGTCATGGATTTGACTCCCCATTCTATCCTTTTTCTTTGTTTTCTTCCCGTTATAAAATCACTGGTTTGAATATTACGAGAAATGAAATGGCTTATTCCTTTGAGCAAAGCAGGTTCATCCTTTGCCTTTAAGATACGCTCGATTAAAGTACGATCGTCGAACTTTTGCTCAGACATCGCCTTCTTTCCAACAAGACCTACTCCAATAGAGTTAACTTGCGACTTTTTGGCAATTTGATCAAAAAACGTCACAAAAAGAATCTCCATAAAAAGCTTGATATCAGCAGAAGCAGATACAAAATTCACAGTTCTTAGAAGGTGCAAGGCCAAGGAACCTTCAGCAAATAAATTTCCAAAAAGGCGACCCAAATTTAAGATTTTTTTGAGCTTATCATTATCGTTATCAGAATCATCAAAGCCAGTGAACACAAGCTCATCCTCGTCATCACTTTCATCATTGCCATCGAAACCTTTTACGAGGTCCCAAAGCATGAATTGGAAGGTTTTTCTGTAAGAATGAGAATCGCATAGCTTGGAAGCTAAAATTCCATAATAAGGATTCCAAGCTGGTTCAACCACAGCGCAGTGAACAACTATCCGAGGAATTTCTCTCTGTTGTGCCTTTTTCAAACCTAGTTTGTCAAGCTTGGTAATGGCATCGATGTAATCGTTCGCAGACATGATGGAAATAAAAATGGCTCTTCTGATATCGGTGTTCATTCTTTGTGCCCTGGCTAATTCCAACCAGTTAGGCTCAGCACTATCCAAGACATCGTTGACCATTTCAATGTTAGCGAGCGCTTGGTTCTGTTCATCAACACCTTTCCAAGCTGATCCAACTAGCCACCACTTACCTTTGGTCTCAATATTGCGAATATCATCCAAGGATACCTGAAGTGGGTCTGTAGATTTGCCCAGAGTAAAGTTACCCAAAAACTTTTTTAGGCGGATGGTCAATTGATGACTCAATTCATTCTCAAGTTTAAGCTTATTATTTTTCAACGATGCAATTGTGTCAATCAAAAACTGCATGCGGGGACTAGATTTAGTCACAGCTGATGCGCTCTTATTAACAGCTAAAACAATCTCTTTCAAGGCACTTGGGTCGTCTGATCTCATTTGATTTCCAGAAGTGCGAATAATCTTAAGTAAAAGCTCTGCATTTGCCTCGGAAAGATCCTCGATAAGATCACGGATGATGTCATACAAGAGTTTGGACGAAACAAGTTGGAATGCATAAACAGAGGAGAGAAGCGAGGCAGTGTTGAGGGCCTCTTTTGACTTTGAGGCGTCAATGCGAGAAGTTTCAAGTTTCTCGACAAGCGTCTGAATAAAATGGGCACCGAAGTCCACACCTTGAGTACGGTAAATAGCAACAATCAAAGCGGAATGTAAATAAACAAAAGTATCTAGCAATCTGCCTTGCTGAATCACACTATCCATGAGTATATTAGTCAAGTTTTCATTGACGGCTTGTCTAGGATTAGTGAGGAAAAGACCGTTGATCTCATTGGCAATAGTACCAATGTTAGCCTCCGAGAGCTTATTAACAGGTCCTTTAATAGATTTCTGAAGAGCGATGGTTTCAGCAGATACTCCGGAATTTTCAAGAGCAAGTTTGCGGCGCATTGCTGGGGGAATGTACTTCGACAGTTTAGACTCATCACCCAATGGAACACTTTCACTCTCCCCATCCAGAATAGGGGCCACAAAAGGATTTTCCTTTTTATGGGGTATTTCTCTTTCAGAACTATCAAAATCGTCAGAATATTCAGAATATTCGGAGACATCTTGACTCAGCTCAATGTCTTCTAAGTCATGGTTCTCTTCTGCGTCGTCGCTGTTTTCTGAATCCTTATTCAGATCTGAGAAATCAAAATCCAAGCCATCGAGAAGGCCACCTATAACATCGTCATCATCAAGTTTAGTAAGTTTCGACTTTTTGCCGTTCTTAAGTCCGAGTTTTTTAGCATAATATTCCATATCTCTTTCGATATTATCGTCGTTGTCGAAGCTGGCTTCGATAACCTTTTCTTTGCGTTGTTTCTTTTTTTCTTTGGGACCAACAACGTTTGCATTAAATTTCTTTGCATCCTTCAACGCTTTGAGTTTGGCCAACGGGTCCAGATCCTCATCCAAGTCCTCAAACTCACTTACGAAGCCATTGTTTGATAAACCGTCGTCCAGGGCAACATCTGAATTGAAGTTTTGGGATTTCTTTTTGTGTTGGTCCTTATTTTTGCTTTTTTTCTTTTGTTTGAGCTTTGCAAGGGCTGTCAAAGGATCAGCTTCGTGCTCTCCAACATCGCTCTCACTGAATTCTTCCGAAAATTCATCTGAATCAAAGTCGTCATCGTCTATGTCGTCTTCAAGATCGACTTCATTTACTATTCGAACATCCGATTTGAGCGTACCCAGAGATTCTACAGTGTCACTATCGCTGAACCCATTGAAGCCGACGTCACCATTAGAGTCATTACTATCGGAGCCACTTGTAAAATCAGCTTCCTTAACAATCTTCAATTTTGGCTCTTTTTTTCCTTTCAATTTCACCTTGGATGCCTGAAGCGCTTTTAACGCAGCGAGAGGATTATCGGAATAGTCTTCTCTCAGAGCCTTGTCTTGTGGCTTAGAGTCTTTTTCTGAGAATCGATTGGATATGTGAGCCGACTTGGACAAGTGGTGCGGATGCTGATGCTGATGCTGATGCGAATGAGGGGAGGGCTTCAGGTGCTTTTGTTTTTTTAACATTCTCTCCTCCTTCCGCTTATCCTTCCGAGAAATCTGTTTCCCCTGGGCCTTGCGCTTTCGGGCAAACCTGGCGTCTTTTCCGTACTCTCCACTTTCTTCTTTGGTGCGGATCTGGTCCAAGACCAGTCCCGGCATGCGGATCTGATGCCTTTCGCCTGGTATAGCCATATTTGGTTGGTGATAGAAGGAAATACCGCGTATTCACAAAGATTTATGGTTATGGATTTAAGTGCGCTGATGCGATGACTCTGATGGAGGGCCGCGAAGGGGCCGCAGCATACGCGCCTGTGCCCTGGCTAGGCTAGTATAATATATCAGCCTTTATAGATCACGATGCCCATATCGTTGTAACCCAAGAGCAAAAAGAAAAAAAATTGTGCTTTTGAGAGGATTTGTATTTCTTGTCTTCGAATTATTGTACTTTCTTCTTTCTGTGTTCGCTTTCTGGCGCTTCTCTTCTTCACTCTAGTAAAAGAGCTTTAATGACTTTGAGCTACATAGACATCCAGTGCAGAGCCAGCGCCAACCGGCGCCAAATATGTGCGGAAAAAAAATGGCATGGCTCCGGGCGGCGCACCAGGCCCTATAAACCAAAGCAATGTCCATACACGTCTGCCATTACAGTATTGTATAACCGAAGACAAAAAAAGGGAAAAGAATACAAGCAGCCTGCACCTGATAATTTTACCTCTATAAAAAATCAGAAGGGAAAGAAAGAAAAGAAAGGAAAATAAAGTAAGAAGGAGAAAAAAACAGGGTCTGTCTTGAAAACCCCGACGCTTGTTAAAAAAAACCGATCCGCGCGACCGCCCAGGCTCCGCGAATATCCAGATCCTTCAGTGCCAACGCTATCGGTCCCAGCAAACCACCTGCACTTCCACACCTTACACCTTCAAAATCTTTCTTCTCCCACCACACACTCGATATACACGCTCACCTTAGGCAACAACCACCAGCACAATGAGCAGATTCAAAGTAGAGCTTTGGGGCGTGAAAATCGACCTCAAGCTTTTGGGGGATGTGTTTTTCCTCACCGGCGCCGGGCTCTCGATGTACTACATGGTCCGGCACCTCCTAAACGAGGGCGCCGATAACTCTGTGCGGAGCAAACAAAGCAAGAAAAGCAGCAGCAACGTGTTGAGGCGGATTCAGCTGCACGACCCGAGCTTGAAGAACGTGCTGTTAAATGAGTACGAGAAGCTGCTCCTCAATAGCCTTGTGCTCCCAGAAGACTTGTCTGTATCGTTCAGCGACATTGGCGGCATGAAAGACATCATCGATGACCTTCACGAGGCGGTCATCTTGCCCCTTACTGAACCAGAACTTTTCGCGGCGCATCTGACGCTCATCCAGTCGCCTAAGGGCGTGTTGTTCTACGGACCCCCGGGATGTGGGAAGACCATGATGGCCAAGGCAATCGCCAAAGAGAGCGGGGCGTTTTTCTTGCTGATCCGCATGCTGACCATCATGGACAAGTGGTACGGTGAGTCCAACAAAATCGTGGATGCAATTTTTTCCTTGGCCAACAAGTTGCAACCGTGCATCATCTTCATTGACGAGATCGACTCGTTTTTGCGGGACCGCTCGTCTTCTGAACACGAAGTCAGTTCAATGTTGAAAGCTGAGTTCATGACGCTCTGGGACGGGCTCGTGGCTAACGGCAGGATCATGGTGATGGGCGCCACTAACCGCCAGGGCGATATTGACCTGGCGTTCATGAGAAGAATGCCAAAGCGCTTCGCCATCGGAAAACCTGACGCGGGCCAAAGAAAACTTATTCTTCAAAAAATCTTGCGCGACGCAAGACTTGATGAACAGGACTTCGATTTGAATACCGTAGTGGTCAATACGGAGGGTTTCAGTGGATCTGAGTTGAGGGAGTTGTGCAGAGAAGCGGCTTTGAGGTCCATGAAAGAATACATCAGAAACAATTACAGAAACGGAAAAAAGCTCCACGAGGATTCTGCAGGAGACACAGTACGTCCGTTGCGGACAAGAGACTTTTTCGAAGACTCCTCTTACATCTCAACGCCCGTGGTCGATTGAACACCCGTCCCTTTTATCGAAGATGGTCTCCATAAATATAAATCTGGCCCGATAAATTTGTGTTTTGTTTGCTTGCTTGCTTGTTGGTTTGCTTTGGTTTCTTTTTGCTTTGGTTTCATGCGGCCCAGCATGTTTACTGCAAGCGTTCTCGCGTGAAGACGTGCTCGATGCTTGCTCCTTATAGGGTCAATTCCGGCTTTTGAGATGGGCCATGGTCCGACACGTTTGGTTTCTTCGTCAACGCGAAGAAAGAAAAAAAAAACAACTTCGAAAAATGCCCGGTCTCCCAATTAGATTTTCATAAGCTTCTCTTTTATTGACTGTGCAGTCGACTGGTCATATGGTGTATATAATTTTCGACTCAGGATTTACATAGACTAATCTGGAATGTAGTGTAGTGTAAGTTGGATTTAACTGAAATACTATGTCATTGAATTTGCACATGGGGGAATCACAAACATCTACGTTTACGCCCGCTGGTTAGGAATGTTACTGCGGCTATTTTGCCTACTTGGTCCATTGGATCAATGGATGCTGATCGTACTCACGTGCTGTCTCAGTATGCAAACTCAGTATCTATTTAGATATAGCCTTCCTGTACTTCGCGCCGGGTGTGTGAATCGACAATAACATAGGGCTAGAATGCTATCTGGTTTCCAGACCAACAATACAACACCGTCAACCTAACCAGCAAAATCCCATATCCTTTCAGGTCTCTTAGAAGTCTCAAAACACATTTTTTTTCACGAGCGCTTCAACAAAGTGGGTTTCACCCTCTGCAGAATCAGCTTCATGTGCAAGAGCTCAATTGCTGGGGGCGTGCGGCGCACGATTCGCTATTTAAGCGCAAAGTGAAAAAAACTGCCATCATACTCTCTCAGTGAACTTCTTTTTTTCTCTCCTTAAAGTATTTCCTGACCAGCGAAACTCAGGCTGCGTCTTCATTGGTGCAGTCATCTCAAAATGGCTGTGCCAGTGCAAACAGACATCCTGCGTGGAACGCGTGCTGTTTCACTGCCCCATATTACAAACGAAATAATGGATTTTGTAGTTGGCTTCTTCGAAGATCCCCATACCGACCCAAATAGTATGGTGATTCAAAGCGAAGCCTAGAGCGACACTCACAAGCGAATTTGGCAGCTGCCCTTAAATGTGTCACAAAAAAACAAGTGGCACGCTATGGGGGACAGTGCTGGCGGCTAGCCGTTGGTGACAATTCTAGTGAAACATTTTCCCCCTAATTTCTAATTGCTAATGTTTTTCAATAATTTTTTTTTACGTCTTTCTTCAAGTTTCGTGCATGTAGACGCAGCAAGATTGCGGGACGTTGAGCCAGCCTAAACGTGCATGGGGTTCCGTTTGCATCGCAGTTATCGACACCTTATAAACTGTCTTCAATTGTACAATCTTTTTCGATTCCCACATAAAAAGAGATAAAGGTATATACAGACATCCTCACACCATATCCTAAAATAGTTCCCATTGATTGCTCATGCGACTCCAGCCTGTTATGATATCCAAATTAGCTGGACCCTCTTGGGCACCTAGGATCTCTATATTAAAGAATGGGGCCGCAGGACATATTTCGATTACCCAAAATAGATGCATATCCAACACAGCCTCGTTGAAAAATAATAAAGAGGAATCGGAGTCTGAAGGGTCTGCTCGCTTGACTGGGGTTTTGGCTTACCTGAAGCAGAACGAGGTGCTCATTTTCTTCGACAACTTGTACCCCAGATGGCTTGCTAAGTTGGCGTATACTCGAAGTTTTGGCTACGTCATTAAAACACTCAATCCTCCGATATACGATAGCAAGATTAAAGAGATGGTAATCAACATAGCTAATAATGACAAGAATTCTGTGCTGGCAGGACTCAAATGTGAGAGTTTTGTGCCTTTGAAGCGTGATGGCGGTGCCTTTGCCAAGTTCCTAGTGCCACAGAACTTAGCGGCTAAGGACCTTGTGGCCAACATTGAAAAAAATGTGGAAGCTGTGGCGCGACGCAACCATTGGATGTCATATTGGAGACGCATGAATAGATTCCCTAAAGCTCTGGAAGTCAAGGGTACCCCTTGGATCGAGGACTTGGCCAGGTTTCCTTCGCGTAAACTAAAAGTGATATTCGAAGGCGAGCATCTGACTGAGGAAGAATTATATCAGTTATTCCGAAGATATGGGCCCATTGTGGACATCGTTCCGTCGTCCAGTTCTACGCCATACGCAACTGTTTTGTTCAAGTCCACTGATGCCTGTGTGAGAGCAAAAAACTGTGTGACCGGACTAGTACTTCATGGCGGCGAAACAACCTTGCATTTACAGTATATCCCGATTCTACGTGCGAACCATATTGGCGCGTTTATCTCTAGCCATCAGAAAATCGCTATTCCTATAATCGTGGCCTTGTTGGCCACTATTGCGGTGTTGATCTTCGAGCCTATCAGGCAGTATTTTATTCTGATGAAAATAAGACACTATTACAGTTGGGATGCGCATAAGGACAAGTGGTATTTCAAAGCGTTTTACATACCTTACAGTATGATATTATCCAGCTTAAGCGATAGCAGACATTTCATTGACGATTCATTGATTACCATTACGGGTGCCCAAAAGAAACAAGTGAATATCGATGACTTAGAAGGTGATATGTTTTGGACGGAGCGCTTGGAAAAGGCAAACCAACTTCGTCTCTGGGTTTGTGAAAATGCCAACACTTTTATCGTGGTGAAGGGGCCCAAGGGCTCTGCTGAAAGAGAATTTGTCATTGACCACGCTTTGAACATTGACAACACCTATAAAAAACGTCTCTTGGAAATTGACTGCGCGAGTTTGATAAAAGCCCGCACAGACAAATCTTTTCTCAAAATTGCCGCAGCACAATTGGGATACTTTCCGCTTTTCACTTGGGTTAATTCTGTATCTCAATTTGTGGATCTTGGCTTACAAGGGATGACTGGTCAAAAATCTGGTTTCAGTGAATCAAAGGAAACACAATACAAAAACATGTTGCTGTTAGCACTGCTAAGCATACGAAACGTGGCATTGCATGACTTTGCCGCTTACAAGAATGAAGCTGAACGTCAGCACAAAATAAAAGTACAAGGGCTAGATGGATTGGAGTCAAGCTTTGTGGGGATCAAAGAGGAAGACTATTTACAGATGCACCCGGAAGTGAAACCTGTGGTTGTTATCAACAACTTTTTGAGAAAATCAGATACTACACAAGACTTCATTTATAAGGCTCTTGCTGACTGGGCAGGTCAGTTGATTCAGAGTAACACGGCACACGTGATTTTTATCACCCAAGATTCCGGAAGTACGCTGCATCTAGCATCAGCACTCCCAAATCAAGTCTTCAAGTCCATCACTTTAGATGATGCTTCCATTTCGAGTGCGAAGCAATATGTTGTGAAGCAATTGCGTGATACACAGGCAACAAGCTCAATTGACTCTTGTCTTGAGCCTCTTGGTGGTCGGATGCTTGACTTACAAGCTTTTGTCAGACGTGTTAAGTCTGGCGAAGAGCCCATCGATGCCTTGAAAGAGATGGTTCACCAAGCTTCTGAGCAAATCTCTACTTTTTATTTGAACAAGGCCACAGAAAACCCTGATTCAGAGACACCCTGGACAACTGCTCAATTATGGGGACTTATCAGGGCCCTTGCAAAAAATAATACGATTGAAATGGATGAGTTGGTCAAATCTCCATTATTTTCGTTAAACAATGAAACAATTTCTACATTGGCGGTATTGGAGAAGAACGATTTGATCTCTTTACAGCGCGAGAAAGGAATTGTCAAGAAAATATCCACTGGGCGTCCATTGTTCAAGGCTGCTTTCAAGGAATTGGTTGAAGATAAGGAGGTGTTTAAGCTATACGAGACATTTTTCTATTCACAATTGATCTCAATAGAAAATAGCAAGATCTTAAAATTGGAGGACCAAATCTCTAAACTAGCAAAGACAAGCGACTTCAAGTTCATGAAGGAGAGAATTGAATACTTGAGTGAGAAAGTCAACGTCTCGACCCTGAAAGTCCAACAATATGAGTCGAAAGTCAAAGAAATCGCGGCAATGGGAACAGCAAAAAAGACATCCTCATTCTTTAGATTTTGATGACGGTAAGTAGTCGTTACATTTATTTTTCATTCTAAAATTAACAAGTTTCATAAATGAGGTCCCATTTGATCACTTCCTAAGAGGTTATTAGTGATAATTTCATAAGCCATTTTGCGCCTGATAAGACGCATGTCATTCTGACTAAAAGTAAGCGGCATTCTTTCTGAAATGCATTTTGCAACTGTGCAAGTGAACACACCGCAATCAAACCCGTTCTGTTGTTGTGGAGTTTTCACATTAGGATGTAGTGTGTAAGATATTTGTTGTACTTGAAGTCGTTCGCATTCTTTGGACATGTATTCACTGAGCAACTGAAGCGCTTTAAGATTACCACGCGATGCCAAAGAGTCGTAATAACTTATCAGTTTGGCATTGTTATCGATCACTGCTACTGCCCAATGTGTACTCATGATATTGATAGGAACAACGATTAAATCCTTTTCAAGAAGATTCACTTTCTTTCTTTTCGCCCATCGAGCCACACCTGGATACCCTTTGCTTTTAAGAGTGGTGAAGAAATGAGTAGTCCAACAAAATACACCAGTTGAGCGCGCAGCGACTAAACTAAGATAGAAGTCGATGATATTGTCGTTCAACCAGCACGAGTCCTTGAGTGTTTGGATATCCTTTACAGTGATGTCGATGGAAAATTCCGATACTATGCGCTCATTCATCTTGCAGGCCTTCCATTTTGATTCCACGAGAGCAAGCTGAGGCCCAGATAGAGGAACAGTTTTTGATTGAGATTCTTTCCTTTCTTTCGATACAATGGCTTGGACCCCCTCTCGCTCTTTTCTGAGGAACTGAGAGAAGTTATACGATGGGATTGCTGCAAGCATGGCATCTGTCAAAGAATACTTTGGTGGAGGCACTGGTCTCACTGGAGAATAAAAATTGTGGATAACTCTGTCGTATTCGTCTAGAGTTGGAAAATCGGTATGTAGAATTTCAGCTGCAGTTATCTCATCACGTGGAATGAAAGCCGTCCCAAGTTTTGTGTCTGGCTTGTAAGCAGAGGTCTCGCTTATCTTCAAAGACATTCCATACTGCCCAGCAAAATCTAGATCATCGCTATCTGAAGAATCAAGTTCGAATATTGACTGATACAAGTCACAGTTTACGTCTGTACAACTCGTATCTATGAGCTCCAGCGTCCCAGAATGAGGGGGTGCAAATTTGGTGATATCAATCAATGATGTCTCAAGTGGGGTCGACTCCCCTGGAAATCTCGAATCCAGTGCGAGATCCATTAAATTCTCATTTCGTAGTTTTGGTGTTGGATTCTCACTTTTGGATTCCTCTCGAGCGGGCCAAAACGCATCAATCAAGGAGTGGAAGAGTGCTACGAGAAAAAGTGAGTATGATGACGAAAATATTGAAGCATATGACTTGTGTTCGAGCGGCTTACTTGCTTGCATCGGTGACTCGCTTTGTTGGGGCAGTAATATGTCTGATGTAAGAGTTTCCTTGTTGTTTTTCAAAAACAGGAGGCCTGGTGGATTATATCCTAGACGATTTCTGGACGCAAGCGGGACACCGCACGAAGCCCTGGAACTCATGCTGGGCAAGTTGTATGAATGGATCGGTTACTTATATGTATACCTTGTAAGTTTGGATTGAAGATTAGTACATCAAGTGTACGGGTCTTTTCAGACACATAGGACTTTACTTGTTTCCAACATACATTGTTATGGCGTTTACTATACATGGCGATAGATTGGCCAGAGGGGGTATTTTTTTTATTGACGCTTCACATTTTTTTTGCTTCTTTAAGGGGGGAGGGCTTTATCTTAGGAAAAAAGAATATTTCCATCACCAGAAGAAAGTGGTAATGCACCGGTATTGTAGTGGGAATGCCAGCTAAGCCAGGACATAAGCTGGTTCAATAAATGCCAAAAGATTTCTTCACGTGTCATGACTTTTACTTCGAGAAAATCATTATTGTCCTTGTGTGTGTATTTGGCAAGTTGCAGTAATTAATCCTGGTAATAAGTAAAATCACAAGGTGTTTTTTTATTGAGTGACAGAACTACAAGGATACTCCGAAAAAACGACTCGCATTCGTCGGAAACTCACATCATAACCAAAATTAATTTTGTTTTCTTTCATGAGCGAACGAAAAAAAGCTACTAGGATTTACAACTTTGGAAGTGAGCTGAGCAAGGTACTCCAAACGGTCAACCTACGCTTACGGCCATCTGTCTTAAAAGTATTTCAATCTCGAGATCTTCGGCAGTACGACACTCATATACGTTAGTATGAAAGTGTATACGGGTCTGAAGCGACTAAACACGAACTCACTGCAGACAAGCAACCACTTCTAATAATTGGGTTCGCGAGGATAGCTGAAAAGTACAGGTCAAGGGGATTTACCCTGATCACCATGATAATAGACATAAATAAGAAGAGTCGTGGTCTTAATAAAAACGCGTACTCATTCCAAATTACCTAGCGTGATGGCATTTTTAATTTTCCTGTCAGTAAATCATATCAGGCTGTTTCCAGTTTCCCGCTTTGAATCTGGAATATTATCCCACGTGGTAAACAGCGTAGTTCTGCAGGCAGCACGCACCTCTCGTGCCATAGTATAATTCGAGAAACCCCCCCAAAACGGGTAGTTCATTGTCAAAACAAAAGTTGGGCATCACCCTGGTTTATTCCTGAGAACCATCAACTTCTTTGTGCTCCCTCTCTCCCTTTTACTCCACTGTTATTACCGGAGAGAAATTGATAAACACTTCTTTTCTTCTTTTAGGAAGTTCGCAATACAATGTCCGAGGAGGGTACCATCAAAACGGGCTCTTCCGGGCAACTGCAACGGCTCTTTGAAAGCAAAGTCGGCACCGAAATTTACGAGCCATGGAGAGAATATTACCTCAACTACATCAAATTGAAAAAGCTTTTGAAGGAGGAGGTGATTATCAAAGACGCTTGGACAGAAAAAGACGAACAGAATTTTGTGAGTGCGTTGGACCTGGACTTGGAGAAAGTGTATACTTTTCAAGGCAACAAGTATGATGACTTGAACGAAGAATTAAACGAGTTGCAAGCGTCCACAGAGTCGGCTGCACCTGATTTCGATGTCACCGAATTCACTGCCAAACTAGAGCGGGTCTTGAACTTGACACAGGAATTGAATCACTTTCAAAGAATCAACTACACCGGCTTCACGAAGATTGTGAAGAGACACGACCGCTTGCACCCTTCTTACTCGGTAAAGCCTTTGTTAAATGTGCGGTTGAAGAGCTTACCTTTCCATTCCGAAGACTACTCGCCGCTCGTGTTCAAGATCTCGGCATTGTTCCAGTTCTTGCGCGATAACTACGACGTCGACCAGTCATTATCCAAATTGTCATCGTTTAACGAAGACACTGTGGATGAGTACCAGTCGTTCAAATTCTGGGTTCATCCGGATAACTTGATGGAGGTCAAGGCCAATATCTTGCGCCATCTTCCGGTACTAGTATACAACTCCAAGAGCAGTTATTATGATGATGATGATGATGATGATGATGATGACGATGACGATGACGATGATGAAGTATCCCGTTTTGCAAGAAATGACCCACAAATTAATTGCTTGTATTTCGATAGTCCTAACTTCGACTTATATAACAACAAGTTGACTAAATCTGTGAATGCTTCGACATTGAGAATCAAGTGGGTTGGTCCTCTCTTTAAGAAACCTGAACTTCAAATCGAGAAAAAAACTTTCGAGAAGAGCTCAGAAACGTACGGTGTGGATGAAAAGTTCGTTTTAAAGGAAAAATACATGGACTCGTTCGTCAATGGAACGTTCAACGCTACCAAGTACTTGAACAAAATGAAAAAAAAAGGGAAGAGTCAAGAAGAAATCGATGACATCAAAAAGCACATCGAAAGCTTCTCGAAGTATATTGAGGAGAATCATGTGCAACCTTGTCTCAGAACGACATACAAAAGGACTGCATTTCAAATTCCTGGCGACGACAAAGTCCGCATTGTAATTGACTCAGATATTTACTTCATTCGCGAAGACGCATTTGATGTGCAAAGGCCTATTAGAGACCCAAGTAAGTGGCACAGATCTGACATCGACTCTAAGGTGAACAACCCGTTATCATTGTTGAGAAAGGGAGAATTTGTGAAGTTTCCGTATGCTGAATTGGAGGTGAAAGTGAGAACAAAAAGAAGGGGTATGAAGATTGTGTGGATTGATGACTTGGTGCAGTCACATCTTGTGAAGGAGATCCCTCACTTCTCGAAATTCATCCACGGAATTGGTTCTCTTTTCTTGGAGGATGATAAGTTAGACAACATCCCATTTTGGTTCAACGAATTGGAAGCTGACATGAAGTTTGACCCAGAGCGTGCGTTCCTCGATACCCGGGAGAAGATGGCTAAATTGCAGAATGACGAGGATAATATGAAGAAGTTCAAAACAATGTTGGCTAACTCAGCTTCACCAAACATTGCCCCCAGGTCTAAGTCTTTCTCTAGCTCAGAAATGATGATTGATCTTTCAAAAAAAACGAGCATCAGCAGAGACTTGCAGCTGGTACCGGAAGCTAATATTGAGGATCTTGCAACATCTGGTGGAGACTTGGACCAATCTTCTGATGAAGACTTCGAGGAAGAAACAGAAAGGGGGTTTAGACAGCGAATTTTCAAAATCCCAGCAACCTTTTCGAAATTGCTTGACGCTGACTCTGAAGAAGAGGAATTCGATTTGCCTAGCGGTGTGGCAAAACCGGATAGCTATATTAAGAATGCTGGACCTCTCAAAGTGGAGCCAAAAGTCTGGTTGGCGAATGAGCGGACTTTCAACCGGTGGTTGCATGTGACCACTTTGCTCTCGACATTGACATTTATTATCTACTCGTCGGCCAGAAAAGCGAACTCAGTGCTCTTGGCCGAGCGCTTGTCTTATATTTATTTTGTATTGACTTTGTTCTCTGGATTCTGGGGCTACCACATATTCATCAAGAGGAGAAGTATCATTATGGAGAGGTCTGATAAGCATTTGGATAATATCGTCGGGCCTTTGATAGTGGCCGTTGGTTTGATGCTTGGCTTAATCATCAACTTTGTCTACGGCTTCCGCAACGTGGCTAGTCAGCAGGCGGCAGGTTTTACTGTCATGGGCTTGACTGAGGATTTCTATGCACGCAATCCGATGCAAAAGGCCATTCTTGACTTTGTTTTCAAGCTTGTCGGTGCGCAGTAAGCGAGCAACATAATTAGAGAACATATACACTAAAATCTTTGACAATATTAAGCATCAAAATCGATATAAGCAGATTCCTCTTGGCGTGATGCACTCTCCCTGCTTGAGTGTATATATGAGAGATATTTATATCATCTAAGAAGTAACCTATAAGTTTTTTTAACTTTTCACCATGTGTTTAGTCGAGTTTATTAAACAAATGTGTCCCTGCGATGTATCAATTTCAGCGATTCATGTCTTTTACATTTGGGGAGTTCTCTAATATATGAATACAAAGTGCATTTACATATGGATATCAACTAAAGAAATCTCTAGGGTGTAACAGGAATAACACATGGAGGCAACATGAAGAACTTGGCTTGAGAGGACATGGGTAGATTAGTGGGTTCGCAACCTACAAAATGAGGAGCGCACACCCATTATATTGCTCGCGACACCATGCAAATAGTCATAAGAGCCCGGATTTCGAAAGCCCGAAACGAGTTTACATCATCATGTCGTTGAATATTTCCCTTTACACAGTCTCGGCGGCGTTGATTCTAGGACCTGAAGGCCAGAGGTTGTATGCCAAATATTATCAAACAGGAGACGATGCGCAGGTCTATAAGACGCCCCAGCAACAGGCCACGTTTGAAAAAGCGATCTACTCGAAAATTAATAAACAACATCAGGACTTGATCTTATACGACAACCACTTGGTCACATACAAACAAACCAATGATGTGATTCTAGTCATTGTTAGTGCTCTCAACGAAAACGAATCGATGCTTTACTCGTTGACAAATAACATCAATGAGGCGTTAACTATTTTGTTGGGTAATTCGTTAGATAAAACTGTGGTGTTGCTGAAATACGACATAGTATGTTTGTGTATGGACGAAACAATTGATGACGGAATCATAATAGAGATTGACCCGGCAATTATCGTCAGCCGAGTGACCAACCCACCTTCGGGATCCTCAGCGACCAACGACATGAACTTGAACATTGATCTTTCAGAGAAGGGTTTGTTTAATGCGTTGTCGTTTGCCTCAAAGAAAATCAGTGAGAGATTGCAGCAGGGATTGTAAATTCACATAGATCAATTTAGCTTTATGAGTTTGTGTATTTGTTCTGTGTAGCTGGATATTTAGCGTCCTGTTGGCGTGCGCCATTGCAAAGAAGCCAGTTAATTTGAGTCATGCCTCTTGGGTATAAAGCAAAGATGGTACAACCATAATCGAGCCAAACCTAATATACGGTATCCAACCACTTACACCACAAGGCGATGTATTGCATGTACGTGCTCCAAATTACATACTCCATAAGAAAACAATGTAGGAAAACGAACAGAAACATGAAAAGAATAAAAGAATAAAATAAAATAAAATAGAAGCAACAGATGCAAAATGACGTGATAGAAAGTATCTACTGCGAAGAAAACATCCATACTATAAAGTAACAACACTAGGGAAACAATTGCTTGCGCTTGACTTCGTATTTCGCTCCACACCTGCACAAAGCTTCACTGCTGGCTCAAGACGTGCTTCAGATACACCAACACTCTTGGCCATCACATGGACGGGGATTTCTAGAATGGAAGAAACTTTCTTTTTTGCGTTGCTTCGAATATCGATAGCCCAGATTCTCAAGGCTTCTGGATTCGATAAGTGCAAGCCACTGATACTCAATATCATAACGGAACTATACATTAAGCACCTAGAGTTGGTGATTGAAAAGACAAAAAAGTTTTCCTTGGCCCGCACCAGCACAACCAACGATGTTGACGCTTCGGATGTGGCCGAGGCTCTACTAAACATAGGCTTTGTCAAACCGACGTTGGAAAGCGATCCATGCGATGAAAAAAACACCAAATCCTTCAAGTCATTCAAAAACTGGGTCCAGTACAGCGACAGCTACGCAGTAAGCAGAAAGCTTAGTACTGTACCCCTGCTGCATCTAGTTCATTTGATTGAAAAACGCAAAGTAGATACCTCCTCGGAAACAGACCAGGAAAGGAAAAAGCGCAGGTTGCGTGAACGACAAGAATATTTTAATCAACTCAAGCAAGGTGACAACTCGGGAAAACCAACCAAGACAAGCGAGTTCCCCGAGGACTTAGACGAAGATGAACTCACTGCGAACGACAAACTTTCGTGGCTTGCGTACTTGGCTGAAAAAGACATGAAGCTTGGACAGAACATGAAGTTTATCAACACTTGTATCCAAGACGACTTAATGCATGTGCACAAGCTCAAAAAGTTTCATCCCACGCTGGGGGATGGTGAGGACAGCTACACACGGTTTAAGCACCAGATCTACAACTCCAACAAGAACGACCATGTTTTGCTCCTGCTACAAGAAGACGAGAAAGTCGAAGGGGATAAAATAGAACCCTTTGTTCTACCCTCTGCTGATCTCAAAAGCATGTTACCTTATAACATCAAGTATCGTGAGTGCTTAATAGATGATGACTTGCTGCAATACCTACAGTACGCTTCTACGCACGAAGACGAGATCAATGAGAGAATAATTGCGCTTCAAAAAACACCGGAGGCTACGGATGAAGCCAATTACACTTCAAGAAAAGCAATTAACCAGAATATTGATGTTTCTATAGATAGCAGCGACGAAGCTGCGAAAAAAAAGAGCCCAGCTCTTGAGGGTGCTAAAGATAATCAGGTATCAAAAGACAGGCATGTGGGAGATGACAGCCAAGCACCAAAAAACAGCCAAACAACACAAGACAGCCAAACAACACAAGACAGCCAAACAACACAAGACAACGAAACAGCACAAGACAGCACAACAGCAAAAGACAGCCAAGCAGCAGAAGACAACCAAATAGCAGAAGAGACGGACTTTATCCAGACTGGTCCCCCTGACAATAGTGAGCCAGGTGAACATGATGAAAGCGATCTGCGACTGAAAATGAGCGTTCCAGGGTCCAACACATAGGAGGAACGACCACCACTGCTGGTTGGGCTGAGCGCCGTGGTGCAAATAAAACAAGACGCATGCACTGATATAAACAAAGACGGGCTGTCCCAGGAGTGACCGGACGATGACACGAGAGATAAGCAAGGGATCAAATAAATAAAAAGTTCCACTATGCTGTAGAGTGGAGTGGCCAATAATGCAATATAAGTTAAGAAAGACGTTCCAAGTGAATGGTTAGTTCGCGCCTCAAATCTATCGGGATGTGTGTAATTTCAGGGAGCCAGCAATTGCAAGAAACAGTTCCTCATCCAAAGTTGGTATCTTTGCGAATACTGATTTGTGGCTGGGCAACTTGGGGTCCTCGCAACAGGTCTTGAGCTTGAGGATGTAGCGGAAACATCGGTAGCAGTCAGTCGGAGACGCAAACACGCGATCCAGCAAGTAGCGCACAGGGACCGTGAACGGGCCAATGTCCTCAAAACGGCTCTGGGCGTCGTGGATCGTCAAGACGAGCATAGCGCCAAAAACAGTGCGCATGTCGAAGCAGACTAAAAGCGGCAATGCACTGACGATCTCAACTTTCGAGACGGTATACTTGAGGATTTCTGGGAGCTTTGCGTAGAAGCCGTCCTTCAGTTGTTCGTCCTTGTCTTGCAAAAGGTCATCGACGAAATCATACGGGAGCTCGATGTCGAGCTCGAAGTTCAACAGCTTCAAAATGAGCTCCTCGCGGTAGAGGAGCTGATCGCGCCACTGCCAGAACGTGCTGCTGTGCTGGTCGATTTTCTTGCCTGGGTTCTTGAGCACGCAAGCCGTTAAGGCAATCTTATCGGGCGGGCGGTATGTGTCGTGGAGCTTGCAGCTGATGGCGATGGCAGCGCACGCAACAAAGTACTTGGACGTGGTGATGGGCATGCGCATGTAGAACCGGCTGATGTACACAGTCGCCGCAAGTATTGTGCGTCCGTCAAGCTTGAGCTCGGTGCCCATTTTGAGCAAAAACGCATGGATCAGTTCGCGAGCCTTGAGATCTTGTTGCACTGTCATTTGTTTCCGCGACGGGCTGCGGCGGAGGAACGCGTCCTCGGAGAAGAGCCACGTGTTATGCGGCTTCTTAGCAACACTTGGATTCGGGCTCTCGGCGGAGTTTGGGCACATCCTCTGGGCGGGTTTCGGGTGATGCATCTCGAGAACGAGGCAGGTTGTGGAACCGGCGTAGATATGAGATGGAGTTTCTGAGGTGCCGGGCCCGAGCGCGGGTCTGCCCGAGCGCGCCGCTAAAAAAGTCGCACCAGACCCAGGCCCTAGGGCCTAGGACATATATCTTAAACGTAAACCGGGCACAGTCTTCAACTAAGTACGCCGTACAAACAGAATTTTTAGGACATCTCTTTGCAGGTGGTTTTGGGTTTTGGAAAGCCGAACAATGCAATCGCAGAGCAAATACTGAGAAAGATTCGCGGGATCTGGCCCCGACTCCCTTGCGCAGCCTCCGCGACACTGAGTGGCTAAAAAACTATCAAAAATAAAGTGGGAATACACTAAATAGAATAAATCAAAAGAAAACACGAACACAGGTAAGACCTAGAAAAACAGCCGGGACCGAAATGCTTTTTCTTTGCTTTTTTTCTGGATGCTTGTGCAAGTGCCGGCTGTTTTGTAGGTGGGGCCGGCCATATACCTGAGGTTGACTTTGGCCATAACCTTGTATCCGCGGCCCTATCTCACGCAACCCCATACGAAAATCCATTAAAGGGAAAAGCTGTTTCCAGGGGGGTTTTCGGAACTGTGCATACGCATCCAGGCAACCAGTATGAGCTTTTTTATTTATGAAAGAAATTTGGGTATCCTAGTGTAGATCAGCATTCGCCCAGCGACTTCTGTGTCGAAAACTTGTTCTGGTCCGCTCACTATAGAGTTAATATTTTCACGCAGCCGGCGGCGAGGGTGACGAGACATATGGTTTCACCGGTCGCGGGCGTTGCATCAATGTTACATAGTTTGTAGACAAAGAGGAAGAGAAGAGAAATATAATGACACAAAATGAAATGGAAGAGAAAGAAATGGAAAAGAAGAAACTAAAAAGGACGAGAAGAAGGGAAGGGAAAAAGAAGATGGGCTGGAGTCAAGGCACTTGTCGCGGACGACGGTTCGCATGGGCCCGCGCCGCGGAAACGCACCCAAAGCGGTGATTATAATAGAGTGAGGCGACGCCCGCTCGGGCCCATGCCCAGATACGTGATCTTGCGGTACCTTACAGGGGAAACTATTCAACTTTTTGTAGAAACCATGTGTAAGGAGAAGGTTTGGTTCAGGTTACGGGCTGCCTGACGGCAATAGAAATAGAGTATGCGGGAACAGGTTCCAAGCTCTGCAGCAATAGTGTCAGGCACGCGAGAACCCTTGGCATGCTACATGAAAGCACGAGCACGAGCACCGGCACAGACATGTACTTCATATAAGGGGTAACATAAAGAAAGTCCATGAGGTGGTGGTAGCACGTCGCGCATGGTGGTCATCGGCCCAAGTTCTCGTCCGGCTTTTATTGCCATAGTGATGCTGTGGTAATGCCGGTGCTAATGGCGGTGCTAGTGGTAGTCCTATTAGGCATGCTGATATACGTCCTGGTACCGGTGCTAAGACCTGTACTAATATGGGTACCTACATGAATATTAATGTGCTTACGTATGTGCCAGGACCTGCGCTAGTATCAGTACTTGTATCAATGCTAATGTGATTATACATGTACTAATACTAGCGCGAATATCAATACAAGTATGCTAATATACGTGCTGATATATGCCCATTTACCAGTACCAATAGACGTCCTTATACTTGTCCTTGATACCTGTTGTAATATCAATGTTAATATAAATGCTACTATGGTAGCACCTGTGTTAATACCTGTGATATTATCAAGACTCTTCTCAACACTATTATGCTCATACCTGTGCTGATATATATCCTTATACATATCCTACTACTAGTGTTTATACCCGTGCTTTCAGTGCAGAGGATAGCGCGAATCCTGGTCCCAGGACCTCGCAGCCACCTGTTCCACGTCTACACATATTGGATGGTCCCGCAATTTTTGTTTTTTTTAGCCAAAAAAAATACTTGTCTTTTTAGCATGCCCCACTAGATCTCCTTGGGATTCGCCAGCTCCTCACCCGATCTTCGCCCCCCGTAAACTAAAAGGGGCCCCGCACATCGCCGTATGGGTCCCGACGCCATCGCGCCGCGGTGGTGGTCCACGTGACTTGGGTGCGACGACGAAAAAGACCATGAAAAAACCTACCCCAGCCCAGCAGGCCCCCTTTCCCACACCAAAATACCCAGACTAGCAATGGCCGACACCTTCATGCACCTCGTACGTCCCACGGTGGCCGCGCCTGCCGCCCCTGCCGCGCTGCTGCCTGTGGCCGTGGTCATCCACCACGCGGCGCTCTTTCTGATCTTACAGATTGTATCGAAACAGGTGCTCGAGCAAAACAGCCGTATCGTCGGAACGTTGCTTGGCGTGCGGTCGGATGACGGTAGCAAGCTCGAAGTCCGTGACGCATTCATGGTGCCGTGCCAGGAGACCGGAGACCTGATCGCCATCGAGGAGCACAAGCACAAAACTTTGTATGCGTTGTACAAGAAGGCGCACCCCAAAGAATCTGTGTTGGGCTGGTTTGACTGCTCCACCGAGATCGACGCGTCCACTAGTTTGATCCATGACTTCTACTCCAAGGGCGCAGACCGTGCGTATCCATTTCCGGCGCTTTACCTCAATGCGCGCTTCTTGAACGGCTCCGAGATCACGGCTCCCCAGTTGACAGCCTACATCGGTGCCGCGTTAGGAAAGCCAGGCAGCGTCCAGAAGATCGGCTGGACCACCGTCACCAGAAACACCCTGTACATCTTCTCGCCCGTCCCCCACACTGTTGGCACCGCGTCCGTGGCCGAGCTGTCGGCGTTGGCCCAGATCGGCTTGGCTTCCAACAGACCCCTGCCCGCCGCGTCGCTTGCAGGCCAGTTACTGACCGTGCTGCGTGAGATCCGCGATGTGCTGACCCGCCTCGATGCCGTCTTGGCCGCCGTTGCTCGTGGCGGTGTCTCTGACACCGACATCGACATGTTACGTGCCTTGAGCAACGGTCTCTTGAACAGGCCCACCATCTTGTCCGACATGGACGCCTTGAAGCACCATTTCCAGGCACACAACCAGGACATCATCATGATCGAGTACTTGACGCGCGCGGTCAAGGAGCAGATCGAGTTGAGCGTGCGCTTGTCGGCAGAGGCAGACAAGAAAGCTTTGTGAGCGGGCCCGACTGGTTGACTGGGATATATGCTCGCACTTTAATATCATGACGTATAACTGCATGGCGCCGTCCTCCACTCGACGGCTGCTCGCTCAACGGCAGCTTACTCGGTATTGGCTTGCTCGGTGATTATTGGTTGTGGATCCTTCGGAGGGAAATTCCGAGACCGTACAAACATTCGCCCAAAGGAAAATATGTAGAACCTGGTCGTTTCAAATACCGGCGTCCGTCGCGACTTTCTTTTTTTGTAACTGTATCTGTCTACACGAAACACCACGCATGTCTTATTTTGCAGGTGGCACACGCATCCCCATAGAAGTACTTATCAATCTTAACCTCCTCATCTCTCATACCTCGGTATTTTTTCCTATGACTCTTTTGACTTGGGAGGCAGGCTTCGGCATAGTTTGGTGGCCTAGATGTACAGAATAGGCGCAGTCTTTACCATGGCCGCGAGTATCGATGGTCATATATCATCGAAGTGATTTCTTCATCCGCAGCATGTAATAAAAGTCGATCTTACTCACATCATGCCATCAAAAAAAACCCATTTTCGAAGGCATGTTTTGGTTACCCCGGTAACTACGAAACGGTCGTGCTCAGTACGTTTTATCATTGGAGTGGGCTTGTAGATAGCCACACACTCGCCCAATACTCGGCAAAATATCATTCGAAGCTAAGATACGGAGACAGTTGGTTTGGGACTTCGGGCTCTTTTATTATTGACGGGGTGACCCATACTTGTGTACACTTATTGAAAATTGCGGGCCGTTTCTTACTTAGCACCAGACTGAACTTTACCGTCTTTGATAAACACGATTGAGCTTGCTAGCTTTCTGTCCTGTTCCATCCAAAATAAACACCATGCTGATTTTGTGTCCAAAAGATCAACTTTGACCCCCACTAAATGCGCTCTCACAGGAAATCACCATGGCGATTTCTCTGATAATTATACCGCTTCAAAGTGACTCAGTGTAATAATAAGCCGTGCATAAAGCTCCGATTTGTTCCCACGTTTTGTGTTGGGCTCGATTACCTTTAAACAACACCAATTTACAGCAAGAGAGAAATAGAAATAGAAAAGAGCAAAGAAATAAAAGGAAGAAATAAAAGATAACCATCGGAAATATGACCCTTGAGTTCATAAAAGCATGTGATTCCATAACCCGGTTAGAGTAATGACGGTGCATGCCTGAAAAGGCAAGCTCCGCCCGCGGCATAAGCGTGGGTGCAGATGTCTAGGCATTTTACCCCTATCATTTCTTATAGCACCATGTACTCACCTGCTCTTTAAAAGTATTGTACACATGGGCTCATCAATAGTTGGGGCTCGGCTCGACTATATTGATGCAAGTTGTGCCCCACGAGCTGATCCCTCATACCCATAATCACCTCGTCGTTCTCCAGATTCTCATCGGGGGAAATTGGCCATTCCCTCGCACCTATGGAATACAATCTCTAATGGCTTAATATGATTGTTTCGCCCCCGCACGCCTTGATTAACCGCAGCCACAGTGGGGCTTTGGCGCACGGGCCAGGCGCGGAGTCTTCGCACCTTTCCTTGGGCCTTATAATCTACATGCACTGTTTTAGGACCATGTCTTCTGTTTATATTTCGTTAACCCCTCATGCTTGGGGTGTGTGTATTTTCCCTTCAAACAATGAGGACGGTAGTGTCTATTGATGAGCCGCATTGGCCACGACTGCGGGGTGCAATCAAAATGCTTACCTAAGATGACCCTCAAGTCGGTCTGACCTGTGACGCCCGCCACAGCCTCTTTGTATTAGATTGGCTAGACCCCAGAGCGAACCTTCCAGATATAAGAGGCTAGAACAGACTAATTCTATAGCGATTGAAATTTTTCGTACTCAGTATAAATATTCTACCATTTCCCCACCGTACTTCTTTTTTTAAAAAAACTCTCTCTCCTCCCCCATTATTTGAGTTGCTGCCCCCTTTCACACGAACCCTCAAGTCACTGAAATGGACCCCAGATTTAAGCTGAGCGATTGCGTACTGCAAACAGAGGTAGGCACTGATGGGAGCGTGCCTCGTTATTATTCTCTTGGACTGACTTTTGATTTCTTAGAACGCCGACAGGAGGCCGCCGTTCTTGTTCACTTGCGCCGACTCAGCTTGTCGGATCCCTTGTGGGCTGAAAACGTGTCCCCGCTGACCATGGACTATAGCCTAGCGCCTGAAGTGTATCCACCCGGTGAATTCCGCTGCCTATCCCAAGCCCAGATCGCCGAGGTGATGGCTGATGAGCAAAAATTGCTAGAGTCAAGAATCCAACGGCTGGCAGCGAGGCGGCGCTCGATAGAAAAGGTTAAACATTGAGCGAACAAAGTGCCGTGTAGATATGGATCTCGGTTCATTCTACCTCTCCTACGTGAGCTTCGTACTATAGGTGCACTTTTCATTATTTATTTCTAGACCTTCTTATAATGGTCTTTTCGTTTTTTTTTTTTTGAAAAATAAAAACTACTCAGATTTGCCACTGCATTGGGGAAGAAGGAAAGATATTATGTTCTGAAAATATGTCTGCTTGGAATAATTGCCAAGTCTTCTCAATGACCAATGAAATAGCTGATTGTCATCAGAATTTATCTGGATTTAAATTCTTATTCACAATCAGGCTTCCAAAACATATAATCATTTATAGTGATGGTCGTATGAACCACGGCTTTTTTATAGGATGTAATTTTCAACTTATATCAGCAAACCTCGCTCTTCGCACACCGACAGACGTCTTTATGCACGCAGCGCTTCTTTCTCTTTTTGCACCCAAATCAATCACACTCTTCTTGTTCACCTTCTCTGTACAGACCAATCCGTTAGAATCCATTAGAATTATTCTCCGGCTTTGTACTGTGATCTAAAATAAATACGCCTACTCTCCCAAGAAATGTTTTTTCTTCATTTTCTCTGTGTTGCGGGTGCGTACATTGTGACCGAAGAAGTGAAGGCGTTCAAGCCTTTGGATACTCCAGAGGCATTTGCACTTGAGGAGCCACTTCCTTTTCCAGATTGGCTCTCTGATTTCACGGGTCTTACCGAATGGCCAAGCGTGGATCCCCCATATATTCCGTTGGATTATATCGATTTCTCCAAGATTCCTGAAGATCTGGAAGAATGGGTTCATACTCAAGGAAATTGTAAGTCCAACAATAATATCCCCGATATTTGCTCCTTCGATTGCTGGGCCTGCGCCACTGAAGAAGACGTGGTGTCGTGTCCAATTCTTAGTCAAACGTTTGACGACGGTCCCTCACCATTCACTTTGGATTTGATTGATAAGCTTGAGACTCCGGTAACTTTTTTTACAATCGGAATAAACGTGGTTAGATTCCCTCAAGTATACAAAAAAACCGCCGATAAAGGACACATTATGGGCTCCCACACCTGGTCACATAAGTTTCTTCCCTCTCTTACAAACGAAGAAATTATTGCTCAGATTGAGTGGTCAGTGTGGGCCATGAATGCCACCCACAACCATCTCCCCAAATGGTTTAGACCACCTTATGGAGGAATAGATAACAGAGTTAGAAGCATTCTTCATCATTTCGGAATGCAAGCGGTGCTTTGGGATTTCGACTCGCTCGACTGGGCATTGGCAGCAGACCAGGGCACAGAAACCGAGGAAGAACTCCACCAAAGATTGATTGACTTTTCGGCGGCTCGAGAAAACAAAGGCTTGATCTTGGAACATGACAGTTTCGAAAAAACTGTTGAGATAGGCAAAAGCCTCTATGAGATTGTAGGTAAGGATCAGATGACAGTACCTCAATGTGTAGAAGGCATCGACTACATCCAGACTTGGGGTACTGGTGCTGGTGCTTGCCCGGTGAAACTAACTGTGTAGGGGAAAGGGTATGATAGCTGGGCTCTTCCACGTATGCCCAGAACCAATTGGTTCTGTTCGGCAGAGAAAACTCGCTATGAGATCTTGTGGCTGGAACCAAACCATTTATTTTATTATGGACCATAAGGTCACTTAAAATTCCAGAGAAAAGAAGCATAGCCATGCTTCCTTAGAAAAGATAAAGGTTATATTTGTATGCCCACAATATATGAATTGCTCAGATACAGACCCTAACTTAATATGAATCATTCATATTCGAGCACAATGTTCGGTACTCAATTCAAATTTACATACTTCACCATGGATTAGGATGCAGTTTGCATGTTTCAAGTAAAAAGTTGGTATCGCCTCAGTGAATTACATTTTATAAACTAATTGTTTACGCCACAATAAAAAAATTGTCTTCGAGTTCAACGCTGCGCCTATGAAGATTGACGTTCAATCCATAAGCCAAAATGCGCAACGAAGCCCGATGTTTCATGAGTTTTCCAAAGTAGGTCCCATGAGTAAGTGCATAATCATAAACACACATATAATTAGGGAATCACATTTCCTTGTTCGCAATAAACACGCGCAACCAGATAGGTATGCAAGATCACGCGAAAAAAACACAAGGAGTGTGTATGCAACGACTCACTGTCCGCGATCAAGCCATTGGCAATTTCCGGGCATGTTGTATGTTTTCTTTCTTTACAGATTGGCTCTTGCAATCACTTGCACGTTATCTTCGTGATACGCTTGCGCCTTGTGTCTTTAGCCTGAAACATACAGAAGTCCGCCTCCACTCTCGCAGAATATCGCGCCTAGTGATGCTACCAAGCACACGGTACCTAGTGAGTATATCGCCCAAATTAACACGTGTCCCTGACATTTCCTATGAAACGCCAATGACCGGAATCGCCAGATTCGCAAACAAGAGACCCTTTCCTGTCGCCCGCATCATATTGTTTTAAATCAGTACATCCTAAGGTTAAACCAGCCGGGTCCCCAGTCTTGCATTATGTCTGACTGTTTGGTGACTAGTTTCCCTGGAAAAGTTTTCTTGGGCAGGTGCACACGTAACTTGCTGACGGTACAAGTCTTATTATGTTGAAATCGTCCATGGTTCCAAAGACGACAACGCCCCCTTATTAGAGACATGGAGTTTGTGTACAAAAGGAACTTGATTCTTTGCCATTTTTCATGGCCGAAAACATCTTCATGGCTCCGGCCCGTTTGGGGTATGCCAAGACTCTTACCATCGGTGGGCGAACGCCGTATCTGTATTTCTTTAAGAACTCATCTAGTTTCGAGTGCTTTCTTTCCTTCGATATCTTTGTTACAACGTCCTTCACTTCTAACTGAAGCAAACTCGTAGTATCTATTCGTTGGACAGGGAGCATGTTCTTCTTTGCACTGAAACTAAAGGAGCCATTTTTGTTTTTGATGCTTTTGTTTTTCACCAAAATCAACTTCCTTTCCTTTCGGTAGGTCTCAAAAGCTGATATGCGGACAGGTTATTCTCTTGGTTGTATAGGTCTTACGAAAGGCCGCATGTATTTGAGTTGCTGCTCTGTTTGGATACTTTTGCGTCATTTCGTTCAGGCTATTCTTAATGGGTAGACCAAAGCCCCATTCATGTGGTTTGTTGAATGAAATTATGCTTTCAGTGTGTAACCGTGGCGTGATTGTCTGCAAGAGAAACGGTCTTACTAATGTATGAGGCTAGCACTGAGAGCCAAGACAGTGCAACTTTGGGGAGTCTTTCTGTCGTTGTTTTCGGTAAGTTGTTTTCTTTCTAAGTTTATTATTGTACAAACATATACTAACTATGCAACATGAGAGTGATGCATACTACAGAAAACTTGATATTAGATTGAATCGTGCAGTTGCGATATTTTTGACATTCTCTGAAGTGACTGCTTTTCAGTGGAAAAATGACACTTTACATGATGGCACACTTGGCACATCCGCTCTTCTCGTCTCTATCCTTTCTAAGGTGGCTTTGAGTATTTCTAGATGCTTGGGCAGCGTTATTTGTAGTATGTGCTACGGGCTTCTTTGTTTCCATTTTAGGAGCCAGAGACGCAGCAGTCTCATTAGCGATTTCTGTCTCTGGAACAGCAATAAACTTCTCGGCGCTAGTTGCAAAATCTTGGCCCTGCATAAATGCAATTCTCTTCTCCAAATCAGAGGGCATTCTGGAACCATCTGCACCAGCGAGTGTAGCGGCTCCATAGGGAGAGCCACCATGGACCTCATCCATATTGGTCAAATCAGCAAACACGGGCCGGTATCCCAAGGGAATGTAGATCATACCATTGTGGGCCACGTAGGAAAGAAAACTTCTTATAGTGGTTTCTTGACCACCCGAAGATGACGAAACAGAGGTGAAGAAAGCCACCGGCTTTCCGTTCAATACACCCGAGGCCCACAAATCTCCAGTTTGGCCCAAGAAGTCTGTTAGTTGTGAAGGCAAGTTTCCAAAGCGGGTTGGATAGCCGAAGATAAAGGCATCATACTCTTTCAATGTTTCTTTTGTGACGAGAGGATACCTGGCCTTTAAAGGGGCATACATTTTTTCCAAAACATCTTGCGAGAGAGTCTCTGAAACCTGAAAAATTGTTACCTCTGAGGCCTTGCCGGCTTTTTCAACACCAGCTTTCATGGCCTCGGCCATGGAGAGGATGTGGCCATACATCGAGTAGTATATTATGGCGACTTTCATTGAGAAAACTTGAAAATATTCGTGTGGGATATTCGACCAAGGGCGTAAAGGCGTAAGTGCAAAATAATCAATCTAAGATTGGGCTCTATGCAACAGTCCAGTCTTTTAAGATTGGAGACTGCAACGCATACAGCAAGTGAGCGTCATTACCGCAGTGCATCCAATTTTACTAATTCCTTGTCAAAATTTGTCAAAGGATGCAGCTATCCAGCAGTTGTACGGGAAAAAGAATCCCCCTACAAGTTGTCAGTATTACTAAGCATATTATGCAGTTCTCATGCCCAAGATCTTTGTTGATCTTGCATATAGTCTGAATGATGCTTCGTGATGCATTGGTAAAAATTAGGTTACCTAAAACCACTTCTCATCTGAGGCTTTTCTACAGGGCTTGGCACCTTCGGTGCACCAGTCCTACATGCCGGCGTTCGCATATAAAGACCTCAGAAAACCCGTGGGAAAGAGTAGCATTTTTTCATTCATCCGTTCAAACCATCTAAAATGGCACCCAAAGTTGCAATTATCATTTACTCGTTATATCACCACGTCGCCACCATGGCTGAGTCGGTCAAGAAGGGCGTTGAAGCCGCAGGCGGACAAGCAGAAATCTTCCAGGTCCCAGAGACCTTGTCGGCAGACGTGTTGGCTCAGATGGGTGCCCCCGCAAAACCCAACTATCCAATTGCCACCTTGGATACCTTGACTCTGCACGACGCATTTTTGTTTGGTGTACCCACCAGATTCGGCAACTACCCTGCCCAATGGAAGGCATTCTGGGACTCTACCGGTGGTTTGTGGGCCTCTGGTGCTTTACATGGCAAAGCAGCTGGCTTCTTTGTCTCCACCAGCACCCCAGGTGGAGGCCAGGAAACCACTGTGGTCAACGCTTTGTCTGTGCTTGTTCACC
The DNA here is from genome assembly GCA_030561945.1 of Metschnikowia krissii. Classification (NCBI taxonomy): domain Eukaryota; kingdom Fungi; phylum Ascomycota; class Pichiomycetes; order Serinales; family Metschnikowiaceae; genus Metschnikowia; species Metschnikowia krissii. The sequence continues at coordinate 369,698 of JAKTYP010000062.1, read as the reverse complement.
ATGGTATCATTTTCGTGCCTTTGGGATACGCCAAGGCGTTTGCGCAGATCTCCAGCTTGAGCGAGGTGCACGGCTCGTCTCCATACGGAGCGGGCACTTTCGCGGGCCCAGACGGCTCCAGAACACCTTCTGTGTTAGAGTTGGAGATTGCTGAGATCCAGGGTTCGAGCTTCTACGAGACCGTCAAGAGCTTTTAAGTTTTTCTGTGGAAAGCATATAGATTTGCTAGATTCAATAAAGCTGATAAATGTGCAACTTTTGATGTAGACATGTATTATGAAGAGAGGGTAGGAGTGAATCCTTCCGACTGCTTATAATCTATTTGAGTGTCGAGCAGTCGCGTAGAGACGAGCTCTTTCTAAAAGCAAGTACACTTTTAAGTTGTGTATTGAGGAAGCATTGCAAGCAAACACACTGTCCTTTTCTAGCTAGCCACTTAACCCTGGATCGGATGGCCGCGTACCTACGGAGAGATTCTTTTCATAGACCACTCATCATCAATCTTGTCCCTAGTAAACGTGAGGCGGTCATGCAATCTGCTGACCCCGCCCTGCCAGAACTCGATTTCCAAAGGCACAATTCTGACCCCGCCCCAGAATTCCGGGCATGGGATCTCGTCATCGGCCAAGTCGGCAAACTTTTCCTCAAACGATTTGTACAAGGAATCCAACTCGCTTCTGGAGCTGATCTTCTGAGACTGTGGGGACGCCCATGCACCGATCTTCAGGCCCCGGGGTCTCGTTTTGAAGTAGCGCTCCGACGTCTCGCGAGTCACCTTCTCCATGAGACCTTCGACGCGGACTTGGCGCTGGATGTGCGTCCAAAAAAATGTGAGAGACGCGTACTTGTTGGTGTCGAAGTCCTTTGACTTCTTGCTGGTGCCCCAGTTGGAGTACACAATGAAGCCTCTGGCGTCGAGTTCCTTGAGAAGCACCACTCGCGATGAGACTCTGCCTTCGGGCAAACTTGCTGTGGAGAACACTGTGCTTTCAGGGATCCCGGACAGGCCTTCTGGTAACATCTGTTGTGCATCGTGAAACCATCTGTGGAACTGCGTGAGCGGGTTGCTGTCGATGTCCGACTCGTTCAAGTGGCCTTTTTCATACTGATATGTGGGTGGCGCAAAAATTAACGGTTTTTCGGCAGCCATGGCGGTAGTTTTGGATAAAAAACACCTGTACGTTATTGGAATGTGGCGGACCTTAGGAACCAATGTTCTAAACATGGGGTTGGCCCATACAATTGGCGCGAGTTTTCATAAGGTGATTTCTCGCACGCCACCGGGGGCTAGGTCCTTGAACTCCGGGTACCCGCGTAAATGCCTGAGCCAATTGCAAATGGTTTGATATTGCCAGAGTGAAAACTTTCTAGGCCATTGATTTTCAAACGAGTCAGAGAAGCAATACCTTTCCCTCAACAACGTTTGGATATTTTTTGTCCTGACATCTATGGGCATTACGAGATTCAGAACCAGAATCACGAATACATATCCGGAGAGAGTCCGGTGCCACGGGACTTTCAATCTTCAAACATATAATACTGAAGGCTACATCTACTGATTCACCTAAATGATTCTGGGAGTCACTGATTATGAGCCTTTTCTGTGAGCCTAGCAAAAATAATTCAAATAAGATTCTTTATCGTTTTATTATCCTTTTTTTTTTCTCGCGGTATTTGCCTACTTGGACCATCACAAAGAAATTGGCTCATTTGTATGCCGATCCGAGGCCAGCAAGAGAACCCAGTTCCTGTAACAGATAAATTAGTGAAGTAACTAAACAGTGCCAAAAAAAATTAAAAAAAAAGCTATAAGTCTAAGTTCCCTTATCAGCAGCCACTTCCAAAAGATGGTAGTTTTTCCCGCCCATGCTCCGAAACTAGCTGGCTGTGAGGATTACCCCTTACTCGTAAGTTAAAATTAGCGTGCACTTTATAGGTAATCAGATACCGTATTCTCCCGGTCCCCCATGGATGCATTATATGTAAGCTTCCGATTTGCCGCACATCGCACTTTTTTTTAAATATGCAAGACCGGTAAAGTCTTTCTTGCAGCTCGCAAATTACACCAGCTTCATTCATTTATATCATAGATATTCAACTTTGAACCATAATATGAGCCTCGATCAACCGAACGCAATACCCGGAAATTGGTCTTAAATAAAGATATCGCAAGCTATTTATATTTTCTAAATCATCTATGTTAACACCTGCTGTATACAGTTTTAATATCCCCAATTAGAAAAACATTTTGGGTATAATTTGGGTATAAAGTTGTCTAACATTGAAAAAAACACAGAAGCTTCGTCATCTGAAGTCTCTTAATTATACAATTTGAAGAAAAGATTTTTGAAGAAATAACTCAAGGTAATTTGGTATCTACAGATTCTCTGTATCTTATATTAGCATGTCAAGAATATTTGAAACTGACTTAAGCTTTCAATAAAAGGTTTCAAGTATTTTTTTGCTGCACCTGTTATAAAATTAAATTCTAGTTCTGTCTGTACAATAGTGCAAAATAAGAAAAAAAATGATACTGATAATTAAGACAGTATTGGAACAGAATATATATATATAATCATAAAACGTGGCTATTATTTTGGACCCTGAAATTCAACCACTTAAACCATAACTTCATTGTCCGACTCGTCATCTGACACAGAAAAACCAAAACTAAACGCCGAGGTTGTGTCAGTCAATTTTTTCCAGGTCTCACTGACCCCTTTCTCCTTCTGCAACTCCAGTGTTTCTTTACGTCTCATAGCGGCCATTCCTTGCTCCAATTGGTCTTTCTTATTTGCTTGTAAAAGAAGGAGGCGAAAGAGTTCAAATACAGGTAGTGGCGGAAGTTCGGATTCCAAAATCTCGCCACAGTCTTCGTTCAAGAGGAAATCCTTGATTTCTCTCCTGTCAAACGCCTTGCAGTATTCTGTGAGAACTTGCACATCCTCGATTTCTTCCTTGTCGTCACCAGAGAGGGTTTCCAAGACTTTTTTGCATTTGTTTCTGACCTCAAGTGCACGGAACCCCGATATTTGTTTCCCTTTGTTTTTTAGAAAATGAAGAGCATTACCTAATTTCACATGAGGCACAAAGTTCTGGGTCAAGGCTATGCTCTCGTCGAGATTGATGACCATATGCCACCACCCACTGGGCACGTACATACATTCGCCAGGAAAAGTGATTCCGATGAGTGAATCGGGCAGATCTACTGCGTCATTAAAAAACCCCGAGATGACCCATTCGGCTATCCCAACAGGACACGTGACCTCGCTTTCTTCCTCGTCTGTGGAGACACCAGGCGGACACACGCCTGGAGGAAACATTACCCAAAGTTTCCTGCCAGAAATAGCCGTGTTCCATGCAGATGTATAGTTGGGATCTTTGTGGAAGGTGGACCCGGACCGCTGTGAGCCAATTATGAGCCATGCATGATCAGGCCGGCATTCACCAAAATGGGTAAAAAGATCCGGCTGAAAAACCTTAGGTGCACTGTATTCTTGGCGTAATGTTTTCATGGCAATACTGCTGCAGTCAAACAAATAAAGCGGGCTCTCGTCACAGTTGGACGCCAAGTACTTTGAGTACAAAGAGAGTGGCCACCGGACAGCTTCCTGACGGAATCTCACATCGGCAAATTGAAGAAGCAAGTCTTGTAAGTTCCAGCGAGGCCATCTATTTTTATCGGGGTTGGTGAGAATAAACGGCCGTCCATTCCAAGACTCGTCGAATAGCTCTTGCGTCAAATATGACTCAGACAAGCGAGGTATCCTGCCATCAGAAACTAGGAGCGGCTTGCTACTTTTCAAGGTATCCAAGTGATAAGCTTCTTCTTCTTGGATTAATTTGACAAACAAGGAATCGTAGTCAATCTGTGAGCATTGGAACGGGCGGTGGAGGAGGTCAGAGCAAAGAAGGTTTCCCGGAAGTTGTAAGTCTGCCTGAAGTTTCATGTCTAAGCCCAAGACACTCAGTCTCCATGAGCCACGCCACACTAAATCAGGGATAGCCTTTCCTGCTTTCTCGGCCCGTTGGGCCCTGGTTGTGTAATATCTTTTCCAAAGATCTTCGTCATACATGTACGCATAAAGTACACGCGATGTATGGGCGAGTGCTTTCAATGATGCCGAGTCGTCTATGAAGCCCATCATTTCCATGAATAACTCCTCGGGGAAAATTGAAAAATCGCCCATCTGCTCTTCCCGCGAAGGGCCTATCACATTCTCATCAAAAAACAGATTACCCAGGGGCCGCACGTTAAGAGGATGCCGCACCGCAGTGTGTTGAGCGGAGACGCGTCTGCTGGTTGCACGGTATGTTTTTTTTCTCGTTGTCCCTGGCATTTTTCCCTTGCTGTAGTATTTAATAGGCTCCAAACTGTTGGTGCGATATTAGTGATACATGCAGAGCTTCACGCGATGATATGAGGTGGGCTTAATGTAATAAGCATTGACGCGTGTGCAGTGGACTGGCTCAGAACACGACAACCAACGGAACCAAAGGTCCAAAGGGATTTTCCGTATATTACTCTGAAGGTTTTTCTTTCCTCTTTTTCTTGCGGGGGAAGGGAGCAGTCTCTTATAATTAGCTAAACCAAACATTCATAAAGCGGTGGGATCGAATACACGTGCGATTAGTCTATAGGTTAGCAGCCATGCATGTCTTCAATAGAGCGCCAATAAAATCGTATTTCAATAATTGTTTGCAGATAAAGAGAATGTGGATTTTAGAGCCAAAGACAATATAGTTTCCAAATGAAAGGGGAGATTTCAGAAGAGAGCAAACCATATCACGTAGCAAAGACATTAATCACATAGCAATCAGACCATAATTTTCTAAGCATATACATGGTTATTTTGTTACCACGGAAGGCAAAAATACACTTTCACGAATTTCAGCACATGACTTGGTTGATGAAATTGTGTGTATTTCGGGTCTATGTACAGAACTACAGCTTCTTTACCTTGGAAGGATCATACATCAAAGGCTCTTCTCGCTTTGGAATCCAGTCCTTATTCTCCATGCGCCACTCTTTGTGCGTGTAGTGTTTCCCTGGGTATATAATTCTTTCATCTACAGGGTCCAACTTCTGCTCGTATTTGGCTGGCTCACCGAAGATTTCCTTCTTCTTCTGCTTTAACATAGCCCTGATCTCTCCAAAACAATGCATACACATGAAATGAGACCTTTTGACACGGCCACACGCAGCACATCTGCGCAAATTGTACAATGGCTGGATCTGCTTGTCACCAGGCGAGTACAACTTCTCTCTAGTTCTCTTGTAAGATGGCTTCTTCTTTGGTGCTGCCTTCAAGATTGCACCGTTGTCAACCATGAATGGCGGCTGGCCGTTTTTCTCCAAGACTTCTGCAAGCCCTTCAAGCCTAGGGTCTGCAGGTGCAACTGGCATTTCTGTCCATTGCTTGGGCAAAAAATCGGCTAGTCTGGGGAGCATCGGCATCCTTGGGACGACCACTGATATGCTTGCCCCAGCAAGCGATGAGTATACAGATGTGGATGCCAATCTGAGTGCCAAGGACATCTTGAATACGAGTGACTATGTTTCAGGTAGGAATAAGTTTTTTCTTCGATCACTGAGGTGATTTCTGATTCCAGGATGTACGGGTGTTCGTGTGGCGGAGAATGGAAAGACAGGCACCAAACCTCTACTTTTGCCGCTGGCAATAGCGTACTCGTTTTTTTTAAATACTTGTGCCCGACATAAAAAAATGTTTTGTTTCTTTATGATAACTACCTCTCCCCATCTTATATTGACTCTGAGAGCTACTTCGTACCCACCTAGGATACTCCTTACAATTGACGAGGCAAAATGATTAATGTAGCGTCATCGATGGCACTGCTCCTTTTTATACATCATGATTCATATCCTTATTAAATAAATAGAAACGGTTGGGTACCTACCCTTTTGAATCCCGCTTTGAGTAGCACTTGTCTTGTAAGTTGCAAATGATACATCACGACGTTCACATACAATGTATATCACAATACTTATGTTCATCCCAAAAGGTCGACCAAATACATATTATTTTCTTTTTCCCAATAGAATATTGTCCCGAAAGAAATGGCAGCTCTTGAAAATATATAGAAAACAACACCAACAGAGTAAACAGTAATAGATCTGGACACATCGCACGTGACCAAGGGCACGGGATCTGTTCGTAGTGTGCGCACCAAATGAGAGAATCAGCCCCGGTGTATCATTTGTGAACGTAAATACAAACATAGTGCTCCGCCCTGAAGAATAACTACTCCTAAAAAACAACGAATACACGATAATGTCTATTCTTCCCGACGAGAACCTTACGCATCCCAGCAAGTATGTGGGATTTGACACAATCACTTCCCAGATAGAAAACAGATTGTTAAAGAAAGGCTTTGCTTTCAACATCATGGCTGTGGGCCGTTCCGGTATGGGCAAAACTACCTTGGTGAATACATTGTTTTCATCAAAATTGGCCACTACCCTGGGCCGCCGTAATGCAGATGAGCCTGCGGAAAAAACCACGGAAATTAAGGTTCACTCGCATGTCTTGGTTGAAAACAATGTGCGCTTGAATATCAACGTGATTGACACGCCCGGCTTTGGTGATCAGATCAACAATGAAAAGTGTTGGGATCTTTTGGTGAAATACATTAAGGAGCAGCACTCTCAGTACTTACGTAAGGAATTAAGTGCCCAAAGACCCAAGCATATCCCGGACTCCAGAGTGCACTGTATTTTGTATTTTATCCCACCAAGCAGCGGCTCCGGGTTGAAAGCTTTGGACGTCCAAGCATTGAAACGCTTGTCGGAAATTGCAAACGTCGTGCCCATTATTGCTAAGAGTGACTCATTGACTTTGAGTGAACGTGCCACGTTAAAGAAGGTGCTACAGAACGACTTTGTCAAGCACAATTTGAACATATACCCGTACGACAGCGAGGAGTTGTTCAACGACGAGAAGCAATTAAACGAAGACATCAAGTCCTTAATTCCTTTTGCAGTTGTGGGCTCTGATATGGAGAGCGAGATCAACGGCGAGTTGGTCCGCTGCCGCAAGTCTAAGTGGGGCGCCATCAACATTGAAGATGTGTCGCAGTGCGAATTTGTGTTCTTGAGAGATTTTTTGACTAGAACACACTTACAGGACTTGGTCGAGACCACTGCTTTGACGCACTACGAAAGTTTCCGGTCGAAGCAATTGATTGCCTTAAAGGAGAATGCAAACAACCCAAACAGGCTGTCCGTTCCTGGTGTGAAAGCCAATGCAGGCCAGCAAAATGCTACCCAGAATGCAGCTCAGGGTCACCCTCAATCTATGGTGAATGCCGTGTCTCAAAGCACTGTGGCTGCTGGTTAAGTCTCGCAAATGCAAACTGATCTGGTCTGATCTAAATCCTTTGAGTTTGAGAAAACCCTTCCAGATCGGACAGCTTAAGCGCGAAAGGTATTGGGAATATATATGATTGATGTCATAGGAAATGCAAGTCTAGCTCAGAGTTTTCTGTACCTTTACTCAATTTGGCAATTGATTGATTGAGTATGCATTGTGAATCTACCGATTTCTTTAAAAAAGAAGCTGCCGGTCCCAGGAATCGAACTTGGGTCTGCTCGGCCACAACGAGCTGTACTCACCACTATACTAGACCGGCTTATCTGCTGAAGAATGGCATTAAAATATAAACCCAGCTAAAACATAAGCGCATTCATTTTAGTGCATTAAAATATAATAATGCGATTCTTTGTGAATGTCTAATTTTTGAGAAGCTTGAGTAAAACAATGACGAAAGTACGAAAAAAGATTCTTATAGCTACAGAGTTATAAAAAAGAAAAAAATAAAAAACAAATAATCGACGATAAGTTTTTTTTTTCAAATGAGCTCATTTTTGCAGTCGAAATAAATAAATTAGGATTACAGGCTCGCTATATATGGTTACAGGGTCGGCGATTTAACTATAAGAGTGCAGGTTGCACCTCTAACAACACCAGTGCGTTCCTTAGAATTCAAAATTATTATACGGATGTATGTCCCACAAGGCAAAGCATAACGAGTCCTAAAACATCCATACACACTTTTGAAATATGGTTTCACTTCATTGTCTTGCAGATGTCTGTCTTATTCCCATTGGTACGGGTAAAGCTTCTGTTCTGGACGAGGTAGCTGTCATCACACAACTTGCTCGTGCATCACATTTAGATTGTACTTTACATTCTGCTGGTACAACTATAGCTGGTCCTTGGTCCGAAGTAATGGATCTTGTTGGTAGCTTTCATGAGGTCTTGCATGAGAGGGGCGTGGTTAGAATTCAAAGTGATATTCGCGTTGGTACTAGAACAGATAAACAACAAACGCCCCAGCAGAAAATTGACGTTGTCGAGGCCAAAATAAACAAGCTTAAATGAGTTGGCGGATTAACCATCTACACAATAGTGAAGTAGTAGCTTTCGAAGAAAACTTGTTGATGTGTCACATGGCAGGAGGTTAGAAATGTCGTTTGGTATTTTTTGATAAGATATACCAAATGTCAAATACACACCATTTGTAACACATTTAATGAAGTGCATGTTAATTAACTTGTAGCGAATCACATTCATAAACATGCTTGGAGGACAATTTGATTTGTGGATACTTCGAAGCTAATTTTAAAAGTACAAACATTCACACTGTTGATGAACATCTTCATCAATAAGCGGGTTCTCTAAATTATATTGGTATATGTCCCCTGATAAGGTTGAAGGTCCAAACGACCTGACCTTATATTATTAGGTAAAAAAGAACGTTATGTCCTTTGAATTCTTTTTTATAAAGTTTTCGCTTCACGAAGCCTTAGGATTCCAAATTATTCATTCTTTCAAGACAATCATAAGCCTTGGTGAGAAGTATACAGGTGTATTTTGTATTTTTACATTCATTTTCTAGTCTCCACTTCTTCTTTCAATCTCCTAACGGAAACGTGATGTACTTTATTGGTCAATATTACTTCAAATGTCTTTCACAAGCAACATTTCGCTGGACAACTACAATACTTTACGAAATTATAAAGGACTTTGTTTGTGTCAATTTTTATTCATAGCAAGGTGAAGATTATTTATTTCACAGAAACAAGAGTCTGTGATATACATGTGAAATTGGCAAATCCAAGATATATCCAATTACTTCTTTAGATTTCAATTCAAAAATCCTCATGGAAGTGTTTTGAATGAGAAGAGAAGAAGGTATGATTGATTTGCCAACTGGATGGTAATTTCTCTTATTGGATAATTTTATGCAATCTGTGTTGGTGAATCATTCTAAAATTTTGTGACGAAGTTTATTGGGCTCTTTCATATTCGGAGATGGTGATGCGAGAGAACTTTGATGAGGTCGAAACAGCTAATTAGTGGAGCCTAGATGGTCTAGTTTCAAAGTTGCATTATGTTTGGTTGCAGGATGAGCTAGGAGACAATTCCAGGAAAGAATATTTTTTTTAATGGACCTGTTTTCTTTTCATTAGCCGCAATCAAAACGTTTTCTAAAAGGAAAATATTCAAGATATTGCAAGTATAGATGAGCCGCTTAATGCGAAAGACTCGCTCATTCTGGAGATAAAACAACCCATATAGCATATATGTCGAATGGCGCTTAGAAAAACCTATTAAGTCTCACAAGTACATATCATTCGACATGCGCCAACATAGTATTAGCATGAAAGCTTTCCGCTCATTTCCAATAAATAAGTTTTGAAGTACTCGAAACTAACGAGAGTGACGGCACTAGCAGGGAGAGAGCGTGCAAGGTTTGTAAAGTAGCCGGCATAGAAACCCTTAGGCCCTGCCTTATACCAAATCTTCTTGAATTCAGAGGCCAACTTACCAGAAGCTTTGCGCTCCTCTCGTGTTTGCAATTGCAAGCGAGTTCGTAGAACCTCGTGAGGGTAAGTCACAGTGCTTGCAATCATCTTGGATACACAGGAAGCGACAAGTAAACGCCAGAGCGTGTGTTCATTTTCTGATGCAAGATCTTTTGATCTATTGACACGAAGAAGTTTTTTCATTGCTTCGTATGTGGGAAAGTGGATTCCGACATGGACTAGGCCAAAAAGAGAGGGCACGAGTCCACTGTAGAAGACGCGAAAACCCTCGTTTTTATACATTTGTTTGAATGCATCGATAGTGCCCTTGTAGATGAGATCCTCTTTGCCAGTCTGAACCATGAGCCTTGTTTTGACGACCCAGATGGGGTTCACCACGAACGATGAACATGCGCCTGCGGTCATGGACGCAGCAAAGTGATTGAGGGAGTCGATTTCGAGCCCAAAACGCAGCCGGAAGAAATGTGGGTAGTAAGCCTTGGCCTTTTCATATACGGTGAAATATATTGCCCACGTGGGCAAGTAGCCAACAGTGACAGGGACGACCCCTCGGTAGAGACCACGGAAACCCTCGTCTCGTACTATGGAGCTAAATGCATCCACAAAGCCCGAGTACTTGTACTGCAAAGAGGACGCTTGAAAGCGCGTTTTGACCACATCCAACGGGCACACAAACACACCGGAAATGAAACCAGATGCGGCGCCGGCGATGGTGATGAGCTGCGACTCAGAGAGACGCGCAAGCACCTGTGGCGAGGTCGACCTGGCCCGGAGATCAAGGCGAGGAACTACGGAGAAGTTGTGAGTATTTTCCTCTCGAAACTCCAAGTCTTCACCTTGCACGATATCGGAAAAGTCTTGTTTGAGACGCCGGAGCGGTGGTGGTTTCTCGGATCCATCCATATCCCGCATGGTGGAAGTGAATTAATAAGCAGTAGGAATCGTTACTGAGAAGAGAGTTGCGGTTTATCTTTTTTTTTTTTTTGATATTGTTGGATGCAAGATCAAACAAGCGATGTCTGTAAGTGTGGTAGAAAGGAGCAGTCGGGGACGGGGACGGGGAAGGGAGGGCGACCAGGGGTTGATTGAAAGAATGGGTGCTGTTTTATGCCGAGAACTTCATCAAAATAAAACAAAAATAAGAAAAAAAAAACAAAAACTGGTTGAAGAGATAGGCCCAGCAGGAAGAGTCGGGGTATGTAGACGATTTGCCAATTCTAGCGCTGCTTCAAATCTCGCAGTTTGTAGAGTCGCGGAGGCACAGGTGTTACGTCTTCACGAGAACCCTCATCGTGCTCCGCGGAAATAATCTCTAGTCGCAAAAGGCAAGCTTATGTTGGGGGAGGACAACAAACTACAGAAACGATGAAAAAAGAGAAAAGAGACGGAAAAAATGGAAAAAAAAAGCACAGGAAAAGGATAAATAAATAAAGAGGAGGTGAGTGGCGCGTGTCTTATATTGTAAACGGCTTACCGCAACGTCGCGTGCAATGTGTTTACGCCTGGTCTTTCCTGGGGCGTATTCTTAGAGCTGTAGGAGTACAGTGAAAGGATCCACAAGAAACCAAGCGAATCAAATCAAAGCCAACAAAACAAATAAACAGCACAAAGCAAAGCAAAGCAAAATGCACAAACACCTTTTCCCTTTTTTCTAGGGGGGAGGGTTTTCTTCTTCCGACCCGATCGGCGCCTAAAGGCATATTAGGCAGGAGGTCCTGGCTATTTGAGCTGGTTGCCCAGGCCCTAGGGCGGCTTCTGGCATTGGTGCTTGCTGTGGCCGGCTGTGACCGGGTCCTGGTTCCCGATACGGCAGTATCTTCGGCACGCAAGGCCGGCAAAAAAACGGCCCTACGTGCGCGGTATCCGAGAATCCTCCCTTTGGCCCCTTCTACCCAGAAATGAGTGTGTTCAGAAATAAGCACACCGGTCCGCACATGTGCAAAAACCCCGGGCAACAATGAAAAAAAGGCCCGGGATGAATGGCCAGATCCGTGGCGGTCCGGACAGCGACTGGCCGTGGATACGCGTCCTCACAGCGAAGCCGAAAACCCCACGCACGCATGCAGGCCTCTTGGGACATAGGCTTCGGTGCTCATTGATCCCTAGAGCCCCGGTCTCAGGAAGGACCGCGTATGTAATTAATTTTTTTTTAGCGGTTTTGGGGGAAGTACCTAGAGCCGCATGCAGCAAGAAGAGAGAAAAAAAGAAAAAAAAAAAACAACAAAAACAACAACAACAAAAACCAAGAAAAACTTCAAAAAACACACACCCCCCCATTACAAATGAAGAAAGAAAGCAAGCAGGGAAGCCATAGGACGGCGCAAAAGAGAGAATAATTCTAGACAAAGTATGCCCGCACAAAGTGGGGGTCAGAATATGGGCCGCGAGCTTCGGCAGCGGCGGCACGTCCTGCTTGCTTTGGCAGCGGAAGCACGGCCCGCGTATTTCCCGACACGGTGCAGGTTTGATTGAACATTGCTGTGGCGATACAGGCCTACTAATAAACCCAAACAAGCGCAGGCCGACGTCTAGAAATCTGTTGTTTCTCTATTTTCTTTGTACTACACCCTCTCCCATCTTCTTCTTTATTGTTTTATATAGCGACAATGACCACTCCTCACAAAGAAGGTATCGTGCTTTTCTCCAAAGAGTACTACGGCGCGTGCGTTCTCGGAGGCATCACGGCCTGTGGCCCAACGCATTCGGCAGTAACGCCCCTCGACTTGGTCAAGTGCAGGCGTCAGGTGGACCCGATGCTCTATAAGTCAAACTTACAGGCATGGAAGACGATCCTCCGCACCAGCGGCGACTCGGTGCTCACCGGTATCGGCGCCACGTTTATCGGCTACTCACTCCAGGGAGCCGGTAAGTATGGCTTCTACGAGTACTTCAAAAAGACGTACTCGGACATCGTGGGTGACAAGTACGCGAGGCAGTACAAGACCGGCGTTTACTTAGCAGCGGCAGCGTCAGCGGAGTTCTTGGCCGACATTGCGTTGTGTCCCTTCGAGACCATCAAGGTCAAGACGCAAACAACGATCCCGCCCTTCGCAACCTCGGTCTTTGACGGGTGGTCCAAGATCACCAAGGCTGAGGGCGTGGCCGGTCTCTACAAGGGCATTGGTCCGCTCTGGGCTCGCCAGATTCCTTACACCATGGTCAAGTTCGCGTCGTTCGAGAAGACCGTCGAGAAGATATACGCTTACCTCGGCAAGCCCGCCTCCTCTTACTCCACCCTTCAGAAGACTGGCGTGTCCTTCTTGGGTGGCTACATTGCCGGAATCTTCTGTGCGGTAGTTTCGCACCCGGCCGATGTCATGGTGCTGAAGGTGAATGCCGACAAGAAGGCTTCTGAGAGCGTCACAAATGCCATGCGCCGTATCTACGGCAATATAGGGTTCGTCGGGCTCTGGAACGGCTTGCCCATGCGCATTGTCATGATTGGTACCTTGACCGGCTTCCAGTGGTTGTTATACGACTCCTTTAAGGTCTACGTGGGGTTGCCTACCACCGGCAGTCACTGAGTGTAAATATATTTGCAAAAATGTACTCTGTCTAGCGGACTCTATTAACAGCCCAAAGGCCCGCTTAACTCCACACGTTCTTAAACAAGTCGCCGTCTAGATTTGTGACTGGATTCGTAGACGCTGGAACCGCCCCGCTCCCGAAGGTGCCCGCAAAATCGGTTCCCAAGACCGCAGAGCCCTGGCTTGCGCCGTTGTAGGACGATGACGCCGTGGCCCATTGCCTCGTGGAACTCGCGCCATCCGCCCACTCGTTGGTCCATTGTGGCGCTGCTGCAGCTGGCGCAGACAACGAATCCATCAGCGCCGCGCCTGGCTTGTAGGTGGGAGCACTGTGTGTCTGGAAAGGGGGTATCGATGCTGTTGATGTCTCACTGAGCGGTGTCTGTCTCTGTGGAGTATAGCCGCTCGGAGTGCTCGTCTGCAGCACCCACGACTGCGTGTTTGGCGCTGGAATTGTTCCTGGTGCCGACGTCGGATCCTGGCCGAAGTTCAAGCCTGCGAGAGAGTCGGAAAGCCCCGCCACAAATGACGCGGCATGCTGTGTCTGCCGCATCTGTGGATGTGGCGACAGAGCAGCACTCGAACTGCCCTGTCCTTGTGGCTGGTGCAACTTACTGGAAGACGACAGTGACGGTGACGGCGACGGCGACGAGTAGAGTGACAAGATCGATTTCTTCAAGTCACTACGGACATCGGCCGTGCGCTGCAGAGAGACCGCTGCCGCTGAAGGCGTCGTGTTGGAACGCACCGGGACACGGTGTGTGGCCGTGGCAGAGACCCCGCCGCCGCTGCGCATAGGCGTTGCGGGTGGTGGCGCCGGCGCCGGGGTCGAGGACGAGGACGCAAACGTACCGAAGTCGTCATCCAAAAGCGATGGCATGGAGACAGACGCGCTGCTATGCGATTGCACTGGCGCAAGAGTACGTGTCAGAGTTTGCTCCGGCTTGTGCACCGATATTTTCTTTGAGATTTGCGCGGGGTGTTGTTCCACTATCTGTGTCGCCCTTGGAGTTCCGCTGCCGCCCATTTGTATGGTCATTGGGTCCGGTGTGTGGGCCAGAGCAGCCCACTTGCGCAAGTCGTATTTTGTCCGGATAAAGTTTTCAATCTTCAGTGCATCCGGCACGTAGTTGGCGGGGAGTTTTGCTTCCCAGTAGAGGTTGCATTTTTCGTTGCCCCATTTGATCATGGACTCCACCTGTTCATCTGTCCATACGTCCAAATCGACCGATTTCACACGGGAGATATGGGTGCCCATCGATCGGTGGATGCCGGAGCACCGAATGCAAATGAAACAGCCTAAGTTCCATGAGGCCCACCGCGGGTGCTGCGCGGTTTTGCAGTCTACACAGCTCTTGTTAGGCAACTCTTTGAGGAGTTGTCGAAAGATCTGCTTGTGTTTTTCGCTGTGAGTTTTTCGGGAAGACGGAAGAGCAGACATGTGCTATGTGTGGTGCAGCGGGGTGTGGTGCAGTGTATGTAGCAAGACCTGATCGAATAAGGGGAAGGTGGTGTAAATAAAAGCCTCTTGTTGAAGTCTCGCTTGTTGGCTCCACAAGCGCCGAGGCGTTGATCCATGGTGTACGGATGCATGTGTGCGCGTGCCCAGGCGTGGTTCCATTTGCCTGGTGAGAAATGCGCAGGTGCGGCGCGGCGTTGGCGTTGGCTTCAACATTGACTGGCTTTGATTTTGACATTAACACGGGTCGGATAAACAAGGCCCAGGTAATTTTGAGAAGAAAGAAAATGAAGCAATATTCTTGAATCTCCAAGGTGAAATGTTTTGTTTGCCCTCGAAGGAGGTCGTTGGGTGGGCCGAGGAGTAGTGAGTTTATGTGTCTTTCCTTCGTTGTTGTCCTACGTAGCTTGCCTTTGCAGAGACGCACCCGAGCTTTTGTTGCAATATGAGCAAGACCAATGAATATGCATTAACTGCTTAAATGGGCCAGCTACACTACCCATCTCATCTAGTTCGAGAAATCATTGAGTTTTTGATGTTTTATATTTGGATTTTCGGAAACCCCTTTTTGAACCATCAGTACATATGAGTTCATCAATTAGCGTGGTTGAAGTTGATGGCAGGCTAATGTCTTTTTTATTTGCTGTTTGAGTTTACGTAACGAAAAATAACCCAAATATTGAATGGCAAGCGACTGCCGTCAAAATCCGGGGCCAGAGATTTATATATCATCAAAAGAAACGAAGGCATCTATAGTGGTTCAATTAAGCGTGTACATTATCATATTTTTTGTGATCACCACGCGTATTAGACGAAGGGTTTATCAAACATCCTTCCATTGCATGATACTTGCATCAAGATAATCGAAATGAAAGGCTAAAACGATTGCTTCTTTTTTGGCTAGTTTTCTCAGGCCTTTTTTTCCTGAAAAAAATGATGGTTTATTTTCAAAGGGCTTCGCAACTTCCTATTGGGCCCTCGCATTGGGCATATGGCTCACATACTTCCTTGGTCGTATGTACTATTCCATGTGCCGAAAAAGACATTCACTCTAAAGATCTTGTCTAACATTCTTGCCCTTCATTAAGAAGAAGTTTTTCCGTGTTGCCGACCTCATTGTAGTTCGGAGTGCCCCGGCCTTCGCGCACGTGACCGCATGTATGGGCCATCGCTCGAAGCCTGCAGTAACAATGACCACCTCTTCCGTGCGTCCTTGACAACTGTACTTAGTGAGTGGCCTACCATTCACATTCCCCTATTTAGCCGCACCCCCTTTTATCCTAGCCTTGTCTAGTATCTACTTACTCGCCGTACCCTGCTGTCTCTGTCGTCGCATATAACGACGGGCCATGGCCGCCTCGCCTGAGAAAAGCCTTCCAGAGTATACGCTTTTTGAAGTGCAATCGCATGATCGTCCGGACGATTTATGGATGATCCTCTATAACAAGGTGTATGACTTCACCGATTTTCTCAGGCTGCATCCTGGGGGCGCCGAGGTGCTTTTTGATTGCGGCGGAGTGGACGCCACCGAGGCGTTTGAAGACGTGGGTCACTCGAAAAACGCATACGATATGCTCAGACCGTTTCTTATAGGTAGGATTTGTCAAGCCGACGAGAAAAGCTACAAGCTGGCTTTCCCGCACTCGGTCGCTCGAGCAGCGAATAGGGCAGAGCGACCAAAGCCGGCCACAGAAGACCATTCCATAGCTATGATGGCGTTTCTTGCCTTCCTAGCTTGTATTGCCATATTGGGGCTTCAGAGACTCAAGTGGACATACCTCACGTCGTAGGATAAGCAATATTCATTCTGCTCGAAAATATCTTTTGGTGTTGCACAAGGACATGACTGGGGCACTTTCATGCAGATATACATATATAATTGAGACTATGCTATTGTGGCTATGAACCACAGTGTTTGTTTTCTTGTGGAAATAGCCAACCAAACAAAACAACGGGGGAAACAGAGACAGAAAAATAGCGGAAAAGAGGGGAAGAATTATGCCAGGACTCAAAGAGAAATTGTAGATTGTCTGTACGCCGTCCTGTGCTTTTTTCTGGTCAATATATGGGCGGAAATGATATCATCGAAAACGATACTGGCCAGTATCTGCACCAGATATTGCCAAGTAAGTTAGTGAGCAAGTGATCAATTTTGCAGGCTCAGAATGCTCCTGTCATTAGCCATAGATATCGAGGGAATCGAGTCCAAGAAGCAGGTTCCTACCAAGTAATCCTTTTAAAGATTCCAGTATATGTATGGGGCAAACCGGAGATCTGAGACAAGCCTGAAAAAGTAATTTGCAACAAGCAATGAGAAGCGCAACATCCCACCATGGTCTTTGGGGACCTGTATGAAATTCTATTGCTATGCAATCACATACTTGGTTCCAAGACGAGCCTGACCCGCGGTATATGCGGTGAATTCTTGGCTTATTTGTCCGGCTCTTCAAAAGCTCACGACAAAGGCCACGGGTGCTTTGGCCAAAGCCCTTTTTTTCTAGAGATCCCAAAGAACAGTCCTCGGGCCTTGGTTGAGCCTGAATCTAAAAAAAAATCAAGTAACTTTAAAGCTTGCCGTATAATTTACGAGCTGTATCTCTTCCTTCTGGTGCATGGATAAATGTTTCCCTGCGCTTACGTTTTCTCTACTCTGCATGCATCGCTGCCCGCAGGTAGTTCTGCACACGAATCCTTAATCTTGCCATCGCGGGTTTGTCATCGAGTATGGCGACCGAACGGGCCTGGTCTATTTATTATTAATATTAATATTAATATTATTGTTATTGTTATTATTAATGTTATTGTTTTTTTTTTTTTCCTTTTCTTGGTGGTTGTCTTGCGTTTTAATTTTTGCCAGTGCTTGCAAAAAAACAGCACGTGGCTTGGCCGGCTGGTGCATTACTTCTCGTCATCGAGTATTCTCAAACTCAAAAACAGATTTAATTTTTTTTCCCGTTCTTTTTATGGTTGAGGCAGGTAAGGCTTTTGGCCAGGGTTTGCGATGCGGGGCCCGCCCCATACAGGGATAGTGCGAGATTTCAAGCAAGCGCAGAATCCAGACCTCTTTCTTTCCTCATGCTTTCTGGAACATATAATATCAGCTTCCCGACGGAGAAAAATATTTGTTCATACTAGACGCTTGTTTGAAACCACCGAGTGCACACGCAGCCCATCTCTGCTCAACCAACGCGCCACCCCCTTGACCCACTTAATGTCATCTTTCTATTCCACACAAGAAGAGCATTATTGGAAACAGCCCAGTCCCATGAACATAAATAGACCCATGTTCGACGTCCAGCAAAACCAGCTGCTAAACATCGCGCTTCAAGACCTCGACAACCATACTCAACAGAACCACAGAGATTTTATCCCCACTGGATTTAGCCCCTCGTCATTTGTCCAGCCAGAAGGCTCGGGCACGCCGCTGTGGCAAACGAACTACGAAATCACGTATCCCGAGACATTTGGAGTGGATCGCACAGTCACGCCTAACTACTTCTCAGCAAACTTCGGCACGTCTATTCCGATGCACCCGAACGTGTCTCACCATTCCTCAAAGTCCACATCTTCAGACTCGTCCAACCAGACCCAGCCCGTGGACTCATTGACGTCAACACGGATGTCTCTGTCTCATCTGGATGCCCCGGTACTGAAGCTTCAAAAAAGAGGCAAGGAGCTCAACGACCTAGAGAGCCAGCTAATGGAACAAGATGACACGGCGTTGACAGAAGAGCAGCTTGCCATCAAGCGCAAGGCGCAGAACCGCCTCGCACAGCGTGCTTTCCGAGAGCGCAAAGAGACCAGGTTGAAGGAGCTCGAGACTAAGTTGTTAAAGAGCGAGGGAGAGAGACAGCGCTTGCTTGAAGTGCTAGGGGAGATCAGACAGCAGTTCCATTCCATAAAGACAGAGAACCAAGCACTACGCTCGAGCCAGGCTCGGGGCGCTGTTGGTCCTCACTCTCAGGTCTCCCGCTTCACATTCCCTCGCTCGCAGGAGGTGTTTGTCCAGCAGATGTTGGGTGACAAAACGCATCACATTATCAACACCGAAACAATGGGTAAGGTCTATGACGAGCCGGAACAGCCAGGCCGAAAAGTGCTTGCGGTGGGTGCGGTCTGGGACTACTTGCTGGTGAAAATCGAGGAGGAGGAGTACGAGGACATCGACATGGCTGAAGTCATGCTGGCTTTAAAAGGAAACGAGGTGTGCCATGGCTACGGACCTGCCTATTCGCTCTCAGCAGTGAACGCAGCTCTCCAGAGTGTGGCTGAGAAACACAACCAGTAGTGGCAAATGTCAACTTGGTTCTTTGGCACCCTCTAAATCTTGCGTATATTGACCATTGTTCTTACTTATGTTTGGACTGACGGAGTCTCGTCGGTTGCTACCCTTGCACTTGAGTGCGATATACTAGAAGTACCGCTTGCTTGTGAATACTTAGAAAGTTTTAAAAACCAATAAAAAACGGCCTTTTTAGGAAAGAAAATAGACTCTTGTTTTTTTTCTGGCGTACAGCTGCATGGAATGCCTGGGAACACGGATGCCCATTGGTGCACGTACATTATATTGCAGAGCTGGACTGACTCCAAATACGTGGCTATACTGGAATATGCAATACAAAAAGAAAACCAGTGCTTTTGTTGGGTTGTTGAGGCACTACCACCGAGTCATGTTGGATTGTCAATGGGTACGGACACCCTTGCCGGTGGAGCAACCAAACTTGGGCTCGCCCAAGCGTATCTTAATTTCGATGCCTATCGCCCCTAACCGCATTATGGCACCGGGCGGTGACCTTCCGAAGATTTTTTTTTGCAAGTCCCAAAATAACCAAATAGCGTCCTTCATGACCCATGCGCGGGCTCGAGTGAAGACTTCTAACTTATTATGGCAAACGTTCATGTAGGCACAACCAATTGCAACGGATGTCGCACGTATGGGTCATGTCGCACTCTTCCTCACGAGCCTAAATGGAAAACTTCACCAGGATCAGAAGTCAAAAGCTTCAGCTACAGTTCAGAAGTATAAGTCCCATTTTTTTCGATACAATGAGAATATCTGCAAGTAAATACTACGTATTGGGAAAGCAGTTAGTTCACATTGTCACAAGCCACGAGACTGGGCCATGTTTATACATATTTTCCGGCGTCACTTCTTAAAATACATCGTTCTTTTCTTTTTTTTTTTTGACTTTTTTGTACCTAGCCTCCGTCTTTCATAAAATCTGCCATTGCCATATTAGGCATTACTATACTCAATATATTTTGTTTACAAGATCTCACCTTGAGATTGGAAACGCGCGGGTTGTTGGTGCGAAATTTTGACGCAACTGCTCTAGCCGGGTCCGCTTTTGACTTTCAATAAAAATTAATGAAACTGCCATTTAAAAGTAATACACCCCCCTCCATAAACCCACAAATTTATGCCCCTCGAAACTCAGAGTAGTGTCTCACTCCCATCCCTCTTTCTAGAACTAGTCAGAAAACAGTTTTTTCAGTAAACGTGCCACCTCAAGTCCGTGCTTGAATCTCTTTGTCCGGTCTTCGCACCGAACTTTCTAGAAGTGCGCGGCTCCAACGACGGGGCCATATATCTGGGGGCCATCCCATAGTTTCCGCGCAAGGCCCTGAGATTTCCATCCTTTCTACATTCTCAACCTACACCACACTAAACACTCCCCGATGTCTGCTGAAGAATATAAGGCCCTCGGTAATAAACACTTTGCCGCCAAAGAGTTCGACCAAGCGATTGAGCAGTTCACCAAGGCCATCGACGTGTCAGAAGTACCAAACCACGTCTTGTACCTGAACCGTTCCGCGTGCCATGCTTCGTTGAAGAACTTCGACAAAGCGTTGCAGGATGCACAGAAATGCACAGAGATCAACCCTTCATGGGCTAAAGGCTACAACCGTGTGGGTGCGGCGCACTACGGACTTGGCAACCTTGATGACGCTAGTAGCGCGTATACCAAGGCGTTGGAATTGGAACCATCAAACGCAATGGCACAGTCCGGCTTAGATTCCGTCAAGCAGGCCGAGTCCGAGCGCAATGCGTCGCCTGACATGGGCATGGGTAAGATCTTCCTGGACCCAAACTTGATCACCAAGTTGCGTGCAAACCCAAAGACGGCGGCGTTGATGAACGACCCAGAATTTGTCACTAAGGTATTGCAGTTACAGGCAAACCCCCAGGCGGGAATGGCCACCATGTTGAGTGACCCGCGTATGATGACGGTGTTGGCAGCATTGATGGGCATTGATCTCAACATGGCCGACCCTTCATCGCAACCCGAGGAGCCAGCACAAGAATCTCCCAAGCCAGCTGAGTCTGCAGCAAAACCAAGCCTGAAGGAGGAGACTAAGGTTCTGGAGCCCGCTGAAGACGTCGAAATGGAGGACTCAGCCAAAGCCGAGGCAGAGTCTATCAAGGCACAGGCAAATGCGCTCTACAAGCAAAGAAAATTCGACGATGCCATTGCCGAATACAACAAGGCATGGGACTTGCACAAGGACATTACGTATTTAAACAACCGTGCCGCTGCAGAGTACGAAAAGGGCGACTACGACACTGCCATCCGCACATGCGAGTTGGCTGTGGATGAGGGCAGAGGTCTCCGTGCCGATTACAAGATCATAGCTAAGTCTTTTGCGCGCATTGGTAATTCATACCTCAAAAAGGACGACTTGGAAGCTGCCGCCAAGTACTTCGACAAGTCCTTGACTGAACACAGAACACCCGATGTCTTGTCCAAGTTGAGACAAACCCAAAGAGACATCAAAATTAAAGAAGCCAATCTGTACATCGACCCAGCTAAGGCTGAGGAGGCTCGTTTGGAGGGTAAGGAGTACTTCACCAAGGGTGACTGGCCTAATGCCGTGCAGGCGTACACGGAGATGATTAAGAGGGCTCCTGAAGACGCCCGCGGGTACTCGAACAGAGCCGCAGCTTTGGCCAAGCTAATGTCGTTCCCAGATGCAGTTACCGACTGCAACAAGGCCATCGAGCGCGACCCAACATTTATCCGCGCATACATCAGAAAGGCCAACGCACAGTTAGCCATGCGTGAGTACTCTGCTGTTCTTGATACTTTGACCACTGCCAGAGAGAAGGACCAAGAGTTGAACTCTGGTAAGAACGTGCAAGAAATTGACCAATTGTACAACAAGGCCTTATCACAGCGTTTCCTGGCCATCGAAGGCGAGACTCCCGAGCAAACCATGGAACGTGTGTCGCATGATCCTGAAATCGTGGCCATTTTGCAGGACCCAGTTATGCAGGGCATCTTGGGCCAGGCCAGAGAAAACCCGGCAGCTTTGCAGGACCATATGAAGAATCCTGGCGTAAGCAAGAAGATCAACACCTTGATTGCCGCGGGAGTTATCCGCACCCGGTAAAGAGAGATTAGCTCTTTTTTTCTCTTATATGTAGCAATAATTCGAGTAAACCAAGCATTAAAATTGATTTCATGTACTATATACCGTTGTCGAAAAAAAAGTTAGGTAAGTTCAGGTAGTCCTGGTTTACACCATCAGTAAAATCGTTGCTACTTGAAAAAGGGCCAATTTTATCGCCAAATTCAAGGAAGTCAATCACCTCAAACGTGCCCAATGTAGGAGAAAGATCGAGCACATCTGAATTTGAACTTTTTATCTCGCTGCCTGCAACTGGGTTGGCTACCCCGAAAAAAGCTTTTTTTTCTTCGGAGGTGGCTGCAACTTGCGGTGGGTGCTGGTTGTCATGGGTATTACCAGGAGACAGAATATCGTCTAGTTCGGCAACATTTTTAGCCAAAGGCTTACAAAACCTAGGATATCTTTTTTCTACCATCAGCAAATGTTCCAAAAGACCCGGATTTGCACCTAAGATATCTGTATGGCATGTTTGGTCGACGATGGTAATGACTACGCGCATAATCACTCTGATAAGAACGTCTGCCATTCGAACTCGAATATAGAATAAGCGAGTGGTTTCTTCTTCAGCGCGGGCCCCAATCTTTCCAAATATGTTAAGGGAAACGTCAATGAGTAGGCTCAAGTCACCCAACATGTCTGGGTCGTCCGGATAGTTAAGACAGTTAGACAAGAGGTTTGTGACAGCCAGAAACGGGTAAGTCACGAGCCAATTAAACAGGAGAATGGAAGAGTTGAGGTGGCTGAATGTGCGGATGATGTGCAAAATTGTGCGTGCACTATCGAGGGAAAGTTTCCGAAACTTTGAGTTTTCTTTTGCGGATGGGTCTTTGGTTGCAGACACCACTGCCCACGGAACCCGGTTGATTGTCATGATATGGTTGAAGAATGTGAGGTGGAACCCCATGAGCATTTCGAGATACACCGATGGATACGCACTTTGTGAGAAGCAAGCGAGGAGTTCATCGAAGCCCTGCTCGTTGTGGAGGCGTGGTGGGGGCCCGGATCTGACGCTGTCGGCTAGTTGAAACATGTCAGTGTTGATCACAGCGACGACGTCTTGAATGTTTTTCAAGCTGTCATACTTCACCTGAGCACTGAAGAGGCGCATGTATGTGTAGCAGCGGATGTAGCATAGCTTGTCGTACTCGATACCGAGGGCTTGGGCGTCGAACTCGGTATCTGAATCAGGC
Organism: Metschnikowia krissii; assembly: GCA_030561945.1. Taxonomy (NCBI): domain Eukaryota; kingdom Fungi; phylum Ascomycota; class Pichiomycetes; order Serinales; family Metschnikowiaceae; genus Metschnikowia; species Metschnikowia krissii. The sequence continues at coordinate 346,262 of JAKTYP010000062.1, read as the reverse complement.
TGCATGCGCTTAAAAAACAAGTTATCTAGAGACACGTCGAGTAAGTTTACGGAGGGAGGCTTGCCCAGGCGATAGCAGACCTCTATATCGAAGTGCTGGCAGGAGCGCCATACCCTGGCTCTCTTTTCGCGCTCCTCCAACAGGAGGTGCTCTGCAGAGTCTAGCCTGTGGAGCCCCATATCTTGAGCAAATCTGACGGCCATGGAAGTGAGCGAGAAGTTGAGATCGGAGATGACCCATGAGGTCTCGAGGTGTACGGTCATGAGGAGAAGGGCCTGAATGGTGGCGATTCCCTCGCTGACGGTGCAAATCCTATGATAGTAGTAGATTGCGGCCTTGAACTTAGACTCCTGGAATGCGACGAGGTCCGCGAGCGAGAAGGACGACATGCGAGGAAATAGCGGGTCGAGCGACTCCGCCAGGCCCTTGGCGTCCACGTACGCGGACACGCTGATAATCATAACCAAAGACATGATCATGAGCTCCGAGTACGAGAGCACTTTGGGCTGCGGCCGTGGCCGCCGCTGGTTGGCGTAGTACACGTTGAAGAGGCCGCGGACGTACTCGACGCTGCAGATGAAGTTGGCGAAATGGATCTTGGCGAACATCAGGAGCACCTCGTCGATGAAAGGCTCGTCCGGCACACACCCTGCCTGCAAGGCGGCGATGCTATCCTTGGTGTGCACGCGCGGCTCCAGCCAGATGCGGTAGAAGGCTTTCTTGCTGGCGACCATGTACACGGGCATCGTCTGCATGGGCACAACCAAGTGGTGGTCCTTTGGTGCTAGCTTCAGCTTCACGTGGTTGATACTCTGCTCCGAGAGCAAGATGCTGAACCCGAGCTGCAGGCCCTTGTACTGCGATCCGACCGCGAGCCGGCGCCCGCAGTTCACGTCCTTGGCGTGGTTTTCTTGTGCCACGTCGAAGAGAGACTTGTATTCGTCGAAGATGGAGTTCCGGGCCACCTTTTTCTCTGTCCCGCCATCTGCACGCAGCACATCATTATTTGCATGGTCGCTCTGGGCATTTTCAGACGCTCGTGATGTCGAGTCCAGAAACGAGTCGTCGTGATCGGAGGAACCTTGTTGGTGGCGACGACCGGCCCCAAGGCCACGGAAAGGCAAGTCTGTCGGCGTCTGCAGGCACTTAGCGAGCGGCTCTAGCCGTGCTACTAGCAGCCCCACCGCAGCCTCGAGCGCCAGTAAGCGCTCGGACACAGAGCTACTGGAAACACTGCGTTTTCGTCGCGTCTTGTTGCTTTCATAGACGCATGCCACACCCAGGACGGAACAGTGGGCGCAGGGCGTTTCGCCGTTACACTTCGTTTTTTTGCGGCGGCACCGCGCACAAGCCTTGGAGATGCGATCCCGTTTTTTGTGCTCCATAGCCAGAGAAAGAAGGTGCGATGCCGAGTTCAGAGCGTTGTTCGGTGCGTAGAAACTATTGACTATGCGCATGATGCCCGCGCGCCGTGCCATTATGAGCCCCGTCCCGGCTGTTGGGGCCATCGGGCCTTATTTTGATGCGGCGACTTTCCTTACACCAATGTGAGCACGAGAAAAAGGAGAAAAGGGGGAAAAACGGGAAAGAAAAAACGAGGGTGAAAGTCCCGAAAGAAGAAGTATTTTTCTGGAGATTTAGTCATAGTACCACCGGGAACCTGGTGTTTTCAATGTTTGCAGGCAGTGGTCGCAGGGCAGAGCTGGTGCCGTATAGTCATATCCAGGCGCAGGTGCAGTGCTCTAAGTATAGTGCAGGGCCATGGTAATAAAAGCAGCGGCCCGAAGGTTTCGGGGAAAAAACGAGTCGGAAATTTGTTTGTCGGTGCTCCCGCCAAACGTGTACACCGGACACGTGCTGGCCAGAGCGAGAGAGATGAAGAGAAAGAAAGAAAGAAAGAAAGAAAGAAAGAAAGAAAGAAAGAAAGAAAGAAGGGGCAAAATGTGAATTAGGATTGGATGTTTGGTGTATTCACATATGGGGCAAGCACAAATCAACAGTATTACGAGTGCGACGCAGAAACTAGAACCCACCCGCACCTGCGCCATCAAAGAAGAAGTTGGGAAACAGGTCGAGCTGATCAAATACAAAGTTCTCAAACTCTTCCAGCCCCGCACCCAAGTCCAGCGTCATAAAGCTCATTTCGCCGTTAGTCTGCACGTGTTCGCTTGGAGTCGGGTCGAATCTCAGTTCCCCGGTGGCCCCGGTAGCCCTAATGGGCCCGCAGTCGACCAAGCTCGCGATCGATACCGACGATTCATGTGACACCGGAGTCCCGTCACTCGGAAACGGCGACTTGGACTCAAAGATAGATGGAATGAGTTTCTTGAGGTTTTCAGCGTTACCGAAAAGCTCGGGGAAGAGCTGGCGTGGCTCCTCAAAGGACTTCCTGATCTCTTCGTTATTGGCAAGGATGGCTATACCCGTGTTCTTCTCAAAAATGTTAACAGCAATGTGCGCCACCGACTTCACAAAGATCTGGAGAAGCAACGACATGTCGAACTTGAATGGCCGGAGGCTATCTGGTGCTATCTTGCGGTTGAACCAGCTCTCACACATTTCGATAATGAGAATAATGTCGCTGTGCGCATCAATAGACTTGGGGTCTGACATGCAAGCCGCCAGGAGGTGGAGCACAGAAATGAGGGGGAAGAACGCGATCCATAAGGATGGTGATTTGGCTACGCCATCCAGGTGAAAGTTCTTGAGCATGTGCATGATGGTACGTGCGCTGTTGAGTGACAAGTTTTTGTATATATCCGTCTGCGCTGGAGTCACTCCAGGGTATGCGAACATTGTGGGAAGTCGGTTAATGATCATCATGTTAAGGAAAAAGGTCAAGCGGGCCTTGAGGCGGTGCTCGTCGTCTATACTGTAGATCGCCCGGACTTGCTCAAACCCTGGCTGGTTGAAGAAGTACGGTCTCTGGTCGGGCGTCATTTGTGCCAACAAGTCAAACATCTTGTCATTGAGAATGTCAACATTCGCCTGGAGTGCCTGGAACGTCTTTGTATCAGCCGATGCCGAAAAAAGGCGGCTGTAAGTTTCTAACCTGACCTCTAAGATCATATCGTAGTACTTCAAAAATGGAAATGGGTATGAGTTGGTTTCGATGTTGTAAAGAGATACGTTTTGTCGGAGCTCCTCGCTAATATCACTGTAGTTGATCACGGGCGGCTTGCCGCTGCGGAAGCATATCTCCATATCGGCATAGCATGCCGTCTTCCACACAAGAAGCCTCTCCTCAAATTTCTCACGCGAGCAGTTTCTGTAAGTTTCGATGCGATGGAGCCCGCTATCGAGAGCCTTTCTGATGGCCAGCGTGAATATGTTGTGCATGATCTCTGGCGGCTCGTAACACCTGGCGAGAAATGCGCCCAAGAGAAGAATAGCCTTGACAATCTCGAGGCCTTGGCCGCGTATGTTTAAGCGGTAGAAGTAGCACATGCAGACGTGTATGAGTCTGTCTCTCAAATTGCTAAGTTCCTGGGGCGTGAGGTCCTTGATGGGTGTTTTGTTGCGGCCGTAGGTCGGGTCTTCGCACGCGCGATCAAGCAATGTTTCCATTGCGTCGCTGAGGCATATGAGAATGGCCAGGGAGAGCTTAAAGAGGTCTAGAATCAGGAGGTTGCGTTTGCTGGACGAGCCTGAGCTGTAGTATATTTTGAGCGAGGTCTCGATCTCGTCGACCAGACACAACGCCTTCATGGTGTTGAATGCGTTCTTATGTTTTTCGAACAAATCAAACATTGCCTCTTTCTTCTTGGGTAGTGGGGACTTCATGTACTCGAGGTTGCGGGAATGGTCAAAGTGCTTTGAGCTGAACCACATGCTGGCGAACGAGCGCGTCTTGTTCTCAAAAACGTACGGGAGGTTGATCAACGGCACAATCAAGTGCTCGTTTTCCTCTGCAAGCTGGTTGCGCATCCACGTCAAGCTGCTTTTGGAAAGAATCGAGAAGAAAGAATGATTGCCTAAGTAAATCTCGTTCTGCTTAGTGGCGCATGCTATTTCTTCAGGTGCGGAGCATGGCGGCGAGACTGTGACATCGTCATCGTGATAACCGTCGGAACTATCGTCGTCATCGTGGCTAGCCTGGACAGGCGGCCGGAGTTTGGGCGGCAACGTGGCCTGGTCGGCGGTAAATCCAGGTGTGCGTGCTGCCACTGCCTGGATCAACGCTTCAAGCCGGTCGAGCCGCGAGCTCAAATACGTGAGCACCTCGTCTAGTTTCAGCACGCGCAGCTTTTTGCGCAGCTTTTTAGACAACTTCTCGTCATAGATACACTCTGCTTCCTGTGTGACCTCGCAGTTTGTGCACTTGGGAGCACCGTCACATTTGATTTTCTTTTTCCTGCAATTGTTGCAGGCTACCCTGATTCTCTTTTTGTGTATATCCTCAGCCATTCGGTGTTTTGAGTCTTCGGAGCCAGATATCGTTGTGCAGAGAAAAAAAAAAGGTGGGTGGTGGAGAGGGGAAGCGGCGGAAAAGTCCGAACGTATGAGGAAGCAAGTGGAAAGGGGCAAGTTGGAGAAGTAGAGAGTGTGAAAGTGGAGATGGAATTCTATGATGACATGAGATCCTGGTACCGGTTCATTGGAATATACTGATGGGATGGAGAATATCACGATTTATATATATATATATATTTTTTAATGCATGTTGCGTGCGCATTCCATTAGTCAGGTTACATAAATGCATGCACAGTACTATTGCATCTAGCGGTGTGACGTGATGCGCTCGTCGTCGCTTACTGAGCAGTAATGAAGTGTGTGTTTTTTTTTTTTTTGGCTTAGGCTATGCGCGTGCGCCACGCTACTTCCTTAATACTCTTCATCTAATTTTTCGTTGCCTATAGTATAGTCTCGTATTGGGCCGAAACAGACAGAAATGTTGGGAGTTGTTCAGGTGTATTTCTTTCTTTCTTTCTTTCTTCACCTTTTCCTTTTCCTTTTCCTTTTCCTTTTCCTTTTCCTTTTCCTTTTCCTTTTCCTTTTCCTTTTCCTTTTCCTTTTCCTTTTCCTTTTCCTTTTCCTTTTATTTTTATTTTTATTTTTATTTTTATTTTTATTTTTATTTTTATTTCTTTCTTTCTCTCTCTCCTCCCCCCCCCCTGCCTTTAGTTTAGCTTCATTTAGATCGTTGGCACGTTCACCCCAACCAGCGCCATTCTAGTTTGTTGCTTTCCTGTTCTATCGCTCTTACTGCTCTTTTTCCTGGGTCTGACTTTTTTTCCTTCTTTGGTATTCCTTCTTGGCCCTGGAATGCATGGATGCCTTTGGAGTGCCCTATATGCTTTGGTGCGCCAGCAGGAAGCGCCGCCCGGAACAGCAGCATGCCCCCGGACCGAAACTCACCCAGCGCCAGCGCCTAGCATGAGGCCTGTCGCGGAGCGTCCCTGTGCCCAACAGCCCCTAGCCTCTACCACCCCACCCATGACTGGGCCCGCGCAAAAGAAAAATTAAAAATATTCCCCTACGCTTTTCCCTTTCCCCAAATACTCTCTGACAGCAAACGCCATGAAGTCACAACCGTCGTTTTGGCCCTACACCGGCTGTCTCTCTTCCTCACCCATAACTGCCGGCGTCCGCAGTGGCGATTCTCTCAGCACCAGGTGCCGGAAAAAAAAATACCGATATATTTGCCGGTGGCCACAGCATGGGCAAATTTGCACCCAGTGAGGCCGGGGCAAGCGATTGGCCAACGGCTGGAGCTTTGATCGACACGCCGCGTCGCCAGGGCGCGGTGGCTCTGGCTGCCTCAGGGCCTGGGTGACCGTGGGGTTCGCGCCACCCTCCCTGGCCTGACGACTTCGCTCAGGCCTGCGCCCGGCCACAGGCCCCGACCCAACTATCTCGTTTCCTTCCCCTCTCCTTTTCTCCCGCCCGCTCCTGTACGTGGGCCCGATACCGACACTAGTCGCTCGATGCGAATCTCGAGCCCGAAACATGTACCATCACGTGACCGCGGTATTTTTTTTTTTTTTTTATAGTCGCTTCTTGATCTCTCGTTCTATTTTCCCTCCTCCCTTACCCTATTGCTCTTGAGAACCGGGTCATACGTCAATTATCTACACCATGGTGGCGCGCAAACCGATTTTTGCTAACAAAGAAGACGCCAACGCGCGCGAGGCATTGGCCTTGTACGAGGCCAAGCAGTACAAAAAAGCGTTGAAGTTGGTGGACCAGAACTTGAAGAAAAATTCGTCGCATGCCGAGTCGTTGGCATTAAAGGGCTGTGCCAACTTCCAATTGGGGCACAAGGCAGACGCCGCCGCGTACATTGTCAAGGCATTGAAGAAAGATCCAGCAAACTATTTGGTCGACCACTTGGCTGGCATCTACTATCGCAGCGTCGAGAACTACGCCGAGGCCGCCAAGTGGTACAAGGCCGCCGTCGACAATGGCTCTCAAAACATGCCCATTGTGCGCGACTTGGCGTTTCTCCAGGCTCAGTTACGTGACTTCAAGGGCTTGCGCGAGTCCCGCGTCAAATTCTTGGAGAGCCAGCCGGGATACAGGGCCAACTGGACCGCCGTTGCCGTTGCCCACCATCTAAACAAGGACTACGATGCCGCCTTCACGACCTTGGCCAAGATTGAGGGCATCATCAAGGAACATTTGCAGGAACTGGACCGCTACGAGCAGAGCGAATGTGTCCTCTACAAGAACCTGATCATTGCCGAGTCCGGCAACTTCGCCAGGGCCTTGCTCGAGCTCGAAAATGACGTCCTGGAAATCCGCGACAGAGTCTCATTCTTGGAATACAAAGCAAAGTACCTTTTGCTCTTGGGAAAGCACAAGGATGCGTCCGTCGCATACAGGCAGTTGATCCAAATCAACCCGGACAACCAGGCATACTACTTCCTTCTTGAGTCCGCGTTGCTGACACCAAGCGAGTCCGACGCCCTTCGCTTGAAATTGTACGACAGACTTGCCCTGTTCTACCCGCGCTCAGACCCGCCCCAGTTCATCCCGCTCACTTTCTTGCCCGCTCTGCATCCGGAATTCCGTGCCCGCGTCAAGCAATACATTGTCTCCCAGTTGAAGCGCGGCGTCCCGGCCACCTTTGTCAATGTCAAACCCTTGTACAAAAAAAGCAGCAAAGTCGCCGTCATTGCGGCCGTGTTAGATGAGTTTGCTGCCAACGAGTTGCCACTGTTGCCGCCACCTGTCTTCGTGTGGACTTCCTACTTCTTGGCTCAGCACTACCTCTACCTTAACAACTTGGAATTGGCAACTTCCCACATCGATGCCGCCTTGCACCATACTCCTACGCTCGTCGAACTTTACATTCTCAAGGCGCGTATCGTAAAGCACACCGGTGACATGGCTGCAGCCAGCGACATTATGCAACAAGGTCGTAGTCTTGACTTGCAGGACCGCTTCATCAACTCCAAGGCCACAAAGTACTTGATGAGGGCAAACAAGGTCGAGGAGGCCGTCGATTGTGTATCTCTATTCACCAAGTTGGAGGATGGTGCAATCAATGGCCTCAAGGACTTGCACATCATGCAAGCAAATTGGTTGTTAATTGAAAGTGCCGAGGCGTACTACCGACTCTTTGAAGAAAAGTTAAAGGTGGTTGCCGCGTTGGCAGACTCTCCAGAGGAAGCCGCGAAGGAAAGCGAGATTGCTTCCTTCTACCGCGGATTGGCATTGAAAAGATTTTTGGCCGTGATTAAGGTGTTTGGAGTCTACGTCACCGATCAGTTCGACTACCACTCCTACTGCATGAGGAGAGGAACACCGCGGGGGTATGTGGAAATGTTGAAATGGGAAGACCGTATCCACTCAACTCCAATCTACGTGAGAGCCGTGAAGGGGTTGGTCAAGTTGTACCAAGATATTCTTGAAGAAGAGCCAGAGCCAGAGCCAAAGGACGAAAAAGTTTCGAAGAAGAAGCCTAAGAAGGGCAAGCCGTTGAACAAGAAGTTGAACGAGTGGGCGTGTAAGGTCGAGTCTGAGAAAAACGACGAGGACCCATTCGGACAGAAGGCGTTGGCAGCTGTGAAGGAGGACCGCCAAATGCTTGCCACAATTGAAACCTACGTGAAGCAGTTGACCTCCGAAGCAGACCAGTACAAGATCACCTGGGAACTTGCGTACGATCTTTATAAAAGAGAACTGAAATATGTGTTGGCGTTACAAGCCTTGCGCAATTGGGCAAGGATCGTGGACCCTACCGATTTAAAACTCAGGGCCGTTGCAGAAAGGGTTCTAGACTTTCAGGCGGTTTTAGCGACGGATACGAACGCGAATCCCGCAATTGTCAAGGTCGCTCAGAAGGGCATCGAAGGCGCATTCCCGCTTTTAAGCGAGGGAGAGGACAAGTTTAAAGAAATTTACTCGTACTAGGTGAAATATGCATACGCACATACAGCCATATATGGATATATATTATAGTATTATTGAAGTACACTAGATCAAGCGTTTATCCACGACTCTACCTGGGATCTTGCCACCCCAGATGCAAGATTGAGTGTCTGTTGACCCATTGGAAAGTAGCTGACGGTATACCAGATAGCGCTTATTAGCTGAATAACGGCAAAAATAATCGAGAGAAGCGTAGACTTCAAGGATAAACTGGAGACTAAGGTCATGATGATACTGGTGACAAAAGTGATGGAAAAAAGGATACGCGTGGAGGACATTAAATGGAGCATATATGGCTGGAAACCCTGCAAGACACCAAAGCTAACCAAGAAAAAAATCGATCCCAACGACCATAGCAAAGCGAACTTGCGGGGTTTCAACAGCAATACCGGGAACAAGAAGATGCAGATGAGGTAGCAGCACACAGAGCCTGCAAAAGTAAGGCCAAAGATAAGCATGCGGTCCCAGCGCGAAAGCTCCAATAGTCCCGGCTCCAGGGTGACATAGTTGTCGTCGTCCTGGAGATAGATGTTCTGTGATCTGAACGGATTCAACTTCTTAAGTTTCGTTTTGAGCAGACCGTCGTCTAGTGACTGTGTGGCAGGCGGCGGTAAGGGTGCCCCGTCCGGTTGGGCACCTTTGGACTTGAACGGCTTGAAGAAACTCATGCTGGAGGCGCCGTCTTTGTGATAATATGCGGTATTCAGGATAAGCTGCGGTACGTGCTACAGCGGTGGCTTGAGGTTTGTTGTGCGATGAGCTTGCGTCAGTCTAAAAAAACGTGGGAATTGCAGGCGTATATTTTTATGTTTCTGTAGTCAAACAACACTAGGTGTAGAAAACAGTGGGCTCAGTGATGTTGGATCTACTGCGATCGGGCCGAGGCTCTAGACGTGGTTGGTGGCGTTCGCGGGCGTGGCGCAAGCTTAGCGCGCTCAAATATATATATATATATATATATATATATGTATATGGGCATGGAAGCGTCAGGAAGTATTTGTTAATGGAATGCTTCTGACGCATTTTTCTTTCTCTACGCTTCAGGCGAACATTTTCATACATTGCAAAAAAAAATCAGGTTACGTCAAGAATGGTTATAGTTAGGAAACAAATGGGAGATGTATTGCCCACGGTCCTTGTAGCCTAGTCAGCATGGCCCCGAAGCGCGATTTTTTGGCCGGCCCGACCTCAGGATCTGGGGCCCCACCATCGCTCGCCAGGTCTACGTTACGCTACACTACAGTATATTATATTATATTATATTATAAACAGGGCCGCGCCAAAAAAAACCATACGCAGCTTCCATCCGTAAATCACTTCTCCCCTCTGCTCTTCTCTCCTCCTCTCTCCTTCGCCCTTCCTCCACTTTTCAATAACTTCAAAAAAAAAAAAAAAGCAGTCAGTGTTCGCAATGTCTGTTGATTTTTGCAAGACATATGCCCAGCTCATTGAGTTGTCGCCGGACGCCCCCGCCGACTCGTTCTTTTCGACCGAAAACTATAGCCAGTTAAACTCATTGGGCCCGAGCTTACCAAAACTCAAATACACGTTGCCCAAGGCCCTGTCGCGGACGCTGCGCGAGTCTACCGTTCGTATCCAATTGAAGTCCATCCGCCCGCCATACAAATTCTCCGCTAGCTTGGACGACGTGAACACGGCGCAGTCCGTCTACAAAGTGAAGAGTCTTTTGGTCTCGGCCGTAGATACGTTGTGCAACGCAGGCGTCACGCCGTCGAACTTGAAGTTTATGATCAAATCCAAGGTGCTTACTGATTCCACGCCGATCTCCGCCTTGGTGCAAGACGGGGCGGATCTCTCCATCACCGTGATGGTCTCGGCACCGGCCGCTCTGCCTGCCGCAAACAAATTACCTGCGTCAACCATAGACGCCGACACGGGATCGGGGCTTGTGGTACCCCGCACGCTCTCCGCTGAATCTTGGGATAAGATTCATGGCATCTTGGTGGCCGACGTGGGTATTGAGCATGGCCAGCTTCTCCTCAATAAATTTAAGTCTACGGCCTAGCGCATCCATGTTTCGCTTCGAATATATATATATATATATATATATTATAAATGTGTGTGTGTATGTATGTAAATGTAAAATCTGTATTCGAAATATTTAAATACTTGTTTCTCGCTATATTTCCAGCTCTTTTATCGTACTCTTGCGTGACCACCTCTTCTGCACAAGCTCGTTTAGCGTGTGGCCGTCTCTTCTTCCTACTCGCGCCTCAAACACGTAGTATGCTGCTATTCCCATGGACACTGCAATCACGGGGTCCGCTACTCTCGATATAAGATATTTGTATTGCATTCTCAGAAGTGTTCCAATATTTTCCTCTAGTAATAGGATCACCCAAGCTAACATGATTAGCGCGCGGTGAGAAAAAAAAAAGCGGCCCCATAGCACGGATTAATTGCCGTGACGAGCGTGACGCGGCGGCAGTATTGGTAGAATTGCCCATCTTTCTCGCTATCTACTTCTTTTTACTCTTTCAGTCCTGTCAAAGTACATATATACATATATATATAATATATCTTGCCTTTTTTCTTTGCGACTCATACTAATTTTTTTTCACAAATTTCTTCTTCATCATTCCACTGATATGCCTATTCCATGCAACCCCGCTCATAATTGACTTGTTGAACCCGTAAACCTCATGGATATCATCTTCGGAAATTGCACCAGATGCAATGAGTGCGTCCCGTTCGGACTTGCTCATCTCTGTTCCCAAAACAGCTTTTTTGGTTTGTAGTTTGTTGCGCTGGTACGCCACAAACTCTCGACACTTATTGATCTCATTTTGCGACAAGAATCCATATCCATAACCCCCAATTTTCTTGAAACACAAATCTACCAACATACTGGGATCTGTGATTTGCTTAGGGAAGTTTTGCATGAACTGAAACAACTCAATTTGTTCGATTTCAAGGTTGTGGTCGGAGTTCTTGGACTCTCGGTTCAACTGGAAACCCGGATCGTCAAAGCAGAGGCGACATAATGTGAGCGATATGCGGAATATGGCTTTAGAACCTTCATACCAAATTATATCCCAAATTCTCAAGACGCTCTCTATAGGCAAAACACCGATGAAGACAGACATGAACCAAGATGATGTGACAAGTGTGAGTGGCGGGAGTCTCGTGAGAATCTTGTCGTCTTTTAACACAGTGCCATCGTAATTTCGGCCTATGATAGCCCAGAGCCGGGGGATATACTCTTTGATGCACATCATTAAAACACCCTGGTCTGTGTGAACCCCTTCGAGATTCGCAGAGTGCACCTTTGGGATTATACGCTCTGTCATAATCACAAGCATCCAGAACGCATGCTCTTCAGACATGAACAAGAGTAGAAGACCGGCAATAAAATTGAGCGACTGGCAGTATCCGATTTGCGGCTGGTAGTATGCAAAGGCCAGGAGCACCCTCCTGAGACTGGATATCATCTTCAGCTCGGGGGGTACACTGCCCATGTCGGACTCGACAGAGCTGTTTGGTTTGAAGTAGACGTTGTCGGGAAACGTCCGGTGCAAATCGCGTTCAATCACTTCGGTGTCTTTGCTCTGAACGCCATCGGTATCCAAAACAATTTTTTGGTAGACACCAACATTCTTATTGAGTCGCTCGTTGCCTCCGGCGTAAAAGAACCATGCACTGCCCCTCCACTCCGGGGGAATGCCTCTTCTAATAAGTTTCTTGATCTTATCAGATTTTGGAGGAAACCTGTTGGGACTCCGGCCATCTAATTGACTGGAGAGGCCATTGGCCTTCATTTGAATCACCCATTTCTTCTTCTGGGCAAGAAGATGCGGCAGATATTTCTCAAACCATTTGTTGTATGACTCGGGCGTGGAAGAAAACAACAGTGACTTTTTTCGAAACCCATAAATGTCGGTGCTGCTTGCAAGAACTTGTCCCAAAGCGTGCTCGTCTATATCACGAAGAGTGGGGGCAGCGCAAGAGTCCGCCAAATTGACTGACGCTTTGGTATCTTGGACAGATGTCAACGTGTAATTGAGCGTATCATCAAGAGATATGTCTTTGTGCAGGGGCGACACGTCTGCCAGAACAGGGACCACTTGGGCATCGTAGATAGAAGATGCATCCCTAGCTGTTTCGGTGTCATAGAAATCGAGTAACGAGTAGTTGTGCGAGCAGTAAGACTCGGGTCGTTCGAGTGTTTTGGGAGAGTGCAACGCCAGATTTTGTGCCCGGCTTAGCGACATATTCTGTGTTTCAGCAATGATCAGGACCAGAAAAAGATGTCTGGTCCAGTCCCATGGACACCCTGATGGGCACTTTTTGGAAAGTGTCGACGGAAGCTTGTGCTATTTCGTGCCGGGGAAACCGGGGTCCGATATGCTATGATCTGTGAACTTGCTGTTGAATTCAGCGCTGAGGGACGTGAGTGTCGTGATGGCCGAAATGGGTTTTTTTTTTTTTGGCTGTAGACGTGGTGTTAATGTTGCACTGGGGAATTTCCTTTATTTGAGGGACCAGTACTCTCGCCAAAATGACGTCTGCATGCCTGATGCCTAGTGTCGCGCGGGTGCAAAATGTCACCCTATCCATATAAATACCCTCCGAAAAGGCCGTGTGGATGGAATGAGGCGAGTTTAAATATGGATAAGCGGAACCTTTACTAACAGTCATGAGAGATCGAATATCGAAAACTTGAACGAAGAAGGAGAAAAAAAAAAAGAAAAAGAAGAGTCAGGCAAGCCAGACCAAATCTTGCGGGTGGGTGGAAAGGGTAGTCGCTTTTAATAATACTTTATAGAAGAATCACGGGATACTTAGGAGTACATGCTTAAATTACACACATCCATCATATGAATAAATAAGTGTACACCTCGTCAATAAAAATTGTTGGAGACCGGACGGTCGGTAATGCTAGCACCATGTCGCGGACTCGTTGCTGGACCCGGTCTGCGCTGCAGATTCTAGTGCATGACCGAGGAACCGCGTGCGCTGTCCGCAATTGCGGCGGAGCCAGGCCCAAATACATCTATTAATAGTAATATTGAGCCCTTGAATTCGAGGAAGTCAAAGAAATCTTGGCAGTCCAACAGACTCTATCCCAAAGCTCTTCTGCTATACTCGGATTGACCTTCTGTCAGACTTCTATTAAAAAAACAATCGGTGATCTGTATAGTCAACGTGTCAATGCATAAAGAATATTGGCCCCAAAGAATCGCCGCATCCGCCCTCTTCCATGAAAATAAAAAAAAAAAATAAAGAATAAAAGAACCGAAAAAATAATGAAATAAAAATTACCAAAGAATAAAAACCCGATAGACCCATATTCCAAACACCTATTATCAAATGCCGCCACGTTAATGTATGAGCGATTTTGGACCCTTTTCAGATGCGCTTTAATATTCAAGACTGGGCCCGAGGCTTGGCCCGAGGCTGGGCCCCCTTGGAAGGTCCTCTGCGCTGTTCGGTATTACTTAAAATCAGGTATAAAACAATTACACAACCACGTAATGAAAGAGGCCAGCCATGAGCTCAGTTCCAAACTTGTATGGTGTCTTTTGGGAACTACTCTACTTTTTTTTTATTAAAAGTATTCCCAAATTACGTTTTTTTCAACATACACATTCTCTCTCTTTTTCATTCATGTAAGAAATACAAAAAAAAAATACAAAATTGTCAACGCAGTACAAAATGAGCGCGGCGCGCTTAATACGCTTTTTTTGTGCAATTCTTATATATTGATTCAATACTTTCGTGTCTGTATTGGCCATGCCCCCTGTACCGGCCAAAAATATCTGAACGTAGTGCCGAGATCAGACAGAAATCAAAACATTAGCTTACATGCGGGTTTCACTGGTACAACATGGCAAGGCACGTGTAACTATTTCATCTTTCTCTGTTCAGATTCAGGCATTTAACGAAAACATACGGCGTCGTGGCGCGGCTGGCGCGGCCCGCTTATCTCGTGACCCAATATCTGAACATCTCTGTAGTGTTATTAGCGCGCTTCTCCACACGCCTTTTGCAAGCCGACCGTCCCCCACACCACCTTCGATGATCTGGTATGACAACCACGCCCCCGTCGTGTATGACCTGTGTAATCCGATGATGTTGCCGGAAGGCCTTTTGATCTCGCACGACTTTGCAGAACCTGTGCGCTACATCCAACAAGCCACCTATCACCAGAACTGCTACCTGGGCACAACACCACTCCTAAACACCAACACGAACTTGGTGGTCGACACATTTCTGGAAAACCTTCCGATTGTTGCCGCGCTGTGGCAGCAGTATACCACCACACCAGGCTCTGGAGGCAGCTTTCTTTATAGCGTCGCCCCCATCGTGTACTCGATGGCCACACTGGCGGTCATCACCTGGTTCCTTGCCATATTTGTCATGACAAACTACATGATAAAGCCGTCGCTAATTCTTAAGGTGTCCGTGGTAATGGCTTCCGTGTACATGCTCATCGTGGTGATCAAGTCTATAGTCGTGCTCCACGGCCAGCAGCGGCACGGCTATTTACAGGGCGAAGTGCTCCTCAACACAATAAACGAGAAAATCTACTTGAATGTGATCGACTTGTTTGTCATGCTCTTCCTCCAGATCAACCAGGTCCAGATAATCATGCGTTTGTTCTCGCGCCAGAGCGACAAACGGCTCATATTCTGGGTTGGTCTTGCCGCGTCCATCACTTCGCAAACGTTCTGGGGCGTGAGCAAGTTCCATCCCTTCGACGATGCTGCAGAGGCAGGCAAAATTCTTCCTGCGTTCACCTACTTGATTCGCATCTCCATGAGCATCACATATGCCGCGATATTCACGGCCTTCCTCATCACCAAAATTAAGACCATCATGCTCTACCCGAGCATTTGGGCTATTTCCGTGTTGTCACTCATCCTCATATACACGCCCGTGGCCTTCTTCATCTCAGACATCTCCAGTGCATGGGCGTTTGACCTCTCGGAAATCTTTTCCGTGGCTTCGTACATGGTGTGCGTGGTGATTCCTTGGGAATGGTGCAATAAGTTCAACGTCATCCGCAAGATTCAGGAGAAGGAGGGTGTTCTTGGACGCAAGTTCTATGAAGAAGAGTTGTACGAGCTCAATAAGCTCGAGTTGTTTGTGGAGGAAGACTCTGGGGACGACTCTCCTATGGATCCTCTTCTGAACAGAAGCTTGCTTTCTCACAGATCTCTACACAGCGCAAGAACTGCACCATCTTTCGCTCTGTCGTCACACACACGGCACTCAAGGACACGCGCCACTCATGCGATCGCAGACAATTTTGCTCATGGCTATTTCTTTATGCGAGACAGGTTTTTGAAAGTCACTGACTTCATTATCGCCACCGGAATGGCGATACCTAGGTCCGTCAGCGCAGGCAGCCCGCTGCCCATGGGCCTGTCTCACTTGCGCGAAAACCCTAACTTTTATACCATTGATCATCCTGCGAGCCAAGGCTCTTCAAATGACCAGCAGACCCGCAACACGCACACCGGCGATGTTTACATCTACGGTACCAAAGGTTTAGAGATTAGTTTTGATGATGAGTAATTTTAAGTCTCATGTTTTTTGCAGGACTGATAATCTCATTATTCTCATTCATTTCCGTTGTGCTCCATTTTTTCATGGCCCAACTTGGCCACGCGCAAGCACTCGTCTTCATACCCTGGCACATGAATATACTCAACCCCTGCAGCCGCAAGTTTTTTCTTCCCGGTATTTTCTTTCACAAAGGTATCTGGTTCAACGATTCCAACAAAGCAGGTCTTGATATTTGTGGCCAAAACTCTCTCTACACAGGGGAGATTTCCACTCAAGCGGAAAGAACAGGGTTCCATCGTTGTGTAAAGCTCCGTGCCTTCAGGAACATCTTTCAGTCCCGTTTTGGTGAAGTACTTTTCCAAGGCGCATTGTTCCGCATGGGTGTTTCCGGGCAATTCTCGAGAATGGCCTGTTTCGAGTACCTTGCCGTTGAGCACTAAGACAGCGCCAACGTTGAATTGTGTTTGCGTTTCCCCGCACTTTTTTGCATTTTCTAGGGCTAGTTCCATAAAGGGGCGATGAGGACTCAACGCCCATTCAGGAAAATCTGCTTTGTAAGACCACAGTTGGTCCTCCGCTTCGTATTTATACGCATGAAGCCAAAGGTCCAAGTCGTTGGGGCCCGGATCAGTGTACAACGGAACCTTGCACTCAGAACATACATTATCACCGAGTACTTCACCATCTTCTTGTGGATGTATCCATGTGGAGCATGCTCTGGATTTGCCAATCGTGTCCAAACGAGCAATGAGAGCAGGGTCAGGGGTCCCACTGTGACTCTTCCCCAAGTCTGAGTTTCCCCATATATACTCACTGGAGTAAATAGGATCGTTGGCAATAGGGTAGCCCATGAACTGGAGATGCACTCTGATCTGATGGGTTCTGCCTGTAAGTGGGTGACACTTGACGATAGATGTGTTTGAATCTGGGTCGTAAGATATCCGGACAAACTCCGTCTGCGCCGGTTTGCCGTTGTCTCGATTCACGACATTGAGTGCGTGTTTCGGCGAAGCTGTGCTTAAAGGCATGTCTATTTTCTGCAACCCTAGAGGAAACTGGCCCTTCACCCGTGCGATGTACTCTTTTCTGACACTGCGCTCGCGCATCTGCTTTACCATGGACTCTGCTCCCTTGGCAGTTTTTCCAAGAAACATGAGACCCAGGGTAAGCCTGTCGAGCCTGTTACAAGGATGAACGGTGATGCCATTTTCATGCTGCATGATCTTTGTGATTGTGTTATACCGGTATCGTCCCGCTGGATGAACAGGCATGCCCGATGGTTTATCTATTGCGATAATGTCATCGTTTTCAAAGACGATCTTGATTGGGCGCGACGTCACTGCCGGCTCGTGTCGGTGTAAGCGATGGCTGATGAGGTCCCCGTTCTTGACTATGGAATTGATATTCGAGGGCAACTTGTTGAGCAAGACGCGGCCCTCGGCAATTGCTTTACGGTAGAACTCGGGCTCCTTGTCACGGAACTCATCTACGAAAATGTCGATGAGTTTGCGGTCTCTCCAGCGGAGTTTGCAGTAGGTGAGATATGTAAAAAAATACGGCGTCACTCTGCGTAAAGGCCCATCGATTTCGTACTGGGCGCCTTCGGATTCTTCCTCATGAATTGTTTTATTCTTTTCCCCGATGGACTGCAAAAGGTTCTTATCCACAGCTTGCTGCTTGAGCCTGAAGCCTAGCTCATCTCTTTGTTTTTTCAGTTCTTTTTGCGAATGAGAAGGCCTCTGCTTTTTCTGTGGAGGACACATTTCTTTTGAAGCATCGAATGCAACATTTGAGCTGGACGCTGATGCTGCCTCATGTGAGCTCATTTGGATAAAAGTTTGAAGACGACGTTTCACAATATTGCTCATGCATAAGCATAATCTTTTTCAGACCGAGCCGTGGATATGGTGCGTCAGCCGCCGCTCACTTGATACACACACGACCGAAATAAATTTGTTGGCCACGGGGTTCAATGGGAATACATGATCTAATGTACACTTGCCCATATCTCCACCCGTAGCTCGAGCACAAGGCGATTTAGCTTTAACTAAGATATTTGGTGATACACATATATAGGTCGGATGCATACATAGGTTAAGTATAAAGACGTATGTAACATCAAACGACCTTATGCAACGGATCTGGCAAGTATGATGAACTGAGTTTGTATAGGCAGAAAGAGTCCTGAGGTAAAACGACTTCTACACACATAGACACACAGTGAGATTTCTGTTGAGAGAAATCAGGCGCAAGGTACGAGTACTGTTTTCACTGTCCGGGTGTCTATATTAATCCCTGTTTCTTCAATTCATCGTAGTCCTTACGGGACATGACGTTCCCGTCGTCGTCCTCGACCTCTACGGCATTTTCGTTGTCGTCATCTTTCAGGAGCATTCCCTGCTTTATTTTAGCCCACAATTCTTGCACCTCTGCGATCCGGGAAATGTTGGCGAAAACCGGGGTATGCTGTTCCAGCACACCGAGGCACATAAGTCCATGAACGTGCTTTGGCTGGCCAAAGTGTTTATTGAACTGTTGTCTGCCCTTGTAGATGATGTTTCCGCACACCTCGCACAGGTACGTCTTATGAAGACCCTGTAGCCTATAGAGCCAAAGCGGAATGGGAATGCCATCTGAGCCTAACGGCAAGTCCTTTGAGAATGCGGCATCGAGGTCGTCGTCATCATCGTCGGACTCTTCCTTGGCAGAGTCAGAGTCGAGGTCTGTGAGTTCCGAGAGCTCGCCCTCGATGGCAATTCGCTCGAGCTGCTGCTCGCGTTCAGAAGCACGGGCCTGTCGTTGATGGTCAGTGATGGTGCTGGTAATCACGGGCTTGAGTTTCGTGGCAAGCATGCGGATGCGGGCCTCCAACAAGCCGTTTCTCTGTGGTTGCATATGAGTAGAGGCAGAAGCAGAAGCAGAAGCAGGGTCTAACAGCTGCAGGGTTTCATTTTTTTTATGTTTTTTGCCTGAGAGGTGGCCCTTGTAGACTGACTCCTTTGTAAAAAGTTTGTTGCAGGCGGCGCAAAAGACCTCCCCGTTGTCGTTTGGTTCTCCGCTCATCTTGTTTTTTAGCTGTAGCAGGGCGGCTGGCGCAGGGACATCGGCATAATCCGCTGGCGAAAGTGGGTTGATGTTGTCGTGAAAGGCCTTAAGGTATGCGAGAAGAGCCTCGAGATAGCTGGTGTACTCTGGCGAGTTGCGGCGGTACTCGAAATCGGCAAACGTGCGGAGATAGTCGACGTAGCTCTGCAGCAAACCCAGCCACGCCTTGAACATATCGTACGGCAAGCTGAGGTCGACGTACTTCCCGTAGAGCTCTGCCTCGGAGAACGCCAGTCGAAGCTGTGGTTCGATGTGCGCCGTGGCCATGGAAAGAAGGTGTTTTCGCCGGGCTTTCCGCTGGGTTTTCTGTAGGGCTTTCCGCAAGGGGTTCTGAGTCTCTTGTGCCGGAGCGCTCAGGTACATGGCATATGTGGTCAGTATCGACTCTGCGCTGCTGGGCTGAGCGTCATGATACTTGTTGTCGATGCCACGGACCGTGGCCAAGAGGTGCTGGAACGTGCACGATGGGTCCTTCCAGGAGGCGATGTCCGCGGCGAGTGCGGTGCCTGCAAATGCCTGGCGGCACCGCACGACGTCCTGCTGCTGCTGCTGCTGAAAAAACGCAAGCTCATGTTGCTGGAGAAGGGTTTCCAAGTGCGGCCGTTTGGGCTTGGCCTCAAGTACGTCGTCGGCATGGGCAATGTGTGCTGCGGCGCGGAGCGCCGGGTTGCGCCGCAAACGTTGCGCCGTGGCAACTTCGAGCACGTTGAGCTCTTCTAGAAGCTGTCGTTGGGCTTCAAGCGACATGTCCAGTGAGATCTTTTTGGGTATATGAGGTAGATGAGGTTCTTCGATGGGGCCGCAGACTTGATCCGCGGGCGCGCCCTAGGTCATAGGGCCCAGGGCTCCGAATACTTGTGCTTAGGGCCTAGCGCCAGCGCGCGCACTGGTAGAGATTGCCAGGCGCGCCCAAACTGTTGTTGAGTCAGGCATTGTCGTTCATGTAATATGTGCAATATCTAGCAACCTGGGCTGGCCCTGTCCTTGTTTGCGTAGAGCACAACCGATTTTATTATATCAATAATGTATCAGTTAATATATCAATAATGTACAATTAGTGATTTCTCACATCTTTTTTTTTTCAATAAAGTGGCTGTAGACCAACATCAATGTCATATGTTACAACATGTCATTAATACATCAATAGCACACCCGTAATCAGTTAGGGCGGTATCGTTTATACACCGTAAAAGGTTGTGTGGCACATTCACATCATCTCCAGTATCTCAATACATCCAATATAGCCTACCACACCATCAATCGGAATATCTTTTTTTTTTGTCTCAGCAAACCACCCAAATCCTAAATGTACTGTCATAATGCATATAGACACCCGTCCATATTTCCATCCCCATCACTACTTTAAGGCCGGCAGGGGTGTGGCTCCGCAGCCATGGGGCACGTGACGTGGCCAGACGTAACCTATGATTTACATTGCTACACAGCATTTATATTATTCTATGTCCCAGTCTCTCGCTCGCCGACATAAATATAAGCGTGCGATAACACCAGGAACGTCTCCATAAGTGGCCACCTCGACATTGACATCCTTCGAAACGTCCATAGAATCGCCCTGTCTACAAATACCACCCCGCCAAACCAGCACGCGCAGACGTACAACGCCAAACACAACATGTCCATCCCATTATATCTCTTCACGTTCAACTGCGGCAAGCTCAAAATTAATCTGGCAGACTTCACCGCTCAGCTCCAGGCAGCGTTACCGGACTCGCCTCCTGACTTGTTTGTGTTTGGCTTCCAGGAAATATGCTCCATCTTGGACGGCAACTTCGCCCTCGCGGCAAGGAAACACATGCTTGAAATCAACAGGATCGTCTTGCACGGCTTGGAAACAAAGTACAATGGCCCGAAAAACCTGGGGCCGGCGCTAACGACCATCGGAATGCACCACGTGGGTGCCATCGGCATGCTCTTGGTGACTCCGTACGCGCTGAAGTTCGGCACTTGCAGATTCGCCGACGCCAGCTGCGGCAATGCACAGTCGCTGCTCAAGGGAGGCGTGGGAATTCGCGTCAGCTACTCCGGTGCAGACATGCTGCTGACCGAGTTGACGTTCGCTACAGTTCATCTTTCCGCGTTCGAGGGTGCCTACTACTACGAGCGACGCATACAGAATGTCCAGACTTTGATGCGTGCGCTTGACTTTGGCGATGGCTTCAGTTTTCTCAAGCCGGGCTCCCACGCCTTCTTTATGGGTGACTTGAACTTCCGGTCCACGAAGGAGCCTAACGACTGCGAGGCCACGTTCAGGGAGCTTGCGCAGACGCAACAGGACCCGAATACGCTTGCGTCGGATCTTATTCCGTGCCTATTAGCAAAGCACGACGAGCTCATGCGCGGCCGGGCCGAGGGCGAGCTTTTCGCGGGCTTCGACGAGGCGTGTATCAACTTTCGCCCGACATACAAGTTCCATTTGAACACTGCAATCTACAACTCGAAACGCTGCCCGCTGTGGTGCGACCGGATTCTTTACCAATCTACATACAAGAAGGAAAGGGGACCGGTGGTCCAAGAGTATAACAGCATCTCGGAGTATCTCGGCTCCGACCACCGCCCGGTGTATTTGCAAATCGCTGTTCCTCTAGACGCCCCTGAGTCAATCGTCGGCGATAACGGGTACCTTGTCATCCTCCCCGCAACCCCGCATCTAGCGCACAATAACCAGCTTGAACACTTCGATACAAATGCCCCGGTAAGTGGTCCGACTCAGGTCTACATGAAGTTCACGGCGCTAGACTGCTTGAACCAATACGTCTTTAGGAAAGTGGTCGACTTCACTATAGGCTACGCGTTATGGTTGGTCACAACCTCAAGAGGAAGATTGAGCTTGCTTTTGTTGGGAGTTCTCTGTTGGGTTGCATATACCATATAAAGAAGAAGGCTGCGCCGGCGTGGCCACTACGCACCCACTTTTTCAAAGACAAAACCTATGTAGAATGCCACTGCTTCTTTTTCGTCGCCCTCCACTCCGTACTTTCCATCGGCCCTTTTCATCCCCTCGATCAAGTTCTTATTCAATTTGCTGAAGTATTTTGGGATTTCCTGACTGAAAATCTCGGAAAAGTTCTTTTTGTACTTGAGAATGAGGCCGTAATCTTCGCACAACAGCCGGAGTGTCTCGAACGGCACAACATACTCGGGTACATCATCTACTGCATCCTTTAAAAAGTAGTCATACCTGTTTCCGTACGGTGACCTGAATACACCATCCTCAGGAGGTTCTTGCTCGAACTTAACGTGGTATAAATTGTTACCGAATGTTCTTTCTGAAATCCACTTTTTGTCGATAATCTTGCTGCGAATAAAATCTGAGGATGGAATGGTTCCAATGAAAGTCCCTCCTGGGCGCAAGGACCTCGTGATGTTCATGAGCACTTGACGCACTTTGGATTCGCTCTCCCAGGCATAATGAAAAGAAAACTGCATGGACACCGCATCAACGGGAAACAATCCCTCGATGATACCAGGGAAGTTTTTTTCCAAGATTTCCGGCACTGAGTATGTGAATAAATCACCCGTAGCAAAGCACGCCTCGAAATTGTAGCGACGGGAGTCTCTGTTTCGTCTAGATTGAGGGTTCTGAGGAATGAATCTGGCTTTGTTTTGTGAGTATCTGGAGAAGGCTTCCCTCACGGAAGCATCGCTGATATCAATACCCACATAATGATCGACACCTGAAAACTCACACTTGTTTAAATCACCGCCTTTCCCGCAGCACATGTCTAGAACCACAAGTGGGACGTTCAGGGCCCGACGCTTGACCCAATTACCGAGAAGCATATATTTGATGGCATTGTTGAAGTTTCTCATTTTGTATATTGGTGACTTTGTCCGTGAACCCTGGAGCTTTGACTGGAATGTCCGCTGGTTGTAATGCTGGCGCACGATACTGTTGATGTCCTTGTTTTCCTTGTGGGCGATGTTGCTTTGAAACGTGCGGTACTCCACATCTATACCTGGCCCGAAAACACTGGGAACTGAGGTATATGCGGCGACTTCTGCTCCTGCGTCTATTGGTTCTTCCATAGGCAAATGGTCTTTGCGCTTGATCTCGGGTTCTGGCTCGCGTCTAATTACTCGCATATCTGCAGTGGATCTAGCAGGTGCACCATACCTGGCATAGCGGTCCTGACTAGACAGCAGCACCACCCGTGAATCAGTGGCCGATGGGTGATTATTGCTGTATTGAGAGTAGCGGTCGCCGCGGGATTCTCGCTGGCCATACTTGTCGTACTTGTGGGCACCGTGGTTTTGAAGCTTGCTCTTCATCCACGCGGGAACCTCCAGTGCTACCTCCTTGTATACTGACGAGGGGTTCTTGACATATTTGGACGCCCTTATTGCAGGCGACTGGTCCTTGCGCCGGGAAAGCAGGCTGCTGAGATCGTCGTTTTCCAATTGGGTCCTTTTTTCACCTGCATCTGCTTCATCGCCGGGCGAGCGAGACCGTTTCAAGGCAGAGTAGGCATTTTTCAGCTCATCTGTTAGCAGGGTGGGGTTTGTTTGATTCAAGGAATCCTGGCGCAGAAGCGGGTCTTCTATGTGCTCTAGATGATCTGTCCTGGCAGTGGAGCTCATGTTAGGAATATCCATTGTGATGCGACCCTACGTACAGATCTAGAATTCGTGTGTTTGAAGATGACGAGCTGTGTTCGGACACAGAAATGGGTGCAGTGGAGACAACGAATTGGAGTGCAACACTGATAGCGTTGAGTAAAAAAAGTCCGATGATTTTGATAAGCCGCGCAAAAACACTGTGAGGGTAGTGCTCTGTTTTCTATCAACAAACTTGCGGCACATTCCATGCATGTACCCATTGTGCAAAGATGAATGGCTCCAAGATAACTCTTGACTTTATTTTCTATGAATAGGGCTGAGTGTTTCTTTCTTTCTCCTCCTTTCTCTCTCTTTCTATATACATGATTGTGGCAAATGAATGCTAGAAGCAGTTGATGTAGCCAGAAAACAGTGATGTAATTGAGTTGCCAGAATAGAAGTCGGCGCTTAAATACCATTCAGCACAGGTGCTGATGTATTTTATCTCTTCTCTATTGTTTCCTGAGTAAGTTTCACTTTCCTTGGCCAATGGGCGTATCAAAGAGCCAGTTTTCTCTCGAAGGCAGACCTGCATTCTTCCACTATCGGATCAAGAAAAAGCTTCTTATTTGGTATATAGTGGCCGCCATCATGTTTGATGATCTCTATTTCTGGATAGAGCGAGCACAAGAATTGAGTTCGGACAGGCGGCACAACCGCATCTTCGGTTCCGTAGACCGCGACTGTCTTTGTTGCTGCAGACTGAGGTGCAAACCAATCACTGTGTGGTGGATTGAGATGGACTTTCTCGAGATACTCAGGGAGCTTTGTGATCTCGATATTGAGACGAGCCATTTCTTCGCCAGGGTTTTTTGGTACACAGAATGCGAATGGCGAGAAGAGAACGGCAATCGCAAACGGGCCGTTCTGCGGCACTAACCTACTAATAGCATTGGAGAGAATGGCTGCCATGGCAGCCCCTTGGGAAAACCCAATGACGCCATCGTATGGCCCGTTCTTTTTGATATGCTGCACAAGATACTCAACTGCAACGTCAAAGCCATTGTACTCGTTTTCGGTATTATGAAGCCACCAGCACCTATTGAGATTTTTCGCCACAATATCCGCCCACCTTCTATTTTCCTCTTCGGGGTCTGCAGATAATTTAAATGGAAGGTCGTCCTTAGTGGTGATTATCACTGGGGGATCTATGTAATCCAAGTCGTAGCGCAATTTTTTGGTAAGCGACTTCCGAAGGCCGGAGGACTTTTCAGCAAACACTCTCCCACTTTGGAGAAAGCCGGGGAGACAAAGGATTTTGGTCATGGTGTTTGTGGTGTATACTGAGGCCAATGGGGATGTTGCAGCAAACTATTAATGTATTATGTGGATGTATCTATTGAATAGCGAGGCGCGATATCAGTCGAAATTTCTGACTCGGCTTCATGAGCCGCTAAGAGCCAATATATTGAACAGAAAAAAAAGCATTAAAAATACTACAGCGCCTGTTGATTCAGCATTGGTGCAATTTTCAGAAGCTCATAACCTACAAAGCGAGATAGATATTTAATTGGTCGGTAGGTGTAATCAAGTAGACGCCGGTGAACTCAGTAGCGATGAGCATATCCTGTAATTTCAATGATGTCCACGTATTTCTGCCATGTATTTGTCACAACTGGACAAGAAATGACCAAGCAAAAAAAAAAGATTGAAATAAAAGAGTTTTTATCTTATTCCCATTCTTGTATTGTGCTTAGTTAACGTAAACTATTCCGGATTATCGAGGAAGATCAAAAAATTAGAGAATCACATGAGAAACGTGTTTACACTTTGAAGCGTGTTTCGGCTGGGATTAACTTGCCGACATTCCAGCACAGCGCATAAGTGTTGCTTTATGGTATCTTTGTTGACATGTGGGGGTGCAGGAGCGGGTTGCCATTGTGAATCGAAATATCTCCCGAGAATGGCCAAGGCGAGTCCCACGCATAGGTCTTTTCCGGAGTCGCAGAGAATAATGACCTGTTCGTGAGTGCTAACCGCCGATATAGTGTCGATGATGGTTGGTAGAAGCTCGCGTAACTTCTTAGAGCCCTTCTTAGACGACCCCACTTTGAACAAGCTTATAGTGACGGGTGAATCGGAGGGGATATTGGATATGACGAAATCAGGCGAAAAAATGACCACGTGAGCAACAGAGCCACCGAGCCTCATAAGCTCGTCAAAGGACACGTTTTGAGCAATGATGCCAATCAAGATCCCCGTATCTTTCAAAGGTGATATGTCGATGGACACGGCCTTATCGCTGGACTTTGAGCCGCGATAGATCTTTTCGATGCGCCCGAGAAACTCATCCTCGCTTAACCACAGGTAAATGTCACCCGTTGCCATATCTACGACTCGCAAGTCGTCCGTCGGCTCGTAGTAGATCTCGTTCCATAGAAGGTTGTGGTCGAGCCTACCCTCGCATATTTCTCGGGACGCCCAAAGCTCATGGTCATCGGCTGCACCTTGAACATACGGTTGAGGGAAGTGCCAGCCAGGAACGTTGGTTCCCGTAGTGGATTTCCGGGACGCCGTCACACAGCGTATGGAAAAACAATCTCCCAGCGGACTCTCGGGTGATGCCTTCTTCCCGGGGTATACCCAATGCGGCACGAGAGGCTTGCAGGCGCCAAGGCGCCGTATAAGTTCTTTTTTAGAGGTCAAGCCGAGCTTCTGGACCTCCCGCACGTACTGTGGGATGAGCTTGGCCATGGTGGAATGCTCGCTTGAACTGACCATTTCTGGCGGGGTCACAAGCCAGTGGTTTTTTGCGAGATCGGACCATGACGTGGTGTCTTCGTGCTCAAACAAAATGCTATTGAGCACGGCGCACCAGATGGGCACTGTTTTCAGAAGTGCATCGGGCATTAGCTTGCCCTTCCGGGTGGAGTCCACCAACACCACCATGTGCGAAACCCGGAACAAGTCTAGCATGTGGAAGTTTAGTCTGCGCAAGGAAAACCTCCATTCACCAGTGTGGCCGTCGGTCGACTTGAAGTATACGCTGATTGCCGTGTTTTGAGGCTCAACGTACCAGAGCCCGCATCGCTCGTTGGCCACGATGGGATATCCCGCGTACTGTGCCACATACTTGGCGTCGAATATGATCGACTGGATGCGGTTCTTCACCCCGCCACTCTCGTGCCTGAGGTCTTTGAGAATCTGCGAGTACTCCATTGCGTTCGTGGTGGTTGAGCGGTGTTGGATTAGTTTGGTTAGCCATGATGCGCGGGCGTGCGATATCGCTTCGCGAAGCCTTATCCGGGGTGTTTATAGTTCCTGTTCTGATCAGGAGCACCAGTACTTGGTGAGATCTCTGAATATGTATATCTCCTTCTAACATTGACAAGGTTTTTATGGCGTGTCGGTTGGAATTAGTAATGTCTTTGGCGCCCAGGAAACCGTTTATCACGGGTCCCATAGTGTGATGTAGACATGGGAACAATAATTGAGGAAAATAAATTGGGCATCGTCCAGTCCATACGGCAGAAAGGAGATGTTTGCTGGCGGATCTCTCGAGCCTGTAATTGACCCGTAGTCACATATCTGCCAACACTGTGCGAATATCTTGTCTTCTTCTGCAAAGACGCGTGCGAAGAGTGATAATTATATATATATATTAGCAGCTCAGACTCCACGAAATTTATGTCATAATACGATAATTTTTTGTTCAAACATATTTAGCCTTCGGTTTGCAATCACTTGCAGAAGAGTCACCCTTTTTTTCAAGATTCAATGGATGTACACGTTTTTCTGGAGTCCTGAAACCTAGAAAAATCAGATACAGAGGTTTGGTTGGCCCCATTGTGTCACTTTCAAATAAGGAGTGTCGATTGTTGCTACCTTGACCACTCACAATATACTCCTGTCTGCATTTCGAAGACAGAGTTGGCTGATAGAACTATGATTATCGGTCATGACGAACTTGCACAGGGTCTCATCTCCGGAATTAATCCCAGCAACCTCGAAAATCAGCTTGATTATCTGGAGGATTTCCAAAAAGATGTCTTACTCTTCCACCTGAGAGTTAGGGATCATTGACTAACAATACATGTTTGTTAAGGCTATGCTTGTGGGCCGACAACAACAATCATTAATAATACGTTCCTTCAACGGAAGTGTTGGTAATGAAAACCATGTACTCATGCCCACTTTTAGTTTGTGTGGAATTTCCTTCCCAATGACCTGCATTGTTTTTACACCTGGCCACATGTGAATAGTATGAGCTCCCCCCACCCAATATTGTTCAGGAACAATCAAGACAATTAATGACAGTCAAAAATTTACCTCGTAAGTCTGTATTGCCGCAATTCGTATTCCCAAGGTATCCATTGATGCTTCAAATTCTTAATAAGACCATTCAACTCTAACACCAGTCAACAACCACTTGCAAAAACCAAATTGGAAACAGATGACGCTGTGGTTTTTTCAGTGAACAATCTTTCCTCGAGCTGTAAACTCATTGTAGTAACACCTCCCGATAAGAGAGATATCCACCAGACTGAACTGAAAACAAAGTTTATATGCATCTTCGAAACACGTTGTATTAGGACGCGGAAGTACGTGCTTCAACAAGTATGCGGATGCCAACGCCCATATTTATGTACGTATTTCACGAATCATATCCGTGTTATGGTAATGCTCACGAAATGTATTTAAGTACTTCAGATTTTGGATTCATCCCCAGAACCTCTAAACAGAATAAATGTGTTGTCGGATGTGACCACCGGAGCCGCAGCCTGCGTTATTTCTTGACAGAAACATTATATATGAAGAGCCGGAGTTATCTACAGAAGATGGAACCTAGGGCACACGTTTTTCATCAGCTGGATTAACATTGCATAAAACACCTATTGCATGGTCTATTTTAAACTAAGCTCCGAAGAGAATCAACGCTTTACAGCAGCCTTTCTCGCCTTCTTCAACGCGGCAATCTTCGCCTCCTTCTCCATCTCGCGTTGATCCTCGAGAATGGCATTCCTCTTTGACCGCGACTCCTCTTCCAAGATCTCTGCGCCCGTCGCCTCCATGTCATC
Organism: Metschnikowia krissii; assembly: GCA_030561945.1. Lineage (NCBI taxonomy): Eukaryota > Fungi > Ascomycota > Pichiomycetes > Serinales > Metschnikowiaceae > Metschnikowia > Metschnikowia krissii. The sequence continues at coordinate 317,613 of JAKTYP010000062.1, read as the reverse complement.
GGAGTCATAATCATCGTACGAGTAATGACTGCGTTTTCTACCGCGGTTGAAAATAGACCAGATTTCGTCACGGTCATAGTCAGGCTCGTCTTGCTCCTCGTCTTCTTCATCTGAGGCAATAAACGAGTCTAAATCCTCTTCCTCGTCGTATTCGTCCTCATCGTACGGCTCCTTGTAGCCTGTAGATTTTCCCTTTGGTTTATGTTTAAGTCTCTCCGCAAGAGCCGATGATGGCTGCCGCATCGGCTGTGGTGTTCTCGTTGCCACTGCTGCTGCCTTCAATGTCGTTTGCAGAGACCTTCTTTGTGTAGACACGCTAGACATGTCTTCAGATGTGTTTCTTTCAAACACAGGCCTACCCCATCCGCTCGCTTTTGTAATTTGTGTTTTTTTTGCTACCAGCACATGATTTGACTCGTGGTCGGGCGTCCTGCGTCTTGGAGGTAGAGCTGTGGCTGTGGCATCCGGCGATTTTGCCTTTGGTTTGAGCGCAATCGACATTTTGCTTTGGTCTATTGCCGAGGCCTTGGCCATAAGTTCGCTAAAGGACATCTTGGGTTTCTTTTCAGGTTGGTGTGTTTGGTGCCGTGTCGGCGGTGCCGAGGCCAGTCGGTTAGATCTATCATACGTAGCTCGGTTTATGCCTGCTGAGTTTGCTCGTTTCACAGGCAGCCGCGATGCTTGCTTTAGGGCAGTCAGCGGTTGTCGCGGTCCGATTTTCGGTTTGTTACTAGAAGGTTTCTTAGGACCCAAGCCCTTCTTTTCTCGTAGCTCTCGTTCTTTCTGTTCACGCTCGGCTTTGCGGGCTGCCTTTAGCCGAGCAACCACCGGATCCACGGGTCTATCACTAGACTGCTGATTTGCCTGCATTTTCAGATGTGGTTTTAGCGACAGCTCATTTCCTCGAGTCGCTGTAGAAGTTTGGGGCATAGGTGTAATCTTGCCCTTTCTCAGAAGCTTTTCTAAGATCTTCGATGCACTCATAGCGACGAATTTCAAAACACTGGGTCCGTGTTGGCTAATTGACGCCGTCTAAAAATCTATGCAGAGTGTTTTGTGTTACTACCCTGGCGTCAAGGGCTATGTGGTATTATTTTCCCAATACTGGATTTGTTTGGAACACCGCGCATCAGAAACTTTCGCGATCTTCCGGTAGTTGGTGCGACAGAAAAAAAGAATGCTTCTTAAATTAATAAAATACAGCCCTGCCTGTAGCGAGCTTGGGTAAGATGGTCGCTGACACTACAGATGCAAACCTTGCTACCGCTCTGTTATCAGTTTCAATATTATTTGTAATTTTTTGTTGTTGGAAGGCGATTGGGCGGGGTAGGACGGTGCAAAGTTTGCGTCTATACATATCTCACTACCGATGTGATGCGAGTGTTGGAACTCACCCGTCCTCTTATGCACACCAGCTTTCTACGGAGTCCGCTAGATTTCGAGAGTCTCAATTATCGTCGTCGGATTCTTTCTCGCTGTTTTTGAACATCGAAATATAGTCCTCAAGCCCCCTCTCTAACTCGTTGTCCTTCCCAAGCTCGGCCATGAGCCTTCTCGCTCGTCTGATTGAGAAGTCTTCACATTTTCGAATCGTGCCACTCACATGAACGGAGCGAGCTACAACTCTGATGTTCTCAATCTTATCGATTAATCCTAACGCAGCCACCACAATCTGAAAGTCGTTCCTGCTGCAGCGCAAAATGCCAGTCGACGTTCGATTGCTGAAATACTTCACAATTATCAGTGATCCAATAGTCCCAGATGCAAACTCCCCAAAGTGGTCTGTGATCACTCGCTTTATTAGAACCATGATTGCTCGAGGATTTATGGATGATGGGGATGGCGCGTGCATGTGTAGTAGAGCACTTTTCGGAGAGTCGCTGAACTCACAAAACTTGACATTCTGATCCCGCGAGGTCCCCTGTGTACATGGTGGGTAAAGTATTTCAAACAAAATATATCTGTGTTTCAACCGAACCATTTTTTTGTTTTGTTTTTGTTTGTTCCTGCTGTGTCCGCCAGTAGATGAGCTACGCGCTTCACGACGGTCCACGTTCGTATTGAATACCTGCATATACTAGACGGTGAGGTATTTCTTGGTGATATCCTTAGCCAACATAGTATTACCGCTAATAGTGTATATCAACGAGAGATTATAGGCAGCTTCTACCAGCATGTCGTATTCAGGGTCTGCGTTGAGCTGATTGTGGTATGAAAGCACTCTTTCGTAATGGTTGACTGCAAGAGAAGGAAGGCCAATCATGTGAAATAATCTACCGAAGTTGTATTCAATTTCTTGTTTTTCGTAGACTGTGGCATTTTTCTGGCGTGCATCTCTGTATTCCATGAGATAGCTAATTCCCTGGAGGAGTTGAAGATGACGGTTGCTGCTGTTTCGCTGCATCGACCTGTGGATATGCGCCAATCCGAGAACAAAACATATCATGGGGTCATTATAGTACTGTCTGTATGCACGGGTCAAGTAAACGATAGGCGAGGAGAAAGAGCGGTTGCTTCCGAGTAAACACGCATAAATGTATAGTAAGTGCGGGTTCTCCCGATTAATCTTATAACTTTTGAGATCCACAGTGATTTGTGCTGATCCCGATACTTTACTTGAAAACAACAATGAGTCGTAGGCCTTTATGTGGCGAAGGAAGAACTTCTGGTGGTTGTAGTTGGAGAACACTGCCCATGCTCCCATACCCGAGCCAAAGCAGCACATAAAAAAGTCATAGATACTAGGCGAAAATTGGCTGGACGTGAGGAAGTAGCGGACATTGTTCGACACTGCGACTGCGTAATCTTCTTGACAAATACCAAGAGCGAGGCGCACGATACGTAAAAGCATGATGCGTGTCTTGTCCTGCTTGAACACACTCACATTTGTTGCGAGTTCAATGGTTTGCACGGCTTCATAAATGTCATTTTTAAAATGACGCAACAAATAGGCATATTGAACAAAAATCCAAAGCCAGGTGTCGTAGTCGAGGCCTCTAAAATCTGTACGGGACGTCATGACGACGCGTGCGTGTTCTGCATCGGCGTATCCCTCGAATAAATCTCTAATTCTGTGGAGCTTCTCGTTGACGGCCAAAGCCTTCTTGCGCTTGTAAATCGCGATACCCTTGAATATAGTTTTGCGGTTTTTTGGGAAGAACGTACGGACTTCGACAAACATCTCGATAAGCTGGGATGCGAGCTTGAGCCAAGCAGAGACAGCGGCATCGTGGCGCCGGTCGATGGCCTCTTGGAGGCGGGTCATGCGGGTGTATTTGCCCTTGACAATTCTGGTGGCGTTGTCCTCAATTTCCTGACGGTCGGAGGCGTCTAAGTCATTTTTCCTAATTTTTTTGTAGTACGCGGAGTTTTTGATGAGTGCGAGGTTTGCAACAGGGTCGTCGTTGTCGGAGTCGTTGTCAGAAGCTGGCTGTGGGTCAGGTGTGGCCAGCGTGCGCTCAGAGATACTGGAGATGTGGCTTTTGGATACATCTTCCATGAGCAGTGTGGCCAAGTCCATTTCGTCCGTATGATACAATGCTTCGATGAGAGTCAACTTGACGTCGACGTTTGCGGGATCGCGCTTAAGAGTACGCATCAAGACAGTCTTAGCATCGTGATAATTTTCGACCTCAAGAAGACACTTTCCGAGAAGCATGTCCAGCTCGTTGTTGTGGTCGTTGTCGAAGAGGAACTTAAGGAAACGGACTGCGTCAGCATAGTAGCCGTGTGTCTCCAAGGCGGAGCCCGCGTCGAAAAAGAGGTCAAAGACGTCGGCCTTGTCGTCCTGAAGAAACAAGTGCTCGAAGTTCGCGACGGCCTCGTCTTTCTGGTCGAGCTCAAGGCGGAACAAACCAAGCTTGAAGCGGATATCGATGGGCAAGGAGTAGTCGCGGGCCATAAGGCTGTCAGCCATGGCAGGTTTCTTTGCACGGACATAGGCGAGGCGGCGAGGCGTGAGGAACTCAGCATCATCGTGCTCGTCCCACCAGTCCTCATCGGCGCGGCCCTGTTTCCAGCGGGAAACGACCTTGATGACGTGAATTCCCGCGTGCCAGGACTCCTGGGCAGCGAACAACTCGCACGTGATGTGTAGCTCCGTCCAATCGAAGAGCGGGAACATGCGTCCCGGCTGCGGGTGCAAGTTGCTATCGAGGACGCGCATGTAGAGGCCAACGGCGTCGTTATAGCGCTTCTGCTCGACGTAGACACTAGCCAAGTGGCGCACGACAGCTGAGTCCAGCGGATATGCGGCTAGTAGCCGCTGGAATCCCTCGAGCGCACGCGCATAGTGTTTTTTCTCCTTGTGAAGCAAGGAGCGCTCGGTGAGGAAGTGCAAGGGCACACCATCAGACTTGGCAATGGCCTGGTTGTAGCAGTGGATGGCCTGGTCGACGTGGCCCAATGCGGCGCTCATATCGGCGACGAGTCCCCAGAACGGGCCGTCGGCCTCGCCGCTTTCCGCGGCTAAGAGCCAGAAAAAGCAGCACTTGTGCGTATTGCCGCGGATCTGACAGATCTCACCGAGCGTCTTGTACGCGTTGAAGTTGCGGGAGTCAAGCTTGATCACCTCTGAGTAGTGCCGCCACGCTACCAGGAGATCGCCCCGCACAAATGCCTCGTTTGCCCGCGACATGTGGTCGCGAAGCTCGGGGTCATTGGCCTTGTTATCCAGGCGCATGGCCCGCCTCCGGAACGCCTGTGCCGCGCCACGCTTCTTGCGCACGCGGAACCCAGACGCCGCCTTGAGATTATCACGGAGCGTGTACCCATCGTTCAAGTCGTCGTCGCCGCCGGAGCTGCCGCCGTCTAGCCACGTGAGCGGCAGTGGCAAGTCCAATTCTGAGTCCGAGCTGCGGGCGCGGGCGGCCTCTTGTGGGATATCAATATGTGCCTCACGCCGGAAGCTGCCGCCCGTCAACGCGGGATCGATGTCGCCGTCGCTGCTATAGTGGTACTCCTCGTCAGAGAAGTCCAGGCTGTCTCCGCTTGGATGTGCCATGGTAGAGATGCAGATGGTACTTTGGGTCCTGATGGCTGGTGGAGGTAAACAGAGGCGCGCGGGACTGTATGGGGCGGGCCAGGTCCATAGGGCCAGTTTCGTAGGATCAGTTTCATAGGGCTAGCGCGAGAGACTTAGGGGTTTGGCACACGGAAAGATGAAGTTTGTCCACGGCTCGATTGCATTCAGAGATGGTCTTAAGTAGGACTAGCATGGTGAACAGGGAATTTTAATGGGTATATTGCATAGTGGCACAAGAATATGAGGCCGCGCTAAGTACTGGGCCAGAAAAGATATCGCATACAATGTTGGGGGTGTATTTGCTGTAGGTCCGTGTAGATCGTATGTGATGACGTTCTGATTCTCGGAGCCATTTTTTTTTTTCCTTTGATTTTGAATTTTGAATTTTGATCTATGAGAAATAGACATTTTTTTTTTGGCCTGAAGTCTGAAACATGGCTTTCTATGGATGGGTATGGTGGGGAGGGGTATTGGCAGACCAGGGCCTCGGCGCAGTGCTTGTGCGCTCAATGCAAATGGACTCCGACCAAGACGCCGCGCCGGTTCCCCGTCCCCAACTGCCGCCCAAAGGCCTGATTTTTCAATGAACCGGGGAAAATTCGTTCCAAAACTCAAAGAAAGAGTTGCTTCTTGAAAGAGTCACCGGAAATTCGTATTTCGTGGTGCAGAATAAAGACCATGCCACTGCCCAGTGGCTGCGAAATACGGACCTGGGGCCGGGGGTCTGGGGCCGGGGGCATGGGGCCTAGGACATAGGACATACAGCATGGGGCCCGCGCTCCAAATACACCCGTAATACATGGCGACAAAGTCCGCCTACCTCAACCCATATGCTGCCAGTGACCCTACTTTCTTGTACGCTCATAAAGAATCATGAGATTGGCTGCTGTTGTCTCTGCTCCCACTTTCTCGCCTATCCTCTCTTTGCTCCTTTTTCTCTAAAAGATACAGCACGTGGTCCCGACACGCCTTCGGTGCCAAACCCGAATCGGGATCCTGATCCTGGAATGAACAAGTGCTTGTCGCCACGGACTCTAGGCCCATTCTGCAGGGCCGTTCCCACGCGGCCCATCGGGGAAAAAACATGCTGCCGCGTCCGTAATTGTTGGGGTTACTCCCCGGATCGCGGCTTGAATGCTTGAGAAGAGCAAACATGGATTCACCGGACCTAGACCTGTGTGGTCAAGACCACGCTCGGCGACCGCTCTCTCCAACATAGAGCCACGATGGTTCACCAAAGTCAACACTCATCAGGTAACGTTTTTTTTTTCTTTTTCTTACCCGTCATCTTTTTTTTTTCTCTTCATATTTTTTGTTAATTTTTTTTTTCATGTTTTGGTTTGCAACTACGACTGGCGACTTTTACGGAGCCAGTCTGACAAAGCTCGCAACGCCCAGTCTAAGTAAGGTGGTAACACCCATCAAAATCAGCCGGGTGACGCACCCTCCTCGGTCCTCCGCCCAGCCCCAAGTCCCCTTTTTGACTTTTTTCCAATTTCACTATTTTTTCTTTTCTTTTTATCTATCACCTCCTTATTTTTTCTTCCCTTCTTTCCCCATTCCTGTTCTTTGCTCTACCAAGACATAAACTTGAACAGTGCCGCGCACGGGCGCCACGGAGTTTTGTGCCGCTCATCGATCGACGGTTCTATATGCAAGACATTCCCCACCGCAACGCAACGCCGAAACTCCATACTGGTCAACTATAGACTTGGATGAGAATCTTTATTGCTTCCTAAAAACCCACTCAACAATGTCAGCAAACGAATTTTATAACTCTGGAAAACAAGGTGAGAGAAAGGACATCAGTAGCGAGCAGCTCCAGAGCTCTCAGCGTGCCAGTATGCAAAACGAACAGCAGGAGGACGGCGACCGAGGACTCCTTTCGTCGGCAATCGGGGCCGCCTTTAAAAGCAGCAGTGGCGGATCCAGCAGCCACAATAGCAGCGGCGGATTCAGTGGCATGATTGAAAATGCCATTGTGGGCAAGTTAACGGGCAGCAGCAGCAGCAGCGGCCACGGAAACAGCCACAGCAACCTGGGCAGTACCTCGGATATGTTGGGCGGCATTTTCGGCGCGGTCACGGGCAGCAGCAGCCATCAAGGTGGCCTGCTGAACAGCCATGGGAACCACGGCCATGGTTCAGGCCAGGGGGGCAGCAGCTCTAGCTCGGGAGGTCTAGTGGACAGTATCATGGGTGCGGTCACGGGGAAATCCGACAACAAACACGACGGCTATGAATCGCAGGGCGGATACGGATCACAGAACAGCCACGGGTCTCTGGGTGGATACGGATCTCAGAACAACTACGGGTCTCAGAACAACTACAGCTCCCAGAATAACTACAGCTCCCAGAACAACTACGGGTCTCAGAACAGTAGCTCTGGTGTCAGTGGGATGGTTGACAGTCTTATGGGAAGCATTTCAGGCAGCAGCGGCAACCAATCCAATGTGAACCAAAGTTACAGCAGTAACAGCTACAGCGGAAGTCAAGGTTACAATTCAAACAACCATGGAAGTAATCACGGTGGCAATCACGGTGGCAATCACGGTGGCAATCACGGTGGTAATCACGGTGGTAATCACGGTGGTAACCATGGTGGTAATCACGGAGGTTACAGTGATAGCAACGACAACTCCTGGGGTTATGGAGAACAGAGACAGCTGCATGGTAGAAATAGCCATGGCAACGGGGGAAATAGCGGCAGATGGTAATGATCCATTCGGTTGTGGGTCCTCCTTCTTCTGGAAACCCCCAAGAATTTTCCCGCATGCGTACCCTTTCCATTTTATACAATTTCATCTAAATTTATACAAAACTTTGCAACATAGAGTATTGGTTCAAGCCGATGGCTGATCATTGTTGTGGTGGCATGTATGGTCCTTTGGGCCATTGGTGTCATGATAAGATTGATTAGCAACCCGCACTATGCGGATTTTAGCCTAGAAGTCTGTTCGAACACGAAGCGACAAGCAGCTCCCTCTTACCTAGACAGCAACAGGGATTTTCTATCCCATCCCAGCTCTTTTTTGAATTTCTTAGAGATAGAGCTCTTTTTTGTTTCTTTCGATCTTGTATTTTCGGTGCTGGCTGTGGAAACACTAAATGGAGACGAGCCACAGTGCGCACAACCACGCTTTCGCATCGACATGTATGTCGTGGCACTGCCAGAAATAGCCATATACTTATATATACATATAATTGCTACGTTAGGTTCGTCACATGTCGTTTTTCATGTTCAAGCTATCCATTTTTTTCGTAAATGTGGTCGCTTCCGCCGTGTCAGTCAACTTGCGTGCCAATTGGACAGATTCGCCTTTTCCCGTACAGTTGGTGGAGGCGCTAGCGTCCTATGATGAAACGCTTTATAACCCAGCTATCAAATGGCTTTTTGGAGATCTCCTGTCAGACTCCAACTGGGACTTCCTGGATGACGATACTGATACCTTCAACGAATTCGTCGATGTTTCGCCGGGCATATATGACCCAGTTCTCGACCGCAACACGGATGAGGGCCTTTATAAGACCCTTGTTCTGCATTTGACAGATACCCAAAAGGGATTTCTCGATCTCAATCTCGTCAACAGCATTTATTCACCAAGCATACAAGCACATTATGATCATTACGAGTCAGAAATCAGACCCCAAATTGAACCCCTCGTCCAGAGGCAGTGTGCATTCGACTCTTTTGGCGAATCCATCGACGATCCGCTGGCTGTTTGGGTCAAGTATGGAACTAAAGTCTACTGCTCAGAGCTGGACTTATTTGCACTCCAACTAGACCAGCACTCTGAACCAGTGCACGTGTTTGATCGTCCGGTTGGATCAAGTCCAGACGCACTGTTGCTTGTACTTTATGGGTCTCCGGACAGTATTCGGTTTCCTGGGATGATTTCGACGCTAATTCTGCTTTCAGAGGCAGGAACATTGCGGTTCGTGTGGCGCTATGTTCCTGGCAACTCAGTGTCTCCTCTTTTGCTTTCTGGGTATGGAAAGACTCTTATCGTGAAAAACAAACAGCCCAAGTTATCGAAAACAAACAAAAAAATATCATCGCTTACGAGATTCTTAAAGGCCTACGAGGATTCAGACATCTACGAGATTCTGGCTGACCAAATTCCATATGTTTCTGAAATGATTGTTGCTCTTGTTCTTGACACTGATCCCTCAGAGAGATTCGATACGCTCTCGCTTCTTCTCAAGAATATTCCCAAATATGCGGCCCATCTTGCAAATACCAGTGGGCCGGACAATTTAAAGACGGTGAGAAAACATGCGCAGGCCAACGAGAAGAAAGGTGCCTCCCGCGATCTCGTGGGAATGTTTATCAACGGTGCAATGGTGCACCGGCTCGAAACTGACTTGCCATATGTCATTAACAAACTAAAAAAAGAAATGATACTCATCGAAGAAATGAAAATTCTAGGATTCTCAACACCGCAGGCCAAAAAATTGTTTACTAAGTTCGCACTTATAAGCGCCTATAAGGAGAATGAGTATAGATCAGGTTCTTCTCACAATAGGTATGCTCTATACAAGCAAATCTTTAAGCCTAATGATATGTTTTCCGGTGGTGTCGTGTTCTTCAATGATTTGTCAAGCGATGACAATTATAACTTATACTCACCTGATCGTAACAAAGTTTACCTTCAAGAGGCATCCCAATACAGACAAGGCCAGATTCCGCCTTTGAAAGAAAACGTACACGATATAATTTTTGTTATCAATTTTTCCAGCAAGGCTCAACTCAAGGTATTTTTTGCAATGTCCAAAATGATTTTGGATAAGGGTATACCGCAACAACTAGGAGTACTTCCTTTGGTTGAAAATAAAAAAGATGCAAGAATGACAGAAATGTTTTATCATATTCTAGAAGTTGGTGAGCTTACAGAAGGACTTGCCTTTCTATATAAATATCTCGATGCCAACCCCGAAGACGAAGAAAGTCTCTTTGATTTGATCAGCAACTCGAGCCAGAAGGCCCATGTGCAATACAGAGATACGCTCGAGCAATTCTCAATCAATGAGCCATCAGTTGTAATAAACGGTGTCATCTTTAACATGCGTTCGTCCAAGTGGCAAGCGCAGATGGGCCAACAAATCATTCATGATGTGAAACTCCTCCAAAATGCGATCCGTCAGGGTAACGATAAAAATCTGCCGCTCAAAGATGTTTTATACTCAGGAGCAAAGTCATTCCGCAACTTGAGGATCACACCCAAGGATCCAGGAAATATACGGTACAAAAAAATAAGCTCTGAACTTCTTGATGCGTCTGTGGCATTCAAAAAGACGGTCGATTCAAGCGAAGCATCAATTGCACTCTGGATTATTGGTGACTTCAACTCTAATATTATTCTTGATCAGTTTAAGCAAATTCTAGATTTCATGCGACAATACAACGGTCGATCTACGCAGGTTCGGGTGTTCAATACTGCAAAGAATTCTGACTTGCTTGACAATTTGGTTGCTCTGTTTTCCAATTATCTGCTCACTTCTTTGAAGCTTCGGGAAATGGTAAACATCATTGGAGATGTACGAATTCAGACTTTCTCAGAGTCCGACCCAGAGAAATTAGCTATTCTTGAGGCCAACAGTATTCAACTGCATCAATCTTCTCTTCTCTTTAATTCGAGGCAGTTTCGTCTTGACTCTGTGCTTAGTGTGCAAGAGCTACAACAAGTTATTACTTACGAATTCCCGCAGCGATTAGATACCATAGAAGAGGTTCTCAATGCGTATCCAGAAGATTTTGAGTATCGAACAATTATGGACTTTAAACCGGAACACTTTGAGGATATAGACTGGTACGATTTGATGACTTCACTTGTTACTGAGTCTTTCAACTTAGAGGATTCTATTGTACGTACGGATGTGGCGAGGTTTGACTTTTCGTCATTAAACTTTTACAACTCACTCGATCTCACGGGATACGATGAAAAGAAACCAATTGACATTTTGATCACCATTGATCCAGTGGACGAGTTTTCTCAACGATTGATTTCTATTGTGAATCTGTTGACAGACTTGTCGTTTGTCAATATATTGTTGCTCTTGCAGCCTCTCACTCTTTCCAATGACATGGCAGCATTGAACAGACTCTATGCTTCAGGATTCTCAAGACTGGTTCCCATGTTTGCGGCTGATGGGCACTTTTTCAAAACAGCCGGTGAGAACTTCAGTGATGTTCCAAAAGCGCACTATGAAACTGGTGTGGATGTACCAAATAGATGGTTTGTTGTGAAAAATGAACACTCGGCGGATCTCGATCTTAGCGACATCACAGTCTCAGACAAACATATCGCGGCAGAATACGTCTTGAGTCGTCTAGTGGTGGAGGCATTTGTCAAGAACATTCGAATCGGTGCGTCTGTTCCAGGATTAAATCTTGCAGCAACCAGCATTTATGGCACTCGCGAGGGCTTTACAATGGAAACCATGGGATATAATCAATTGCGGCTCGAGCCCGGAATCTGGCAGCTAGAGATACTAGAGTTCCGCGGACGTGAAAGACAGTATGAGTTGCTCTCAGCCAACTCTAATCGGTACACTGCGAATCATAAAGCAATGGAGACGGTGGATCTATCTGTAAACTCGTTGTCAGGAGAACTTATTCATGTTCGGGTCCGTGAAACGTCTGACCAGCTGCTCAAATCTTTGAGACATGTTGGAGCTAACACCGCCGAGGTGAATGTGTTTAGTATTGCGAGTGGACTCGACTATGAGAAGCTTATGGCTATTATGATGCTTTCAGTGAAAGCCCATACAAAAAGGAAGTTGAAATTCTGGCTCCTTGAAGACTTCTTAAGCATGAGTTTCAAGGCACAACTACCTATTTTGGCGGCAACGTATGACTTCCAGTACGAGCTTGTTTCGTACAAATGGCCTGTGTGGTTGCGACAGCAGACAGACACCCGAAGGGCAGTATGGGCATACAAAATGCTCTTCCTTGATGTGTTGTTTCCTGCGGACTTGGAAAGAGTGATTTATGTCGATGCAGACCAGATTGCACGAGCCGATCTCCACCACCTAATGACCCAAGACTTGCTGGGCGCGCCATACGGGTTTGTTCCAATGTGCGACTCCCGCAAAGATATGGACGGCTTTAGATTCTGGAAACAAGGCTACTGGAAAACAGTGTTGAAGGATGACCACCAATACCATATTAGTGCACTCTTTGTCGTGGACTTGCAGGCATTCCGGGACAATGCCGTGGGAGACCAATTGCGGATGCACTACCAAAAGCTCTCGTCCGACCCAAACTCTCTCTCGAACCTTGACCAAGACTTGCCCAACAACCTACAAAGACTGGTTCCTATCTACTCATTGCCGCAAGAATGGCTCTGGTGTGAGACATGGTGCTCGCCAGCACTGAAAAAAGATGCCAAGATGATCGATTTGTGTGACGACCCCACCTCACTGGAATCAAAAATCCGCAAGGCTATCCGGCTGATTCCAGAGTGGACTCGCTATAACGAGCAGTTAAAAGGCTTGGGCGACGGCACGCTTGAGGTTGTTCACGATGAACTCTAGTACTGCTTGTTATGGGCCCTTTCCCCAGAATAGCACCGGGTCTGCATTTAGTCAGCGCGATAACGGCGGGTTGCATAAGATACGCACTGCACATAACCGCAGTTGTCAGTGCACGTGAAACTTCATCAATTGCTTATTGGGTACCCAACCGGAATAGTCATAAAGTATGGGCGCACCTTATTATCGATGGTGCCTGGGAGCCCATGGGTAGGGTTTTGTTTTTTTTTGTTTTCTTGCAGAGCTTGGAGTGTCAGATGTTAAAAATGAAAAATGGGCATACCACCGATTTGTGGGAAGAAAAATAAAAAAAAACCTTTCGCTATGATCTATTTAGCATGTGTCTACGTCCATGGGTCGCTGGCACACAGTATCACGTGTGCAGGCGCCTCGTGGTGAAGTCTAGGAAATTGAAAAAAAAAAAGCCGATCACCACATTCGAAGGTTAGCGTTTGTTTTCTTTCTGTTTTTTTTTCCTCTTCAAGTAAGATTCATCATTTGATTCCAGGAAAATTTGATATCGGCCATGAAGATCACAGACAAATTGACACAGGCCCATTCCGGAGCCAACTCACCGCCCGCCACGTTCTCGTTCGAGTTCTTTGTTCCGAAAACGTCACAAGGTGTCCAAAATCTCTACGATAGAATGGATCGCATGTACGACTTGAATCCGGTCTTTGTTGACATCACATGGAATGCGGGAGGGCGCTCCTCATCTTTGACCAATGAGATGGTTTACACAGCCCAGTCCACGTTGGGACTCGAAACGTGTATGCATTTGACGTGCACAAACATGCCAGTGTCGTATCTTGAGGAGGCCTTAGACAAGGCGTACAAGGCTGGCTGCCAGAACATCTTGGCTTTGCGTGGCGACCCACCATTGGATGGGTCGGAATCGACCGGAGACTTCCGGTACGCCAAGGATTTAATCGCCTACATCCGCAAGAACTACGGCGACCACTTCAACATCGGAATAGCCGCGTACCCTGAAGGCCATCCTGAGGAGGCTGACGAAGGCAAATTATTGCAGTATTTGAAAGAAAAGACCGATGCAGGTGCCGACTTTATTATCACGCAAATGTTCTACGACGTGGACAACTTTATTGAGTGGTGCCGCAAGATTCGCGACTACGGAATCAATATCCCGATAATTCCGGGAATTATGCCCATCTCCACCTACTCCGCCTTCATCAGAAGGGCCACGTGGTCGCAGGTCGCTATTCCTCAACACTTCTTAGATGCCTTAGACCCCATTAAGGAAGACGACTACGCCGTGAGGGAACTCGGTCTGCAGCTCGTGGCAGACTTGTGCCAGAAGCTCATCGACTCGGGCTTCGTCAATCACTTGCACTTCTATACAATGAACTTGGAGCGCTCTACTATCATGTTGTTGGAGCGCTTGAACTTAATCGAATGTGTCAAGGAGATCGACGTTGTGGGAGAGCATCTTCCCTGGAGAAAGTCTTTGCACCCCAACAGATCAAAAGAGGCCATCAGGCCTATTTTCTGGCTGAACAGAAAGTACTCTTACATCAGCCGCACGTCCGGGTGGGACGAGTTTCCTAACGGTAGATGGGGAGACTCGCGCTCACCTGCGTTCGGTGACATCGATCTTTCTGCCTCCGAGCTTTTGAGACAGTCGCCAACACGTGCGTTGGAGTTGTGGGGCTGTCCCCAGGAGCTCAAAGATTTGGCCAATATTGTAATCAGGTACTTGAGAAACGAAGTCAAGGCTTTGCCCTGGAGTGATGGTCCCATTGGCACCGACACAGAAGTCTTGAAGGAGTCCTTAATCAAGCTCAATGAAGAAGGTTTTATCACCTTGAACTCGCAGCCTGCGCTCAACTCAGTGAGGTCCAACGATAAAGTCCATGGCTGGGGTCCCAAGAACGGTTTTGTTTATCAAAAGCAGTATTTAGAATTCTTGGTGCACAAGGATGTTGCCGCACGTCTCGTGACAACAGTGGAGGTCCACAACCAAAAAGACCCGACAGGATTCATTAGTTTCTACATGGTTGACAAGGAAGGCAACCTCACCACTAATGCCGAAGATGATGATATTAACGCCGTCACGTGGGGTGTGTTCCCTGGCGAGGAGATCTTGCAACCTACGATTGTCGAGAAGGTATCGTTCTTGGCATGGAAAGACGAGGTGTACTCGTTGATTAAGGAATGGGACACGATTTTCCGCTCCAGGGCCATCGGAGAGCTAGTTGAAGCAGAAAAGATCTCTGGCTTGTCGCTGTTCTTGACGGATTTTGGCAACAATTATGTTTTGTGCAATATGGTAAACAACGACTTCACGAGCGACAACGGCAAAATGTTCCTGTTATTGCACGGGCTCACTCAATCGTCCTAATGAGTTCATGAAAGCATGATGAGCGCATATGGCAGCGCATCTTTATTTATTTCTTTCTTGCGCTTCTTCCCCGAGTCTCTTGGACTCGGTTCCCATCTAATTCAACTTGGTGATACAATGCGTGTCAGCGTCCTCGCGGCCTGTGCCCGCAAGTGGAGCTGCTACGGGTGTGTCTTATGTTTTTCAAACTATTTTTTCTGCATCCAATGCCATGAACTCAAAATTATATATAGCATCCTCAACGGCATGATTTTCAATACAAACTTGATCAAGGTTTGTGCATCGAGCTGCGCGGGCTGCCAGCTTTCCTTTCAGCACGTAGTAATTTTTCATCAGAACCACTAACCAGAATTGCTTCTTTTATATATGAGTTTAAGTCTCTACTCCTGCAACTTTGATTGAGCCCTTTACAAGGTCTCTTGGTTTTCAATGATTCCATCATTGCTCATTTCGAAGTCTCTTAAGAAC
Source organism: Metschnikowia krissii (assembly GCA_030561945.1). Taxonomy (NCBI): domain Eukaryota; kingdom Fungi; phylum Ascomycota; class Pichiomycetes; order Serinales; family Metschnikowiaceae; genus Metschnikowia; species Metschnikowia krissii. Next base: position 302,231 of record JAKTYP010000062.1, on the reverse strand, counting down.
ACATGATATGTACAGGGATTCCGTTAATTTTTTTTGACTCAGAAGTGAAGTGTTCTACCCTAATCTTTCCGAAGTAAACCTTACATGTGAACTGAAGAATTAGATCCAATGTGCTGCGATTTATATCATCGCTTCGTTTAATCAAATTGGATTTTAACAGAAAGCTCTATGAAGGTTTTTAGTCAGAATTTCATTTTTGGATAACTAATTATTTCATCAATGTGAGATATGTGTCTATTGCAACATTCATGAAGTAAATGGGTGTTTTTATCACATTTGTTGGCTACATCTCATGTGTGTGATACTTGGCTTTTGGTCTTGCTGGTATCATGATAGTAGATAAGACTTAATGTCTTAATGTGCCAAATTACATATTCTCATAAATCCAATGACCTATATTTGGCGAGATCAAGAACATTACTTTCATAAACAGGTTATGAATCTCATATCAAATGAAAACCATTCAAGTATTACATGGGTTCCATTTGCAGGCATTTCAGTCATAAGCTGCAAGGGTTGGTTCTGAATTGATCGAGGAAAAATCACCCTGTTCGTGTCTGGGCGACAAAGATATATAGAATGCGATTTATGAATCCGTCTTTTTGCTGTCTTTAAAGCGACATCCACCTATCATTTCAGAAGGTTTTTTTGAATAATGGAGTAGAAGTCTCTTGCGTTAGTTTATGAAGTAGTGAAATTTAAAGATGAATAACGATGAGTCAAAAAACCCTGGAAAAATACTCAGTTCTGTTCAGCGACATCTAGGAACGACCTTAATGCCTCAAATGATCATACTGGATTGAAAATAAGACACAATTGCGTTTCAACACCGGGTTCATGTACAATACACAAGCCATTTGCATCTATGAAAGTTGTTCATAGTCACGTGCGTCTTGCTTTATGGGGATATGCGAAGATGACCATTTGCAAATACCTATCTTGAAAACTCGCCAGGAGTTTCATTTCAAAACAGTCAGATAAAGCTAGGAATTTTTCTCGAAAAGCAATTACTATAAATCGCCCACGCGCCATAACTCCATGTTAATAATTTTGAACTTTCCAAATTTGTGACCGGTGCAGCCGTGCTCGTTCAAAATCTCATTTCCAAAGGTGTCGCATGGGTATGAAACACCCAGATAGAGCAGCTTATCGATCCAGAGCCCGTTGTTGCCTGCAGACAGTCCCACGGCGATGTAGTCGTGATTTGAGTAAACGACGTTGTCATTGATTCCCGTGTACGCAAACGCCTTGAATCTGCAGCTGCGGTGTGGATCTCTCCCGCTAGCTGGTTCTAACTTGTCGTTGTACCACTCACACTTCCAAAGAAAACACTCGCCGTTGCCGTAATACCGACGGTGATCATGCGGGCGTAAGTACTCGTTGAGGTAGCAGCCAAACTTGTTTCTTTTTTCATCCTCTATCACCAACACGTATCCGTGTGGACGCGTCCCCCTGTCATGGCCTAAGCCATCCCATACCATTGTTTTCACGACGTTTTCTGCATAGCCGATATTGCTGGCAGTCTTCTGCCGCTTCTGGCGCTGATGTACTGGACTACTGTGGCGGTAGAGTGTGTTAAGGGATATTCCGTCATGCTCTATCGAATAGAGCAAGTACCAATTATCGTCGAGCTGGAGCCTAGGGGGCATTAGTGAACGGAGACTCGCAGCCAACTCGGAATCCATGAGCCGATGACGTGTGCTAGGCTTGTATCCATGCAAGCGCGGTTCTTGAGGGGGCTCATTTTCCAGATTTTCAGCCATTGTGTCGTCAGGATTTGACGCCGCGGCGGACGACATCTCGGAGTCTTGGCCGTGTATCATTTTCTCGAAGAAAGCGCGAACTTTGCGCGGTTGTTGAGACTGGTTATCGGGACTAGTTTCAGAGCTGCCCATTTTGCTAATTCCGAATGCTGTATTTTCAGTGGGAGGCCTACAAAGGGGGAGTTTAGTGGGGTTGGAAGGAGATGAGGGGGAGTTCGTAAGACTACAGGTGTAGTTTTGGTGGGGTTCGCACGGTGATGTTAGTCTTATCTGCAGGTGCGGTAAGACTATCTTAGAGGGTTCCTATCGGAATGCCTGGGTGCGGCGTCTTCTACTGCAAGTAACGAAAACACGTATACGCTGTGTCGTAAAGGTTCTCAGTTGCTGTGAGGAAGCGGATATTGCTATGTTTTTATCACGGGTTTGGCCTCTTGAGTTTTTATGAGATTCACCACTGTAATTATAAGAAAAAGATAGAAGAAAAAAAGATTTGAAGGAAATTATAATAAGATGTGAAGAGGCATTGATAAGTCAGGAATGCGCGGTTTTCAGCCAGAAAATACAAACACTTAAAATAAAATAAAAACATAAAAAATGAAGAATATATGCGTGATTCTGACTTCATGGCTTAGGAAAACAGAGTCCATTAAAACCCAAAAAAAAGAAAAACGAAAAAATCCAAAGCAATTGGAAATGAACCTGCCAACTTCTTGTTCACGGAGAATTAGCTCGTCTACATGTTCGCAGCAACACCATCTCGGAAGAGAAATGACAGAGTAAGAGAGTCATCTTCGAGTATAGAATGGAATTGAACGTTGTATATAAAATCGCTAATAGAACTCAGGACACAACAAGCATAGCTACACGCCAGAAACGGCGAGTAAGACTTGGATGCACCGGGCCCGTACTCAATCCGAAAGCTCCATGAGACTAATGAGGAAAGCCACGCCGGCCTTGCAACTATCGATAAAGTGTATGTGCGGGTACAACGCAGCAAGCTTCTCGTCTAAACCAGCCATCCCCGCACAGCCCAACAAGACACAGTCGATAGCGTCGTCTTTGTACTCGTCCAAGAACAGGTCTAGGCGGTCGGTGATTTTCTTGAATTCGGCTGGGTCGGCCAAGCTCAAAACCGAGACGTCAAGCGCACGGGTGCGCTGAAATTTGTGCAGCGGGAACACGCCGCATCCTGCAAACGCGGTGATTCCCGCGTCTAAGAGTGGGAGCCAGCCGCTGGTGCTAGTCAACACAAACAGTTTCTGAAGCCGGGCGTTGGCGTAACTGTAGAGCAACGTCGCCTGCATGATACCCAACACCGGCAGCAGCGTCTTTTGCGCAAGGCTATGCACAAGCGGGTGGTCCGAGTAGCAGCACACAAGATACCCGTCGTGAGCTGTGTGGAGGTTTTTCTGGATAAGGTCGGGAAGTGTCACCTGCTCCGAGCGCCGCAGCGACTCAGCGCCATCGATTTCCTTGGGCGCCTCTGCAGGTGCCGTGTAGAACTCAAGTTGGATTCCAGCTGGCGCCTTCAATGTGTCCCGAAGTCCGTTGGTGACTTTTGTCGACGAGTTGGGGTTGATGACGAGAATTGAGGGCATCAGTGGGAGTGGGAAGGCGGGGGATTTGAAAAACGAAGAAATATATTTGCGAGTATTTGGATGAGGCGAGGGTTGCGAGTACTCAGCCGAAAGTGTGTCCACACAGGCTGTTGATGAGGAAATGGGGGGCGGGGGAGGTGTTTAAAGCCATGACTTGTGGTTTCGAATATTTGATATGGGTATTACTGATTGGCTTGCTCGCGCTTGATAAGCTGCGGGCCGCGCCGCCATCGGGCGCCGATACCGGACCCACTCTTATCGAGAAGCGTATTTCAGTATTGATTTTGGGGAGCATTTCTGTGATCATTTTAGTATAAGCAAGAACACCGCGTTTGCGTTTGCGTTTTCTTCTGTTCTTGAGTTTCTGATATTTTTTTGGGGGTCCGTCTTCCGATAGTTGCCATGAAATAGTCGTGATGGTATTAAGTACGTCCTTAGCATTTTGTCGTTGATGAAAAAGGTCACGTGCCCTGATGGTGTCTCTTTGGCCGCTTGCCCTGCTTGCCCAGAGTGGCCATATTACCCGAATACCCACAGACGTATTATTAGTATTAGTGATTGCGGGTTTCTCCCGTGTGTTGGGTTTTGGAGCCTGTGCATGGAAAGCCAAACTGCGCCATGCATCCGTATACTTAGTACATTCGGCCGCTTATGGGAAGATTTAAAAACACGAGCGGCGTATGTTTTCCGTATACCACGTACTCTTATTTTTCCATATTTTTTTTCCTCTCTATGTTCATCCATACATGTAATTAGAGCCAGCACGGCCCTGTCAGGGTTGGTGGTCACGTGATTTGGACATGACCGCACTGCTGGTTCATTAGAGCCCGAGGCCCATACCACAGAAACAGCAAATCGTGTCGCAGATGCTGTTTGTTGCGGCCATCAGCAATGTAACCAACATTGTGGCGTGGTCACGAGCGTGTGTGTCGTTGGCCGGCGTCTCGGACCAAGTGTCGTTCTCGGTGCTGGACACCTCCCTCTCGATGACTGCCGTCAATGCCAGTAAAACCACACACAGCGAAGTGCAATTTGGGCACGAGTTTTTCAAGGAGATTTCTTTCCGCAAGACCAATGTGCTTGACGATGGATACGCGCGCTCACGTAGTACGTACTCGTTTGTCGTAGCATCGAAACATCTTCTGATGCTCTTGAAAAACTCCGACTCGTACAGCCACAACTACGTGTGTCTCCGGGTGGAGTGTGGCGCTGAGACTGCACCCGCACGCCGGTACAAAATGAATGTGGAAATCTTGACCAAGACACTTGTCGTAAAGAAGTACCAGATTGCGTTCCAGCCCGTGCAATTGGAGCCGACGGATATTCCCACACGCTACGAGGCCCGGCATCTGGAGCACGACATCTACCACTATCGCATTGCAGCAACGGTGCTCAAGGGGTTCTTGGAAACAGTGCCCGCGGCCACTGAGGATTTTGGCCTCGACGTTAAGGCAGGCAAGATCTCGTTCCTGGCATACACCAAACTGGTGCACCGGGACCGTGACTGCCTCAAACAACCGATGCTGCTCGTGATCCAGATGGCTATCGCCGACTTAGACTGCTCGAACATCGATGACGAATGTGTACTGTTGAGCTTTCGCTTGCGTGACTTCCGCACGTTCATCGCACTCATCGCGAGTCTCCGGCTAGACACACGCCATGACGCATTTGGTGGCCGCCTGGCCGTGGCGTTCGACACGTTTTTCGAGGTTGCAGGCGCGCCCATTGTATTTCAATATGGCGGTGCAGATATGACCGTCAATTTTGTTCAGATGACCACGGACGAGAGCGGTGCTGGCCTGCACTCGGAGCACTCAAGGTATACAATCCACGCTCCGCAGGTGCAGCAGAAACACTGGCCCGACAATGAGACGGCCTTGGCCGCGGTTCCAGAGAAGCTGCGCAAAAGAAGGCGGCTTTTGACGGCTCAACTAGAACCTCGCGATGGTCCAGGCGAGGCTCCAGATGAAGATCCAGATGATGTTGGGTTATCTGGTCTGCATGTGTCGTATGGACAACCCGGCGATGCAGTAGATCCAGCTATGTGCCCGGAGGACCCGGAAACACTAGGACTCGAGGACGACGACACCGAGTATAGTGCGTCGGGCGACGAGCACGAAACAGAGTACGGTCCGACACAGGCACGTGACCGACCAGAGCCGTTGTTCCAATGAGAGGATCCCTGGCACGACAGGTAGAATAAAAGTAAATAATACATACGTGAATTACAGACGGGAAGTACGAGTTTATGATGCAGAGATACGAAGAAGGATATCGATTCATGCTAAAGACTGCTGTGGCGACGCCTGCAACACGTTTCTAGAAGGAGAAAAAGCACAGACTAGCCGGAAAGGCGGCTCTGACTAGGCCTCTTTGGGTGCGATGGCCTTATCCATGTAGTGGTGTTTCGTCCAGCGGAAGCCCTGTCCCAACTGCGCACACTCATTGACAAAGTGGCAGCCAAACAACAAGTAGTTCCTGGGTGAGATGGCCAACGAGTAGCGCATGAATACCAACGAGTACAAAATGAGCGAGCCGGTCATGGGCCCACTGATGATCTCAGGGTCCTTCTTCAAGTCTAAGACCGCGGCCACCGGGATTCCAAAGTTAGAGACTGGGCCCCAGAAGTGCGACGTGAGAAGGTACTTGAAATTCTTCTTGGTGAAGAGGTTGCGGAAAGACATGGTACCGAGGGTTATGGTTCTTGGAGATGTAGGTTTGGGTCGTTGTCGGTTGCATGCTGCCCGAGGCGCGTGTGCAGGACACGAGGTGCCGATGAGGGTAGGTTCTTGTGCGTAGAGCGTGGACGGCAGACTAATTCCGAATCGTCACTCGAGGTTGTACGTACCACACCTACTGGGGCGCTGTTGCAATTGTTTAGGTGTACGTGCGAATAAGTATAAATCTGGTTCATGCCCAGAGTATGTAATAATTTAGGTACGGCGTTGGGGAAACCTAAGTGAAATGCCCATCTAATTCCGGCACAGTGTTGGTGGAAGTAAAGCTCAGAGCATGCCTTGATTATGGCCGTTTGTGACATTCTCGTTTCTATCGGCGTCAATGTCAATGGCGCCAGCAAACGTGCCCTGGGGTTGGATTGGGTCATACTGGGTCTCTTCATCGGACAATATTTGGTCAGGGAATAAAGGGATCTGGCCAGTGTGGCCCGCAGTCGACATGTCCAGTACTTTCAGGCCAGTGTCGCCAAAAGCAGGGCCTGCAGCACGTATTTTGTTTGCACTAGACAAGCTGGACGCCATGTGGGTGCCGGTTTTGCTGGCGGCGGTGTGCAGGTAGTCTAGATCTTCGGAGACGCCCAAGAAGTTTGGGGCGTTTTCTGGGTTGACGACCCAGAATGGATCGCGCAAGTTGCTGCCAAGCATCTCAGCAATCTGCGGATCATAATCAAAGCCACCAAAGGGCTTGGGAACAGGGACGCCGGGGGCGTGAGCATGAGCGTGGTCCTTAAGCGCTTGCCGAATGATGTCGATGTTCTCGAGGATCTTGCGCATGAGGATGATGTTGCTGCGGGACCAGAGATGGATGTTCTCGTGTACAAGTTCAAACACGGACGTGTGCAAGCCCAAGAGCACGTGGATGTGGGCCTCGACCTGCGAGACAAAATCGGCGGAGGAGTCGCGAACAAAGTCGCCGGCTTTCATGCTGATCAAAATGTAGGTGACTACGATACCCTGATAGATGAAGGACGCGAAGAACGGGTCACGGAAGACAAAGACCTTGTCGAGACGGATTTCGCCGTCCGCGGGCTCGCTGGCCTCAACCACGCGCGGAACTTCCAGCTTAACGAACCTCGACACAAGCTCGCACGTGTGCTGGAAGAAAAGAAGGATCGAGCGCATGATATATGCGAGCGCATCCTTGCTATGGTGCTGGCTGGCGAGCGGCTCCAACAACTTGACGCGGTTCACATGCAATATAATCAAATCCGTGAGCACGTCTTTGCGCGTGGGGGCCGTGGGCATATCTGTGAGCGGGTCGATTTTCTTGCTGCCTCCAACAGCACCAGCACTAGCCACATCCGCGTACCGCGGATCCAAGTATGCCGAGAGCTTGTCAATCTCATCGCCAAACTGCTGGTTGATGGTCCACACGTTATCCATGGAGACCTTGGTCACGACACTGTCAATCATGTAGGTGTTGGCGAGACGCACACACTCGCTCAAGCCCAGCTTCAAGAGTATGTTCACCACGGTGTCGTTGGAGGCACCCAGAGTGCGGGCCACAGGTAAGCGCACGTGGTCCAGTGCGATCATGATGGGGTTGGGCCGGCCCAATATCAGACACATATATGCGCTGAGCGCACGGAGCGCAAACCACACGCGGAGTTTGGGCAAGTCGTCGACAAAGTAGTCGTCGATACTGGTACCAGCACCGCCACCAGAACCTCCACCAACATCCGTCAACCTCGCCAGGTGGTCGCTCGCAGCACACAGGCCATCTGGCGGCGACTCGTAGGCGACTGCATCGAAAGGCAGGGAGCCCGAGCGCGCTACGACGTGCAACCCGAGCGCATAGGCAATCAGGCAGCAGTGAAACAACATCAGCCACAGCTCTTCGTAACGCTGCTTGATGAACTCGAACTCGGTGCAGAGGATGTATGCCTGCACGGTGACATAGGACTCGTTGACGAGGTTGTGGCGGAGCTTCGAAAATCCACGGAAGAGGCGCCTTTCGAGCAGGCGCACGGCATGCCAAAGCTGCCGCAATCCTGTCACTGGCGCGTGCCCGAGCTCATTGTACTGTGCCGGGCTGAGCCGCTGCACCGCCAAGAGCAATACCATGTGCAAGAGAAGCAAATCGTCACCGCCCTCCCACGACGCTGTGGGCCCGTGCTCGTACCCATCGATGAACTGGAGCACCTTATCTTCAGAGACGAAGTGGTCGTACGTCTTGCTGGCAAAAAACGCCCGCACCAAGCGCTTGAGTGCACGTACGTTGGCAAGCAGCGGCTCGTGATTGCCCACTACCCACGGCAACGGCTGCTTGGCCACGCACCGCAGCACATCGCCTTCCGGAATCGGCGCCAACTCGCCGTCGTCGCCCGGCGGAATAGGCATCGTGTCGCTCGTCCGTAGATAGTGGTGATGGATTTGACGGGGCGGCAGTGACAGCAGCAGCAGCAGCAGCAGTGGCGGCGGCGCTGTGGCGCTGCCCGTGTTCCACCACGCACCGCCGCCCGAAAGCTTGTCGATGTGCTCCGTCATGTTGTTCAACAGAAGCGGGCCGTAGTACTTTTTGCCCTTTTCCGTCGTCTCCCCCTGGATCCGGAACAGCCCGCACTGCGAGTGCTCTGAGTCAGACTCGTCTACTCGATGGAGCGTGCGCTGGAACTCCTCGCGCATATGCTTGTTTTCAAGCTCCAAGCGCCGCACCTGCTGCTCTAACTTGCACACCTCTGCGGGCACCACCTCGCGCACGGGCTCCGACACCTCGTCAAATGAAACGTTGCGGAACTTCGATGGGAAGTGGCAGGGCACGTTGTGCTTCGTGCACTGGTTACACGGCTTGCGCTTGTTGCACTTGATCTTCCGGCGCCGGCACCGGAAACATGAGATTGGGAGCTCGCTCATGGCTATAGCACCAGCTCTCTGGTCGTCGTGTTTTTTTTTTTTGATTTCTTTGGCGGTTGCGCACACCAATGTCTAATGTGCCGCTGGCCGCCGGGTTCTTAGGAACAGTTCAGAGTGGTTGGTTGGTTGGAAAGCGACGCAGCTGGATGTAAAACAAATGGCTTCGTCCACGCGTGTCTCGGTCAAATATTCAAGGTCTTTACCTGCAGCACTCCTAGAAAAAGAAGGTATGGGTCAGACAAAAGTGGTCTCTCAGTCTTTCTGTCTTTTTCTGTAGTTGTGGGCTTCTTTTATTGATTTGTATTTTGCAGTTCCTGTTTTCCCCGTTTTCTTTCGGGTAGGTGTTTCTATGGGTCCGATTCTGTGCTTTTTTTTTTTGTATCTTTGTCTGCCTTCGTTCCGTCTTTCTCTTTTTCTGTCTTATGTTTCTTTTTAATTAATTTTTTTTTTGTGGAGTGGGGGCGCAAGACTACTTTCAAGTGGCTTTTCGTCTTCGGACGTTTTCGCTCACTAGAGATCTGGATGCCATATACGGACACTCGCATTAAGCAACACTGACCAAGCGATTATTGAATGCACACCCGACTGCACGTGGACCTGCAGCAAGACCTCGTTGGCTGTTTGGTCGCAGTAATGGCGTGTGCTCATTTCTGCAGACACGCAGGGCGTCTTTGGAGGGGACACGGAATTCCCTTGCCTCTATCCCGAGGCCCGCGTAAGCTAGAGACTGTGTGACCACGCTTCTCATGGCATGTACTTGGGCTGGACCACGCCTCGGCTTTCACGACAGCGCTACACCCCACTACTTTTTTTCCCTCCTTCTCTTTGTCTCTCTTCTCAGCTCCTCTCGTACTTCCCGTTCTCTTCTGAGTGTGCAGGCAATCCATCTCGGCATAGCTAAGGTAGCTCTGTCCTTGTTCTAAATGTACGATGGTTTCGCAACCTTACCTTAGACCCTTCCCCGGTAATTTTATCGTCCACAGCCACGAAATAGATAGTTCCGTTGTGCTGAAAGTAACCTCATTCTTTGAATATCTATGTAGATACTACGACGCTTGTAGTGCTGCGCTGTCTCAAGGCTTCACATCTCCAAAGTCTATCGTCAGTCTCTTTCCTAACATTGGCTGAATTTACTATACACGGTTCCCCAATAGGCACCTAACGACGGTCGGCACCAAAACTCCTCTTGCCACTGAACAAATGCTTAGGCATGGCCGCGGCCGTGTGCCGGTCGCCCTCACCCTGTCTGGCCATTCTGTTTCTCTCTCTCCTGTGCAACTTCGCCACACGCTCGGCCTGACTACGCATGGCCCCGTCCGCCACACCGTCGTTGAAACGGTCGGGTTGGTTGACCGGCGCGCGCTTCTTCTGGATTCTCTTCTGAATGCCCTGGTTGCGCTTCAAGATATCAACTCCAGACAACTCCTTCTTGCCGGCACGCGCTTTGCTGCGCAACATAGATACATCGTGGCCCAATGACTCCATATGTTCCTCCATCTCGCTGTGTGTCTTGCGCACATGCTCGCGCGGCATCATTGCCTTGTTCTTGAGCGATTTCCGGTTCATCGAGTCCTGCACCATCACCTTGTGCTTGTTACGGATCCACTCCGCTTTGTCGCCAATCTCATCCGCGTCTTCGTCCTCCAACTCCGAGTCCGAGTTGTAGAATCCTTCCGCCTCCAAGCGCTCCTCCTCATCTTCCAACGCCTGCAATTTCGCGGCGATATCGGCGTCCAAGAAGTCGTACACGTTCTTACCGTCCAACACTTCTGGCATGGTGTCCTGCTTCCACTCGTCGTCCTCCAACATATAGAAGTCCTTGAGGTTGATGTTAAACACACCAGCACCTCCGTTACCGATCTCAATGTCCTTGGCCAAGAGCCTCCGGTTGGGGTCCTCAGGGTCGTACTTCTCCAAGGCCTTGGCGCCGTCGGGGATGTGAGCGGGCCGGTCGAGCTCGTCACGCTGCTGCGGTCTGGCCACGTGAATCTTGTTCAACACGTTCGACACGCGCGCCAGACCCTTCAACTTCTGTTCGATACGTGCAGTCAATAACTTCTCACATGCCTGATTGCGTACTTGCATCACGTTCTCCTCCTCGTAACATGATGTGTGCATAATATCAACACCAGGAACGGTGGACAAAGTGGCCAAGAGCTCTTGTTTCTCTTGCGCCAAGTCTTCGGTCTTTAAAATATCGCTCTTGTTCATCACCACCATCACAGACTTGTTAGCAAACAATGGCTTGATCAGGTGGAAGAGCTTCACCTGTTGCTCAATGGAGAAGCCACACTGCTCGGACAAATCCATAAAGTACAACACGCACGAGCGCAAGTGCGCGATTGCGTAAATAGACTGCATCTCAATATTGTTCATCTCCTCCGTTGGACGGTCTAAGATACCGGGTGTGTCGATTGCCTGGAAACGCAAGTACTTGTAGTCAAAGTGTCCGACATACAACGACTTGGTCGTGAACGCGTAGGGTTGCACCTCCACGTCGGCCTTGGTGATGCATTTCAAGAACGACGACTTGCCGACATTCGGGTAGCCGCAAATAAGCAACGTCCGTGTGTTGGGGTCAATCGAGGGCAAACGAGCCAAGTGCTGACGCACCTGCTCCAAATATACAAATGGGTCTTTCAACTTTTTGATTATTGTAGCCATACGGCCCAACGCAGCACGCTTCAACTGCTTACATTGGTACAACGACTGGCCGAACTTCAACAACCGCACATAATCACGCGACACTTGCTCAATCAAGGTCTTGGCCTTGGAAACCGCCGCCAACGAAACCTTGTAGTGATTTTTCTCATACAACGTGTCCATCAAGTCTCTGTGGAAGGGGTGTACATCGTTGATGTTGGGAAATCCCGAAATCATGTCGGTTAACTTCTCGGCGAACCCATCAGATGTAAATTTGACTTTTCTCATGTAGAAAGCACGGATACGAGTGATCTTGAACCCGGCTCTAATGACAGTGGGTGTCTTTCTTTGCGTTCTGTTGAGCACAATGTCCAACATATCATTGGCCGTAGGAACCGTCGGGATATCCTTCCAGGTAAGCTGCATTTTTCTAGATTTTGAAAAGGGAAAAAATGGGGCAGCAAGGCAGTTTTTGGTTGTGTTTTTGCCTGGATGAAAGAGTTTGGTTCTGGAGTTTTGAGTGCGATAACTAGAGTAGGGCATCGCAATATTTTTTTTTTGCTGGAGCTTGCGACTGCATCTAACGCGATGGGCTGGGTCGGGGGTATCGAAAGTCTCATAAGATTTCTTTTTGCTCGGTTACATTTTTTCAAGACCCAGAAGTCAAAGTAAATATGGAGCAGAAACAAAAAAACAGTTTTTTCTACTTATCCAAAAATTCTGTATTTTCAATGTTTGATGTCTAATTTTGTATGTATTTTTAGGGATATGTGCTGATTAACAAGTCTGACCTTGGTTCTGCATGGATATTTTATGAATTTGCAGCCACACATTCATTCAACATTTCGCCAGAAAAATTTAAGTCAAAATATCACATCAAAATAGAATAATCATATGAAAAATGTTTGGTCATAGTGATCGCCTAAATATATAGAGTGCGCAGTCAAATTGTAGGTTGGTGCATATGGCTATAACTTCTTTGCTCCAGGATATATACGCCAGGCGTTTATAAACACACTTCTACTTGTAACGTTTTGATATGCTTCATCTCCACACCTTTGTAAAATCTTCAAAGTAAGGCTCGGAGATCTCGTTATTTATATTAATTGTGGATATTCAAGAGGAATAAAGGATATGCCTTGGATAGAACCCTAGATAGTTGATATAGGCGGTTTCGTGAATGTCGCTTTTTTCTTGACCGCTAAATCTATCTTCGAGTTCTTTGTTTTCAAAGCCTCAATGAAAGTGGAGATTAAGAAGTATTCTTTCGGTAATGTTTTCTGTAGTCTCAGAGGTCCTATTACCTTTCTTTGGCATTGCATTCTTAGAAGCGTATTAGTAGAAGATTATATATATATAATATATATATATATATATATAATTATTAATGATACAATTGTTTCGCTTATCACGATACCTGGCATATAGTTTTTCAACGCGCTGTAGATGTTAGAACTATAATCATTTTTGAATTGATATTACTGACCCATAATCCCACTTTGGCTCTTGCAAGCCGTTCGAAATTCGGGAGCGGAAGCTAGACCGCCGGTTTAGCCTCTCTTGGTTGAAAATTTCATCAAACCAAGTTATCATTTTCAAGGCATTGCATTCCCTGTTCAATAATTGGAGATGAAACCATATATCTCTCTTTGGGAAAGGAAGTGCTTTTGTCGATACGGTGATACTTTTTACAAGTAGAGGTAGTATCTTAACGTATACTTCTTCATATACCCAATGTGTAGTTTACGAAAAGCTACTTCCTCTTAAACCCATAAGAAAAGCTTACGTCTAAGCTTATACATGCAAATTGGGTATGAGTAAAAAAAACCTGTAATCAGTCAGATTTCGGAATAACATCAACTTCCGGGGAAAAACAAACGTAAAAGTTCGAAACAGAATTTCAATTTATTCCCATTTGTGTCTTAAGTGCAAGACGGCTACTCATAACGTGCCATGGTTTCCACGTACATTTTACCAATATTATCACATTAAACATTTAGCTCCACAGATTTGCAGTGAGGTGTCATGGGCATTGTAAACCCGCCGCTCCGTCTACTTTTAAGACCTCGCGCCACTTACACGTAAACATAAATCATCAAATAAATAGATTATCCCGAGCGTGTTTAGGACACAGGTACCTAGATTTCTGCTAGGTCTGTGGAGAAACTTATTGGGCAGGTGAAAGCCACCAACCTCGCATATAACCATTTACAGATCAACATTTTTGATAGAATGGTTTCTACGTGTCTCCGACAGCACCGTTTCGAACGTAAGGCTTTATGTATGCATATAAATGATAGAACTGTGGATGTCAGGCAGTCCCAATTCAGACTTTGTGTCTCGCATTGTCTGTTAAAGACGAAACCCACAGTAAGCAAGTATATGCGATCGCATCCTCACATGTATTTGTCAGAGTATTGCTCATACTTCATCGAGCGCAGGCATATTGAACACATGGCTTGTGCCCGCCACGTGCACTCGCCAATCAGTCCAACCCAATAAAATAAAGGCTCGTTGGGCTTATTCGTTGTAGTGGTACACCAAGTAGTTGGGCAAGCCAAAGACTTCATACCCGAGCCGCTTAGCCATCTTGGCGAACCCCTCGGTCTCGATCAAGTGGTAGAACGGAAACGAGGGAAACATAGCCCCATCCCTATGCACGTCTGCATTTACAAGCACTGCGCCGCCGCCCACACCATCCAAAGCCATCTCAACGGATTTGTCACCATTTTTGTCATAGAAGTGCGCCATCAACGGGCGGTAGGTTGCAATTTCGCTGTATCCCTCTACAATAATCTCGTCTTCGGGCAACTCATTTGCCAAGCGAAGTCCTTCCTCCGACTCAACCCAGTTGTTGAAGTCATACGGACGGATATCTGGCTTGCCGTCCTCCATGAACCGTTGGTACACATTGGCGCTGAGCACCGGCTTGTCGTGATAAATCATGTCTTCGAGGATCGACGGGGGTGTTTCGACGATATCCGCGTCCAACCAAAACACCCACAGGGTGGCAGGCGCGATTGTCGTGAACACCAACGAGTTGCGCGCCAATGCCATCATTGCACGGCGCTCTTTTTGCACCAGAAATGCGTGTCGTGATTTCTCCGACTGTGAGTCCAACAGCGGCGAGTCCTGGCGTAACATGGTGATTTTCTTGAACCGGCCGGCACCAGCCTGGGTAATCTTGATGTGCTTCTCTAACTGGCGCATGGCGTTGTCACCTTCGGCAGTGCGTGGGAAAATGAATCCAAGTGATATCAACTTGTGGTCGTATGTGAGCGCGTTTAAATTTGCCCAATACTCGGGCACGAACTTAGACATGGGGGTCAAAATCAACACTTCGCCCGTATGGCCCTTTTCTTTCGACGATGCATGTAACTTGTTCAAATCATAGTGTGTGATGTGGTTTTTTGGCAAGTTTCTCAAGATCGCCAGGTCCCGGTTTTTCCTTGAAAGCCACCCGCCGGTTTTCTTGTTATATGAGTACTTCGTGCTCAGTGCCAGGTGCAAATTTGAGGCGCCTGCCGACGCAAACAAGAGCCAGTATACCACAAAAAAGAATCCAGCTACGCCAACGAGTGCAAGTGGTTTTCTTCGTATGCTGCGCATTAGCTGGCCTTTCGTGAACATGATGTGTAGTGCTAAAGAACAGAGGGTACGTCGTGGTTGGGTGCGAGAAAAGGTGTTTGGTTTTCCCGTCGCTTGTTATGTGCAGGTGCGCAGAGCCAACTTTAGCATACACAAGAGATGTTCGGGTCTCTCTTTTTTCTCCATTTTTTCCTTTCTTCTCCTGAAATCAACACACCTCTCGAGGTAAAATCTTCTCTATCTGCTTGCTTTTGATGTTTTTATGCGAGAATCCGGTTGCGCTGGTGGTATTTTGATTCAGCGGAACACGCTGTTTATTGAAAGCGCGCCTGGTTCGGTCGCTGTGATTCCTATATGCTCAGAGCACTCTTATTATATATATATATATTTTTCTTGTCTTCCGTGCCATTAAGTATTACCTGCAGTTGAGTCCATATTATTTGGGGTCCTGCACATTTATTTTTTTAGAGAATTATGGGTACAATGTCGGTAGATTATTTGTAGTTTATACAGCCACTATCGAAGCCACACGAATAACATATTTCTCAAGGACAAGATCAAAAACGCATCATGAGCTTAGTTTCCATTTCCTCATCAGCCAGTCGATCACAGTCTCAGGATCATACTTGTTGTCGTTGGTTTTTGCTTGACCATACAACTATGGGGATCTGGCAAAAAGAGTCCAGCAAATTACAGAGTTAAATTATGAGTTCTCATTTTTATCAACGATTTGCATGTTGTCAAAATCCCAGAATCCGTTGCTCATGGCAAAAACGCAACAGCAGGTAGCATCATCTTCACATTCACTGTAAAAGAGTGTGGTTGAGTTTCTGCAGACAATATTAAAATGTATTCTCAAACTTCCAGGAAATAGTCAATTTCTTCAGTAAAGACATTTGGGAAAGAGCCAATACTTAGGAATCCAAACATACTTGAGGGTTCAGGACAAGCCCAAACAATTGTCCTATTTTCAGATACAATGCAAAAATATATCGAATCGTAAGACGGAGGTGTACATATGATTGAGTGTAAGTCGTACGCGTTCAAGAATTGACGCTGGATGGAACGAACTGGATGCGCTTGCTTCGAATACCCCGATCTTCCTCAGAATATACGAGTGCACTTTTTCTTCCATGCTACCTTGCGGCAGATTTCAAGATCATCATAGGCTGGTAAAAATAAAAAGCACAACACGACAATACCTGCATGGCAAATATTATAATATAAACGATCCTTGGAAGAACAGATATATCCTCTGCTATTTCAAGAGGAAGTAGTCTACGGTTTTCGTTGTACTTTGATTAATGAAATGGATGAATGCGGTAGAATGAATAAGAACGAAGAAAAATAATGTGTGAATCATCGGAATACCAGTAAAGCAGCATCTAAAATCAATCGAAAAAATTATTTAGTACTGAAATTTCACGACATAGAGCATTCTCTGGAGCAATCTAATGTATCATATATCTACAATTACAGTTTAAAAGTGTCGATTTCTTTGAGGCATTGTTTGAAGCATTGTGAACCTTTCAATGTGTTTCAAAACAGGTAATCCAAATTCTCTTTTCTTTGTTATCGGGTCAGTGCCCGCCTCAGCAATGTACATAACCCAGAGAGTGAACGCGGCCACGTGCGTTATGATAAAAACCCATGAGTTGATGTGAAAACGAAGTTTACGAAATCATACAATAGCGACACATAGCCACATTCAGGACATATAAGAAGAATAAAATTCGTATATTTCATGTGCTGCTCGGCAACAGTTCGTAGCTCCAGAAGCTCACTTGAACACCTTACCGTCGGCAATCTCGATTTTCTTCCCGTCAACCTCGACAGGCTCGTCCCAGGCAAGCATGTTGTCAACGAACTTTCTGACGTTCTCGTCAGAGCCGTCAAGCTTGGTGTAAGAGTAGGATTCCCAGTCTGGAGCAACGTCGAAAGCAGGAGCGAAGTCCTGGCCTCTAACCAAGAAGAAACCAGTGATACCATTGTCGTTGTTGACACCGTACACAACCAAGCAACCAAACATGTACTTGGTGGAGGCAGACAATCTGTTGAAGAAACCACCAACCAAGTTGTTGGACATGAAAGTCAAAGTCAACTCGTCGTTGTACTTGTAGTCAACCTTGTACAAGGACCACTCAGATGGGTCGTACATGTTCTTCCAGAACCATGGAATGGCAGTCTCTCTGGTTTCCTCGTTGGAGTAGATTCTCTTCCACTCATCAAGGGCCTGCTTAGGTTTACCCAATGCCTCCAATGGGTGCTTTGGCTTAGGAACCTCGGCAGGAGCAGCCTCAGCAGGAGCAGCAGCCTTCTTAGGAGCCTCCTTCTTGGCAACAGGAGCAGCGGCCTTCTTCTCCTTCTTTGGTGGAACATACTCGACAGGCTTAGCAGCCATTTCAACCTCTGGAACGGCGGCCTTGAACAATGGCTGCGCACTGACAGTCTTGAACCATCTGGTGATGGATGGGTTCTTCTTTCTCCAGTCAGCACCGAATAAAAACTTGAATCCAACAACGTAGAGGAACGCGGCAAAGTAGTCAGCAAAAGTGATTCTCTCGCCAACGAGGAAGGTGTACTTGGACAATCTATCTTCGAAGACGGCAGTGACTTTGTCGACGTGGGCCCTGTTCTCGTCAACCAGCTTCTTGTTGTATGGCAGCATTCCAATCAATGGCTTGAAGACGTTGGCAACTGCAGGCAAGAACTCGGAGTTCGTCATGGACAACCACTTGAAGATCTCGGCGTACTCTGTGTTGTTCTTGCCCCACAACTTGTGGTCCTCAACAAGAGAAAGCACTAGAAACTGTTAGTATTATTCAGACCGATTTTTAGCTCATGTAACGAGGCGCAAATGTGTTTCAGAGTATAAGAATCTCGACATTATGTGTTAAGACAGGGATAACTGTATAATATAAAAAATTTCTCATCATCGAAATGCGCTCATCCTTTTCAAGCAATGGCAAATGAAAAGGCAAAGAGAGAACAAAATAACTCAAACATACAGTAAACAGAGATGGCAATGACCTCGGTCAATTTCACACCCTTAGGACCAATGAAGGCTGGCACTTGCGCCAAAGGGAAAGACTTCTTGAACGCATCGGAAGACGCGGGGTCAACGATTGCGACATCCAAGTTGAAGTGCTTGACTAAAGCAGCTGGGATAAAACCTCTGACTTTGTCGCCGGCAAAAAGAGTTCCTTGAGACATGGTTTTTTGAAGGTGTTGGGAGTCTTATAGAGCAAATTTTTTTTTGCGATATTGATGAGGCAGTTGCACACGTCACGTGAGCGGGTGCGCGGGGCGGGTAAGACCCGTGTGAGGCAAATTATGCAAGGGCCGCGTACGCGAGCACTTCTCGAGGCGAGCTGTGTGAGGATAATGTCTCATAGAGAAAAATACAACGTTCCCAGAATTTTGATTTCTTCTTCTGCAACAAACATGCTTCATGGAAAAAAGATATGTAATTCTTACAGAACGTTCTAGGCATGCGTCGAGCACAGCATGTTTGCTGTTGCCACGCAGCGCGTCATGCAATGTAGAAAGGCGTCTGTCGGCGTTATTACAAGGTTTGATAACAGGGCCCACTGGCACATCTAAACAAGGCATTGTAGGTTGCGCAAAGTCTTGTTTCTAGTAGTCTCCCATAGATCTTGCACATGAATCCTGATTTTGAAGAGAAAAAAAATCAGAAAAGGTACCCGAAAATCATCACGTACGTGCTTGTGGGTTGGTGGTTTTCATCACCAACACCTTGCATTATCTTTGTATACGGTACATTCAGGCGTATTGCAGCGTCTAATCTTACCAGGTCAACACTGGCTTCGTCACGGTTTACTTTGAACTTGTGTGTGTGTGCAGTCAGAAGGGAAACTTAGCCGGCAGGGACTTGATGGCGAGCCCATTACCGCTACGTATCCGGCGACGTGTCTTGTTCACAGATCATACCCCTTCGTCAAATACAAGATACGCTTTTTCTCTTTTTTTAAAGTAAATTTAAAAAAAACATTCCCGTTGTATCAATAACAAAAGGTGTGCCCTGGTTTTTTCTCAGGTGCACCTTTTAATGCATGGATATGGCCATGCTTCTTGATCAATGCATGTTGCCTTCTGTACGGTCACGACAGTTCAGAACCTTTTGTGAAAATGACCACTCTAGGTTTAAGAAGAAAAGTTTTCTTCATACCAAAGGGTTGATGAATATTTCCTAAATCTAACCATGACCATTATGTGCCGAATCTGCCTCTCTTTTTCAAACAGAACTATAGCCACCCCAAGCTTTGCAAACACGGGTTGGAGTAGGCTTCATAAGTTTTAGGAACAGGTGTTGCAGAGTGCTTTCTCAACACTAGCCCTTTTTTACAATTCATCTTATCGGAAACTACTGTTTGGAACAGAATCCGCCCCCTCCCCCTCACAGACCCGACCGAATGCAAGATGACATGCCCCATATTGATTTTGCTCTATAATCCAATATGAACGCCTTCACGGGTCTGTAAGAGACCTGATTTTGCCTTTTACTTCTTTTTTCAAAGAAAAACATTTGGCAAAAGTAGATAGAGTAGCAGAATTGTTTTTTTTTTCTCTCGCAACAAACAGGTAGACACGGTGTTTATCAATCCAGGTTGTTTGTTCTGCTCCTTTTTTCTGTCCCTAAGCCATAGTAAGCTTTTCTTGTATAATGCCATCAGACCATTAACAGAATTGCCACGTATTCTTTCATTGCTTACATTCAATAAGGTACTGTGCGTTTCGCAGTATTCATCCAATCGGCGGTATTAATCCGCAACTTAAAACTGACCTAGTGACGAGTATGCCCGCCCCACAACTCACATACATAGCAATGCACATATTTTCAGTTTCTGTTTCATATTTTTATGCTCCCGAAGGAATTTACGTGAATAAATTGACAAAATGTGCAACATTAAAACATGATTAGGCAACATGTTAATGCATTCCTGTTTTTTTTTTCCTTTTTTCTTTGATGCGCAACAAAGCTCCATCATGCCCCATGATAGTACATTCAACAGAGGCTTCTTCTACATAGATAATATACATACACATTATATGGCTAACACGCCTTCCGAGCCCGAAAAAAGAATTTTCGGTCCCTGATTCATATTACCATCCTCACTGTCTTCAACGCAAATACCTGGATAGTGCATTCCTGTGTATTTTCATGCTGAATTCTGGAGCATGCAGTACTCGACGATTGGGTTTCGGCACGGGCTCGATGTGCATTTCCGTGCCGCATACCGTCTCAAGTGCATTTTTAATACTGGACCTGTTCTTGAGAGCCAGATAGCGGATAAATCAAAAGCCGTTGTCCATTCTGCGCGCTTGCGTGCTGCCCAAAACTCTTGCAGCTACGGTGTTGTTGTGCATATAACATACAGCATCAGTGGTTTTTTGCACGTCTGACCTTTGAAATCAGCAAAAGACTATTCTAGAACTCAGCACTAGCGTCTGTCCGACCGGCCTGTAATTCTCTTGTTGCTGAAATATAATAACCAGAAATTACAGATGGGATAAATGATCCTTTGTTATCAAGCCCCCAAAAAGAGGCTTAGTTGTGAGGCGAAATGTACATTCGCATACATGTCCATATCTGGCAAAAGCAATACACACCAGATCATGTTTCCTAGCCAAACTAGACTGTTGAATAGTAAGGCAGGGCGTGGTCGAATATAGGTTTTTTTTTATTTATGAATAAATAGTTCTATTTTCTGAGTGGCACAAGTTTGAGATTTTTTTACTGTTCTTTTGGCTTGCTGCCTCTTCCATCCAGGTTTAACAAACCAAAATGAAGACTTAGTCGCGCAAGCGCTGCGTGCAAGATACCGTGTATGCATATAATGCGTCCTTGTGATTGTATTACTTGATTTGGAATGACAACAACCCAAGACTATAGCGGCGGCTCGGTGTTGTTTCACACATGCACTAGCTAGATAAAGTTTTTATTTTTCACCTAGAATTGGACCAGTCGAAGTTCAGAAGCCACTTGGTCTTCGTGTCTTTGGGCATCGCAGACTCCTGGATTTTCTGGAAAACTTCGGGGAGTGTCGTAGACAAGGGCTTGTGCATGGTGGAAGCAGCCAAAACCTTTTGGTGATGTAGACTAAGAATCTTCAATGCCAAGCATTTTGCATTAGGTATGAGCGCCGCTGTGCCCCCATGTATCGGCGAAGCCTCCTCGTAGCAAGGCTCTGACTCGGGGTCTGCAGGGCCAGAAATTTCTGGGTTCCCGTTTTGAGTCAGATATTCGCAAAGCACTAATTTCCAGAATTGCGCCCGTAGCTTTTGGGAGTCAGATGGTAAATTTCCTAGGGTAAAATCAAAGCCACTGTACTCGTTGTGCAGAAGCGATATCTCGGTGTCTGTGAGCGTGAAGAATATGGAGACATCGTGCGACTCCTCTGATAGCAGAGAGAAATCAGAGTCAAAAGATGCGAGTCCCGCGCTCGATGGGCGGCCGGTCACTGCCATTCCTGACTTTCGTAAGATCATTTTCAAAAAAAACCTGAGAATACTGATGGCCTGGAAAGATGCAATAGTGAAGGTTATAGCTCCCAATCTTTTGAGTACAGACGCGGGCATCCGGATATATCGGGCTGTGAGCTTATGGATTAGCCTTCCTTCGTTTTCCAAGACCATTGCAATTCTCGAGTCGAGGATGAAGTCTGGGCGAGTGGCCTGCACTAAGATCGATTGAAGAACTAGAACCATTGAAATGAGAGTCTTTTCAAACAATTGAAACATCGTGAATGTGATGTCTTTCTTTTCAAAGTCTCGCCATCGCTGAATTTGCAACAAACTTACTTCCACAATGCGGTCGATGCTGGTTCGTTCATCGCACAACAAAAGACAGCTGAATAAAAATTTTTCATCAGGGTCCAGCCTGGTGTTGCTAGGTTTTGAAGCTTGGTAAAGTCGAACGCAGTAGCTGGGAATACAGGATTCCCAAATCCGTAGGTCGTTAAACAAGTCAAGAAGCCAGAAGTACTTCTGTTGATGTATGAGATGGATAAATCTATCTGCATCCTCTGGTAGCATATGTAGTTCCGGTTCCGTTGCAGCCGCATACCCCAGTTTTCGTTGCAGAGGTCTATCCGGAAGCTCGGATATTTTATGATGGAATGCTGCATGCATTACACCGCCAAGCTGTTTATCGTGAAGCTCTGGATTCATTAGAATACGCTTGATATCATCACTTTCTTGAATGTGGTTGCGCATCGAATGCGACAAATTGAAGTCTGTCGTCAGGCCCGTGAAGAGCCATGTGTCCAAGAATTGAGATATATCGTCTTGTTGTAGTATGAGATCAGCGTTCGATGGGCCGCTCGCCAAGATGTCAAGGTTCGGCGGGTTAGCGAGGTTGCTATGCAAATCACTCCGTAGAATCTGTTCTGCCTCCACCAAATCCTTACTCACGTGCAAGTGTCTATACTGCTTGTATCCCTGGTACCCGTTTTTGTAGAGCTTCGCGACCGCAATCGACTGATCTAAGATCCTGTGATACCCCAGAACCAGCATATCGTTCCAAAAGCCGGTAGGCTTGGGGTTGTAGATCACATACTGGCTGAAGTTGAGTCGGATTCCCCGATAGCACTTGCGCTTCGAATTAATGCAGTTTTGGCATACAGGGAGTTGTTCATCGCATTTCATATGGCGATCACGGCAGGTGAAACATCCCGAGCGGGTGCGGGATTTCTTAACTTTCTGCACCGGCTTCGATGATCTTCTTACCATTTAATGAACGTCACAAAAGAGGTCTCGGACTAGGATACGACTCCGGGGAAAGTATGGATCAATGTAGAATATCAGGAACGAATGTGGGTGAATGGCTCACTGTTGTAGAATCCTAATGTTAGGATCAGATCAGAAAAAAACAGTTTGTCTGTTGATGCCAATATGTATGGAACGTTGCTTCTCGCAGAAGTGGCATAAGCAGAAACGAAGGCTCTAAGGATTATATTTGTAGCAGATGGCCCAGACAAGACCTGAGGACTAAATGACTGCCGCGCTGCGTTGAGAGTGCGAGGCAAAAGTTGCTCCGGAGAGAAAGAACCGTTTGCTCAAAGATCATGCACCGAGAGGTGCAATCGTAGTCATCCCTCTGTATGCACGACGTCTCACGCGAATGATCTGATTTACCAGACACCAATTTTTTTTTCCTTCCTGTAGCAAATTTCCTAAGCCCCTATACGCAAATGTCGAGTCTTGTGTACATCACTTGCGTCATGCACCAGCCTGTTGTTTTGTGCGGCATCCTGCAATTACCGCCATATCTTGATTCAAATTCATAAACTGCTTTTAAGATAGAGCCAAGCAATATATGAAATGGCACCAGGGCGCCGGCAGTGCTACTAATCAAGGCCACATATTTACTGCAAAAACATAACATCAAACGTAAACGTAAACTTAAACAGCAAAAACAAACACTCTCATTTTGCATTCCCCTTTTCTTTTACTGCATTGTGCCTGCCAGAAAGGAGCGAAGAAATTTGGGTAGGAGCGAAGGAGAAGCAACCGCTAAAATTTGCGGAGTCTCTCCGGCATCAAGCAACCTATGTCGAAGTTTGCCAAGGGAGCTAGAGACCGGATTAGAGTGTAAGAGTTCGGAATTGTCGCGCGTATATGCACTTATGAATTAAAGAGTCTGGCCAAAATAGAGGATAGAGTGTGTTTTTTGTGCTGCAAAGTTGTAGGAATATTCCTGTAGCAGACATGAATGCTTGGGAGGTTCTGACTTAGGAAATTACGAACCCAACGAGAATATGCAGTTACTTGTGCTTGCTATAAAGAAAAAAAAACATTTGAGTCGATATACTGCTAGTTCATTGTGATCTCGTCTTCAGAGAAGTCTTTGTGCGTCGCCCATATCAGTACAACCGTGCAGACCAAAAACACGTACATGGCACCGAGCCCCAATTGGTCGACCAAAATTGGAAATAAAGAAACAACAAGGACATTTGTGGCCCAGCCACAAACAACTGAGCAGCTCAAAATTCGTTCGTCTGCCTGAGATATTTCCATACTTATCACCGCTGTGCACGGACCCCACGACATGGCAAATACAAAAAGAATACAACTGGAAGTCACAAGCATGGGAATTCCTAGCCGAGTAGTTCCCGAATGTAAAGAAATGGTTCCCATTGTTGCAATCGTGAAAAGTAGTAGACTCAAGCTGATCAGTCCATAGAATAGTGGTTTTCGAGGGCCCTTCCGGCGTACTAAGTAACAGAAAATCAAGATTCCCCCTAGGTTGCATAAACTGAGAAGTAGTCCCGAAAATTTCATTGGGCTGTTAACAACAACGAGCAGATCAAACATTGTCTTTCCAAAATAAAAAAAAAATACCGCACCTGTCATCTGTTGGAGAAACAGAAGAAAACAACACATTGATAAACGTCTTGTATTCATTTTCCGATCCTCCGAATACATCTTTTGAACCATATTCTGTGCCTTTAAAAAGTGCAATGCACCAAGCCAAATTTCATCTTTTTCTGAGTCTTCTAACAACTTAGTTAGGTTCTGCCGAAAGCGTTTAGGGTCAGAGAGGACCCATGCCTCTAGCGGAGACTCTGGTAGGATTTTCAGGCAGGCCAACGCAAAAAGAGGCAAAACAACAGAAGCAATCAAAAATCCAAGTTCTGAAAGTTTGCCCGTGTAAACAAAAATACAATGACCGAGGAAAACGAAGGTCCCAATGACAATCTGGAACACCGCATAGAACACAATGGTTTGGTCAGAAAATATGGACAACTGACTGATAAAAACGGGTCCGATTACACACAGGGTGCCAGCACTGATTCCCTGAACAAATCTTCCTAACGAGAATAAGTATACATTACTTGGGCCATCAATAAGACAGCAAAACGAAATGCAAGCTCCAACAAAGAAGACAACAAGACAAAATCTTAGCATTATCAAGTGGCCCACCTTTCGAGTTGCCTTTGCCATAAAAAGGAAGATGCACGCACAAATACAGCCTACATTGAATGCCGAAATCAAAATCCCAGTGACCTGGGCAGAGACACTAAGTCTTGCCCGAATAGAAGGAAGATCCAAAAAATTTCCTGTCGTGCCCAAATCCCATCCAATAGGAAACGCACAAAGCGAAATAGTGAGTACATATGGAAGAAGAGGCTTTGACGTCAAAGCTATGGGAGATGACTCGGGGTCAATGTGCGGAACTCTGGCCGCAAAATGTTTGGGTGAGGATTCCATATGAATTACTGGCAACTGTCTTCATGAAAGTACAAAGTGATAGATAGGTACCAGCTAAAAAATCAGGCTTGTCGAAACACTGCGCGGGCCGAGTATACTAATGTTACAAAAAGAGTTAATGCATCGTGATACACACACAAGAAAAATCTCACTACCTTACAAAAGAGCAAGATTTGCTTAACTAATCATTTATTGTCGGCCTCTTTTTCTGCAACCAAAGATGGTTAACTGTTTATTTTTATTCTTTACGGAAATGAAGTGACAGTGATACCACGACACGCGGCGCAGGCAAAGGCCTGGCGGATTGGGGGAAAATCACCTCTTCATTTAAAGTGCACACGTGGTCCATGGAGCACACATAGAAACACGATAATACAGGCCAATTCAAACAAAAAGGAAATGTTATCTGACGGGCAACGTCAGCCAAGCGCCATGCACCGCTTATCGGCCTGTGTCAGTCTGGCTGTGTCACCTGCAAAGAACATGTACGATTCGCGCGAATTAATGCACCCCACGCGTTACCAACTCTAATTTCATTTCTCACCTAGACACACTCAAGCCTCTACCAGGTGTGTTTGGCGGTCTTGCGTATGTTGGGCTTGGAGTCTACGTGCAAATTTTGTTGGATGCGTAAGGTGGCTTGATGAGGTCGGTCGTGACCGGGATCTGATATTGCTCCGACCCGCGTTCCAAGCCCCTAGCCAGAACCTTATTTACTAACCGAATAGCACAGAGTCTACCCCTGAGAGCAACAAACGGTTTTTTTTATGCTTATCTAACAGTCAGTACGTTTGTTACCACCCGCCATGTTTTAGGTTGTAGGAGCAGAGAGATATACGGTACGGCTGCCGGAGATATGCCATCTCTAGTTGTGAAATTAAAACACGAAGGAATAACCCAGGAAAAATTTCCACACCAAGGCCCGTGTCGAAAACCACAAACACAATCGGACCAAAGCATACTTATATTTTTTTTTGCTTTCAAAAATGGATACGAGGATACAAAGGGAGAGACAAAAACTATGAAGAGATACAAAAAAGTTTCCAATTAATATTTTTTGTATGCCGACGGACTTCTGTGCTCAAATACGATAATATGATATGACATAATATGATATTATATGATATGATATGAACCTATGAAGTATAATGGTGGCCGGAGAAGGTATTTACGAGAATCGGGTAGCGCAAGGTATAGATGTTACAACACAATACAAACCAAACAATAAAGAGATTTCGCCATCATAAGCATAAAAAAACAGATCACATAGCAACTATCTCAATGCTCGCTCATAGACAAGAATTTGGTTTCGGCGAAATAACAACCCCTAGTCGCTTATCAATGGTCGTGGGAGACACGGCCCGCTCAAGCTTCCGCGCCCACCACCTGGACTTAATTACTAATCTTTTCCACCAACAAGTACAACAACAAGTCTCTTGATCAGCAACAACAACCAAAAAAGAGTATCTTTGAAATTTTGATAATTAGACAAGTTTTACAAGTAGATTAGCACTTCTAAAAAAAGTTTACCCCCCTCATCTGTGGTCAAGGGTTCTATCCGGGTCTACCCCTACGTCCGGCGCTTGCTCACTATTTTCCCTGTTTTTGCGATCGCGGGCTGCACACGTGACCTGATCATACGCACCGCCAGTGAGCCCCCTCTCGCAGATTCTCTTTTTTTTTTTACTCGTCTAAGTCAGCAGCGTGCGTGAGACTTCACAATCAACATTAGTTTTAACATCTTGGGTTCTTCCAGAAACCAGCCAAAAAAAATAATTTTAAATATACTTTCAAAGAAGCCACCCTTTCCTGAACACACCTCTCAGACTGTCTGTTTACAAAATGCCCGGAGACGCGGCCGTTTCGAAGAAGGAACGCTTAGGGTCAGCGACGCAAAGACCAGACTCTCCCCAAACCACAGAAATCCCGCCGGCGGTGCAGGCCATTTCCAACTTGAGGTGCCCATCGCCCCCACCGATTCTCACTAACTCCAAGAACACCTCGTGTCTGACGCCGCGGCTTTCGTTGGTATCTCCGGGTGCCCTGGCCAGCTGTTCTGACTCGCATTTTTCGGCCGTAGAGATGGCCCAAGGATCGCCGGTGGTGTTTTCCGAAGGCACTGTCGGGTCACCCGGGCTTGTAGTGCCAGGTGTGGAGCCCCGTCTGGGTGACTATCTTGCAACCGCCAACATCAAGGATGCACCGCTCGATACCAGCTTGGACTATACGCGGAACCCGCCCAGCCAACGCATCCATCACAAATCTCCATCCGTACACGCACACTTCTTCGTTGATGACTCGCAAAAACCAACTAAGTCTGGCAACAGGTCTCGTAGCGGGTCCGCGTCCGCGTCCGCCTCTGGTTCCGAATATCTGGCTGGTCCGATGAGAAAAGAGGAGAGACTTCTGCTGCCCTCCGTCGAACAAAACACAAATATCGATCCGCGCTTGCCTCAGGACGACAACAAGCTTCACATATTGTTTGGTGTGTGTGGAGCTATCTCCACTATGAAAATCAAGCTCATTATAAACAAGCTCTATGAAATCTACACCCTGGATAAGATTGCCATCCAACTCATATTGACCAAGGCCTCAGAAAACTTCATTTCCAGCGAGACGTTGCTTCATTTGGAAACAAACAAGAAGGTGCGGATCTGGAGAGACAGTGACGAATGGTCTACGTGGAGCAGCAGGTCCGACCCGGTGTTGCACATTGAGTTGCGCCGGTGGGCCGACATGCTTGTTGTGTGTCCTCTCACAGCAAACACTCTTTCCAAAATCTCTTTGGGTCTATGTGATAATTTATTGACAAGCGTAATTCGTGCTTGGAATTCCGCCTATCCCATCCTTCTTGCGCCTGCCATGGTCAGTAATGCTTATAATGCCGCTACGACAAAGCGTCAGTTGAGACTCATATCGGAGGAAATGCCTTGGATGGAGGTGTTGAAGCCCGTAGAAAAAGTGGTTGGTTCCTATGGTGATATTGGCATGGGCGGGATGATGGACTGGAATGAGATCGTGAACAGGATCGTTATGAAGAACGGTGGATACCCGGAGGAAGATGAAGATGAGGATTCGAAGTCAAATGATAATGATAATGCCATCATCGACGATGACAATAACGACGACGATGATGACGACGATGACGACGATGATGATGATGATGATGATGATGATGATGATGATGATGACGAAGACGATGATGATGATGAATACGACAAAGGCAGGGGCACTGGCCCTGTCAAACCGACTACGTGCGAAAGATCTGCTGACATCGATGTTGTCAAAGGAGTCACATCATTGAAGATAGAATAGTCGCATCGATATAAAAAATGTACGGCGTGTCAGTACACATTACGCGATGTAAGCAAAACAGACTACGTAACGAGAGACTAGAACCAACAAATTTTACTCTATGTAAGATACACAAACAGCTTAGTAGATTCTGAAAGATGGACCCATGGTAGACTTGATGACCAAAGAACCAACGTTTTGCCAGTTCTTCTTCAACAAAGAAACCAAGAAGTTGGAAGCCATCATAATCTGGTTAGTGATGACATCCTCGTCCATCTCGACGTGGCCAACAGCAACAGCCAAACACAAGACCTTCTTCAACTGGAACTTGATAGTAGACTTAACATCCTGCACCTTGGAGTACAAGTCGTCGTTGTGGGAGACAGGGGTAGGGAACTTACCAGCCTTAGACAATTGAGGACCCAACAATCTAGGGACTTGCTTGATCAAGACCTCGGAGGCAATGAAGGCGTTGTACTTTTTGGCCAACTTCTTGATCAACTTCTTGTTCTTGTTCAACTTCTTCAAGTCATCCACAGACATGGCATCAACACCAACAGACTTGGCTCTGTCACAGTCAAAGGCATCACCGAAGATACAGAGAGTCATGTTTGGTCTTGGGACCTGAGGCAACTTCAAGGTACCTGAGAAACGCTTGTCTCTTTGAGGGTCGTAGTTCTTCAAGCCAACCTGCAACTCGACGGTCTCCAAGAAGTTTCTCTTCTTGGTCTCGTTGGAGTGCTCCAATAACTTCTTGACGTTCTCACGAACGTGAGCAGTGGTGATCTTAGACATGGTTTAGATGTTCGTCTCCCAAAGAAATTTGGTAAGTAAAATGATTCGACGAGGATGAAGAGAAAAATTTGAGAGGGTGTGTGTTTTTTCGCTTTTTGAGGCGTGCGATGCGCGCATTAGGGCTGATGCCCTTAAATTATAATATAAAAACCTCGCACACGTGATGCAAGACCTGTTCTCGTGACCTGGTATATGCTGACAAGGTCAGTCTCCTTCAAAGCTTGGGGCCCGTTCTTCATAAGCAGAGTGAAATTTGAAAGAATTGTCTCCCAACGGCTTTAGAGCGGAGCCTTTAATTCAGGCAGTTCTTATACTCGTGTCTTTAGCCGCTTTATAGTTCTTTAGAATGAAGTGTCCTTGTAATAATTGTATTATCATCATAGCACTTTGGTGATATTGTCATACCGTGACATCTGCTAGATCCATATAATTAGAGCTGCATCTCCAGAAGGAACCACACAAACAAAATAAATAAAATACTCAATTAGTGACAAAAGATGGCTTGAGGCCTAATATAGCATCCGCTGTTTGTGTATGTTCTTTTTTATTTCTCCATTCATTCAATTTTTTTGATATTCCGTGTTGTAATGGTCCAATGGCTAGGCTACTTTTACGAGTCTCTGCGGCTTGACTTGTCAATCTCACTCACAAAATGACTATCCCCGCCACATTTGATAAACTATACTGCAATGTTCAGCCTTGAATGCCGATCAGAATTTGGCAAAAAAAAAATATTCGAGGTAGGCAAAAACTTTCGACCTCAGTGTTTCTTTTAATTCGTTTTTGATTTTGTTGTCGCGTCTTTTTTCCGATTTGTAGTAAAAACATTTAATCGAAACGCTTATTAATTTCACCATCGCGTACCGAACATGACTGGGAATGACTGAAAAAAATCCAAGATATTCCACATGGCATTGTTAGAAAAGACTTTTTGTAAAAAAGAAAAGGCGCTGGCTTATAAGCGAATTTAACAAGAAAATATATCTAACACGGTTTATTTTTTCTTGTTTTTTAATTCTTTTCTTTAAAGTACGCGGCTCAAGCAAATATAAGTCAAAAATTGTAAATTGCGACAAGAAACCAAAAACCAAAAACCAAGTATAAATCACATTCATTGTGCTTATTATTAATGATTATAACGGTCTAAGAGAGAGAGAGAGAGAGAGAGGAGTTCTTTCAACTTGATCTTACGAAAATAAGGGGATCTGTAAATAAGTTGCCTTTTCTAAAACCTCTTGCTTGAGGAAAATCTAAGTGGAACTTCTCGCTGTATTCAAGCTACTTTGCGTACAAATCTGAATCGGATCATCGACACCATAGGCTGCTCTAAAATATTTTGCGTAAATTTCATCCCCTTCCAAAATCCGCTGTTGAATTTCTAACAGGACCCTAATTCGTGAAGTCTCACAACTATATAACCTAGTTTTCGTAGATGCTTCACACCAGCAAGAATAAATATCGTTTACGCTGACCTGAACCTCTTTTCTTTTCACTGGTATGAAACACCATGCTGAAAATATCACACATACCAGTAACACTGTCTACGATGCTATAGTTTCTTTTGTGACCATATATATGTCATTGCAGAGCATTATCCGACCGAGATCACGTGATAAATATGCACCTCAATCAATGGACGCACGCGTATATCATCCAGGCCTGTTTCAATCAGTGGGACTCCATGGAAAGTAGACTCCCTAATGTTATTGGTATGTAGTCCTTGTTGTGCACGCCTCAGTATCTCACAAACTCAATATGTAAATAGGAAGGCTTTATTGGTCAATGGATCCAGATGCCACAGTTCATCGCGTCTTTTTCACACGCATGGTCTAGAAACACAGGCTAGTACATGGCTTGGCCGTTACAAGCCAGTCGTTTTTAACGCAAAAGTCTTTAATAAGAGGAGCTGGATTGACTCAGTTTCTCTTCTGTTTTTCCGGGCTTATGCATCCCGCAAGTATAAGCGGCAAGAACGTATCGACCAGGCTCGCTATACGTCACAATTGAATCTCGAAAGCATTGATGAAATATTCCGCATATACACTAAAGACGTGACCAAGGTCGTCGACGTGGGATCTGCGCCAGGTACATGGCTCCGACACACGCGTAACCGGCTTCTGGAATTGAACGGTTTAAAGCCGGAAGAGATATACAAAAGGTGCACGGTCATTGGTGTAGACTTGCTCTTTTTCCAACCCCCTCGGGGCACCTTTTCAAGCCAGGGCAACATATTTTCACAAAACACGCACACGCAGGTCGAGAACCTACTCAAAGAGTCTGCCTATCGCATGTCGAAACGCAAAAACGATTTTGCCCATGACGACATCTCGTATATTCTGAAGGAGCTCGACCAGATTCGGCTTGATGCAAGTATCAGCACGAAAAACTCAACGCGCCCGATAGGATCAATGACAAATATGCTCGCACATCATTATGACTTACCTTCATATGCCCACCAGGCTAATCTCATTCTATCAGATTTGGGGGCTCCTCCACTCCAAGAAACGGGCTTTCATCAAAATACTCTAAGCAAGCCATTTATACGCAGTAGTCTGAATCCTATGCTCCGGCAACTGCGGGATAACCCAGATAAATCCCTGATTGATTTGGCGGAGGCGGCTTTACTATTGAGTGGCAACATCCTAGCAAAAGGCGGCACTTTCGTGATTCGGCTTCCCATGGTAAACTTGGCAGATCCTGAATTATTATTGCTCGAGGCTAGACTCCGCCATGCATTTTGCGAAGTCACTCGCTGGAGCGACAATGGTCGCGTTGAATCAACCGTGTCAAGACAACAGAGCTTGTTCATGGTTTGCAAGGATAAGAGAGACCACATCATGGACAAGTACGCGGTGTTTGGCGTCACACGAGACTAAGAATTACACGCATACGGTGGCGAGGATCAATTAGCCCTTGCTCTTATTTCTTATATAGTCAATCGTATGTCCTCATGTCTTTGGGACAAAGGCTTTCCCATATGCTTTCATTTTACCTTTTTTTTACAAGCGTTTCTGTTTGCTCAATCTAACAACAGGGGTTCCTCATACTGGAGGCTCTCGTCCCTGTTTTCATCTAGGTCGATCAACGCGCCTCCGCTGTCGTTGCTTATTTCAACATTTGCAAAGTCAAAAATCAATCTGTCGCTGATACCACTCTTCCCCTTTTCAGCCAACTGCTTCTTCCAACAGTCGGCAATTTCCTCTAGCTTCTCTGAGGCGACGCCGTAGGTGCGACCAAGAAACAAAGCCTCGACGTACCTACCGGTTTTCACAAGTACTTCTACGCAGCTTTCCTTGTCACCACATAACCACCATGCCTGGAAAGCAATGTTATACTTACCTTCCGACAGTGCGGCCGCTGCGAGGCGCCGCAACAGGCTTTGGTTATTCGACGAGGAAAGCAACAATAATAAAGAAGCAAGATCATTAGCAAACCAGTAGCAATTTTCGGCCAACTTGAGCTGCCACTTGGTCTGTGCCAAGTCACCTAGCTTACGCCATTTTTGGTTCTGGCCCAGCGAGTTGGTTTCATCGTTTTCGGACAACAACGCGTAAGCACGATGCAAGTCACCCGTGGATAACGCAATCTGAAATTTGGAGTCGAAGTCCTGTGACAATGCAAAAGACAAGGCCAAGTAGCCCAACTTTTCAAAGAAGCGCGCCAACTGGTTCAATTCGGTCTTGCCCAAGCCATCAAGGTACAGGGTGTACTCTTCGGACAACATCTCTTGAGTAATAGCACCAACTTCCGGCACGTGCTCGCCCAGTTCCTCGTCCATCACCGTCAGGGGCGCAAACTGCTCTAAGTCGCCGCGCATCACCAATGTCTGCAACTCCAAGACGGCGGCACTTATGTACCACGAGATGATGTTGAACGCCTTGTCAATAAGATAGACGCGCCCTTCTGCAGCGCGGTAGCCGACAATATAGTACTTGTGGTCAAAGTGGCTAACGTTGATTACCTCACCCCCAACAAAGTAGTTGAGCCTGTTGGTAGCTGCGGTGGTGTAGACAAAGACATCGCCGATGAACTTGCCAGAAGAGATGGGCTCAGGGGTGGGCAAAGTTGCAACAAGGTCAAAAGCCTCTGCCGCGCCCTCGCTATTATTCCAGGAGCCGTCGTCAATAGACGAGAGGTACTGCTCGCGGTCGAAGGACAAAAAGTACGCATCGTGGGAGCGTCCGCCAGCGGCGGTGGAACCGTCGCTGGTTTCGCTCTGTGCGCTTGAGGTCACAATAGTCACGAGTGCTCCGCTGTCTGCCCAGACAACGTCAGTGATTTCATCTTCGATGTCGACGCGGCGGACTAGGGCGCCGGAGTCCCAGTCGTAGAAGCACAAGAGTCCTGGGGAAGTGACACCGAGCAAGGCGCCTGGGAACAAGCGCTCTGCCTCATACACGAGATCGACAGCCACGTGTTCGCGGAACTGGCGGTGGATCATGACGTGGAGCTTTGTCTCACGCACGGCAAAGGTGGCGGCGGTGGAGAGGTCGTGCGTGTGCCACACGAAGTCCAAGGCCTTTCCAAAGGCCTTGGAGCGCCAAGCCAAGGCGGTGTAGACAGTGTACTCGCCGTCGCCGCAGACGGCGGCGAACTTACCAGAGGGCGAGTGCGCCAACAGTTGCGGGTAGACTTCCACAGCGCCAAGCTCTTTGAGCAGAGCTGGAACGGCGGCACCATCGGTGGCAGTTACTGCGGCGGAGGAGCGGAGCACAGCCTGGCACACGTCTGCGTGGCGGGCGTAGAGAACTTTACCGGAGTTGTCGAGGGAGAACAACGGCTTATCGGATCCGACACGGATGGCGACGTAGCCGCTGTCGCAGCCCACCGCTACGACGTTGGAGCGGGGCACAACGGTAGCGCACCATGCACGCTCAAGGCCGTAGTTGGCGGCGTGCACGAGCTTAAAGGTGGCGGAGCTCCAGAAGCGGACCAGGCCGTCTTCACCACCGGAGACAATGAGCGGGAGTTCCGGGTGAAAGAGCGCAAACGAGACATTTGCGGCGTGCCCCTCAAGTGTCGCAACGCACAGCTTAGTTTGATAGTCCCAGACCTTCACAGAGCGGTCGTCGGAACACGTGACGAGGTAAGGCTTGTCGGCGTGCGGGTAGTAGGCGACGTGGTTGACACCCTTGGCGTCGTGAGCCACTACGGTGTAGCGCGGTGTGCCCAGAGAGAGCAGCCAGACCTTGACGGTGCGATCAAGACATGCCAGCGCAAACGTCAGCGGGTCCTTTGGGTTGAAGCATACGCTCATGACGAAGTGCGCGTGTCCCTCGAAAGTGCGCTCGA
Source organism: Metschnikowia krissii (assembly GCA_030561945.1). Taxonomy (NCBI): domain Eukaryota; kingdom Fungi; phylum Ascomycota; class Pichiomycetes; order Serinales; family Metschnikowiaceae; genus Metschnikowia; species Metschnikowia krissii. Next base: position 267,434 of record JAKTYP010000062.1, on the reverse strand, counting down.
GGCGCCAGCCGTTATCCCAGTTCCAGAGCTTGATGGTCGCGTCGTCCAGCGCAGTCAACACGTATGGCAATTGCGGGTGCACGGCGATGCTGCGGATATAGTCGGGGTGTGCCTCGAAGTGCGCCACCTTCTCGCCGGTATGGTAGTTGTACACACGTACCTGGAAGTCGTCCAGCCCGACGACGACCCAGCCTTTGCGCGCAATGAAACGGCCCGCACGCACGGGCAGCTCCGTGACCTGGAACAGGCGCACGAGTGTGTTTGTTGCGGTCAGCCAGATCTCGGCACGTCCGTTATAGAGCGTGGTCAAGATCCAAGGTTCTGTGGGGTGGCAGTCGATACCCTTGACGCGCTCGGAGCGCACAGCAAAGTCTTTCGTCACGTCCAATTTCATTGTAGGGGAGGGGTGGCGGAAAACCGGGCGGGCGAGGGGAGGGCAGAGGTGGTTAATGGGGTGTTGAAGAGAGGTTGTTGATGGGTGAGATTGAGGCCAAGTGTCCGGCGAGCGGGCGGTGCGCGCACGACCGAAGACGGGGCAGTGGTGGTGCCTAGGCCTATGATGATTAGTATGACTATGATTAACATTTTTTTTTTTTGTGAGGAGGTGTACTGCCAATAACCAGCACAGGAGTAGATCATATGTATATGACCGTTTTGTTTTATGTTTGGAATGGTTTACATTAATGTTTGGTTATGCTCATAGGTCTATTATGGTCTCATTGCTCGGACCGTATATTTTGGGCAGGGCCCTAATATATGGGCAGGCGCGCGGGTGCAAATTTTGATGGATCACGGTGCAATAGTTGGGGGCGCGCAGGAGGGGGCCTTTGGCAGACCTCTGGAAGACGTTGGGCAAACCCATGGTACGGTATGCTATGTGACTTTTGCTGACGAGGAGCTGCCAGATACATTGGCCGCCAAACTTTGGACCTGATCCCCGCGCCGCGCCTCGGCACGACAGCCCTAATATATACCCAACACCAGATTGCATGTACCATCCGAAATACGCTCTCGGGATAACCACAGACATACGGGAACTGGCTTGGGGCCTCGGCGGAATCGTCAGCCGAACAGTATTTGGGTGGCTCCGCGCGAACACGCATAAACACGGACGCACTGGAAACTCAGTACACTAGATCGACTTTGTCTCTGCGGGTGGTTCGAAACTCGGTCTCCAACACGGCCACCGCACGCATATACTCGATCCAGGCGAGGGTGAATTTTCTATTAGAGAACCGCTGCAGCACGAGCGCTGTTCCTAATGCCCGTTTCCTGTCGAGCACTTGCTCAGTGCATTCGTTGCGGTGCTCAATAAAGATATTCACAAGCACGCCTGCCAAGTCGGGGAACGTGCATGCCTTTCTACGGACAGAAATCTCAAGCAAGCCGCCGGCCCGCGAGCCTGCTAAGTCAGGATCGCTCTCGTCCCGGAAGAAGAAGCCGAGTTCATTTTGCCAGCCCGTGGCAGGCTCGTCTGCACGCACAATATCTAAGAGCGGGCCAGCCGACGCGTGCACTATGGGCACTACGCCCGCACTGAGGTACTCCACGACGCCGATGCCGAAGTGCTCGTTCCACATGGCGTTGAGGCCAAACGCGCACGTGCTCAACGTGTGTTTTAGCTCGTCAAATGAACAGTCCACGATGAATTCCACGTATGCGGCGATGTCAAGCTCATCAGCTAGGGCCCGGAGTGAGTCTAGAGTGGAGGAGTCGGAGACGGTCCGGCACGATCCGAGAAACACAAGTCTCGGTACGCCTGCAATCGGCATCTTGGAGCGGCGGAACTCATCCACGAACTTGCGATAGTGACGTACCACCAAGGCATGTCTTTTCTCGGGTCGGAACTGAGCCACATATAGAATCTTATTCTGCCTTTGCACGGAATCAAAGGCAGAAGCAGAAGCAGAAGCAGAACTGGCAGCGGTACCCGTAGCAGCAATGTCTTCTGTGGAGCACGGAGGATATAAAATGTTCACGATCTTGCTTTTGTTTAAGACCCAGATGGAAGAAATATGGTCGTACGTCCATGTGCCGTTGGCAAGCGTCACGTCCACACACGAGCCCAAGTAAATGTATACGAGGTAGAGGAATGACCAGTAGGCGAACTTACAGAGGTCCTTGGCATCGCTTAGGGTGGGTCGGAAAGCCGCCAAGTCGCGTACGCACCGGAACTTCAACCGGTTGAACATGTCCGGCTGGATTATGGGGTAGTGCACATACGCAACTACGGGGATTTTCAAGATCCATGAAACGGGCCAGTAGCTGCCGGGAAGTCCCATGGTGTCGATCCACACGTCAGGGCTGAGCTCGTACATGGCCTCGAGGCCCAAGACCACCGACCCAAGAAGCTGGCCGGCCAATGTGAAGTGTTTCCAGTGGGCGCTGTCGATCCACGCCGCATACCGGCGCAAATACACAAAGACAACGCGCGTGGAATCCAAGCCCGCGACCTTGAACTTGTCTTCTGCCTTGCGCAAGATATGGAGCGGCTCGGCGTCGATGTTGGTGGTGTAGACCGCGACTACGTTGCGGTCGTCTTCCATCAAGGTGGCCTGCACAGCCTGCCACAAGACCTTCTCACCGCCACCCCCATTATTCGCATATGGATGGAAGAAGCCGAAGACGCGCTTGCGGCTTTTGTCATGGGGGTCTCGGGCTTTCATCTGGGCCATGAAGGCATCTTCGTTAGCCGCGTCCGCCGGCAGGATCTTCAACTTGTTGTTGACAAAATTCGTGTAGAACGACGGCTGCGTACTTGCAGTTACGAGACGGCGTCGGTAACTGGAGCGCTTGGCGCCCACCGCCAAATAGATGGGTTTAGGGTATCTGATGACATGTAAGATCTTGTCCTGCCAGTTCTGCGTGGGCACGAGGAAGAAGCGCGGTAAGCCGTGTACAGCGATTTGGTAGAACAAAATCGCTAGGATAAACGGCACGGCCACAATAGGGATGGAAGCCATTGAAGAGAAAATACTTTGGGCGGGGTTCTAGTGGTGGCCACAGGCAAGTACTAAGTAATGGCGGGAGAAGAGGTTTATGGCGAAATCGTTATCGGACAGCGCGCGGCGGCGCAAGGTCACGTGACACAACATGCCGCCCGGTGATCTCCGGCGACATGTCTTTGCTTTTTTATTTTTTATTTGTTTTTGACTTCGAGACCGATGTGTGGAAAGATATTAGGCGAGGAGAAATGGATCTATGTGAGCTGGATGCCCTGGAACAAAGAATGGAGTGGCGCAGAGTAGGTGTTTCTTTCTTTTATAATTTTTTTTTGCGCTAGTATTTGCATCATTAAGCGTTGCTAGTATCGTCCCAGAATTTTTAATAGTTTTTCGGCAGGTGCCGAGAAGCGCGCCATCAAGGCAGTTCGCGGACCGGGCTAATCTAGCATGGGCGCGGACGTGCACGTACTCTCGATGCAAATACATTCTCTCCAGTATATTCTAGATGGACGGGATGGAAAAAGAAAGACCACGATACTTACATACATACACACGTATATATATATATATATATTTATATATTTATATAAATATATGTATAAAAATCAAGTGTAAGGAAGTTTCTTGTGTATACAAACTGCGGAGGCAATTGTTTTCAAAATAGAGAATGGAGAAGGAAAATAAAATTGCCGCGCGTATACTGAGTATTCGAGTCTAGTAAACGGAAGTGGTGGGCAGCCTGTGTTTGCGGGCGAGGCATATATATATATATATATATATGGGGGCTGCGGTTTGGTTTCTCAACAAGCAATATCGTGTGCGCGGGTCCCTAAGCATAAAATGAATGAAGGAAAGCAAGGGGAATCTATACGTTTATGGCGACGCTTTCATGGCCTGACAATTATGGCCGGGGTCAGGTGACATGATTTTGGACATATCAATTAAATATTTTTATCGATTTGATTGATTGATTGATTGATTGATTGATTGATTGATTGATAATGTTTCCATGTTTCTGGATGGTTTTATGGCCAAAAGTTTCGAGCGATTGCTTGTAGGCCGGAGGCCGAGGAAACATATTGTGGAAACCGGCCCAATATTGAGGGCGGCGTGCCCCGCTTCTATCCCAACTAGGCAAAATGGCCACGCGCGCCCGGCCCCAGGGCCCCCGTCTTTACTGACGAAAATCACGCAAGCCTCGGCTATAGCTTCCATGGGCATACACTTTGACATCTTGCGGCTCACATAACCACCCTAATTAGACCCACTAAATACTGCTTCGCTTTGTAAGGCGTCTCTATTGAGGCACGCTAAACACCCTGGGCTTGTACGTCTTATCGAATGCCAGTTTTGGTGCCGGCTTATACCGCAAGAAGAATCCTAGAGGTGCTGATGCGTCGGCCCAGGGCTAGCGCCACCCCTACGGCTCGGGTATGGCTTGGCCCCATGGACCGGATCATAACCCATATACGGCTTTTGCCCCTTCGCGCCTCGGCACGCCCGGGCGCACGGGAATCGTATGGCGCTTGTTATATTTAGGGCCACTAAAAAATGCAAACTAGATCGGCTGCTCCATACCCCAACAGGGCCACTTCCTCCCAGGCCTTCTCGGAAAATGAGGGAATCGACCGCCTGCCATGGGCTAGCAACAGGTTTCTAATTTAGGAAAAAAAAACTCTCTGTTCTGCACACACTCACTATGCTCGCCCGCCCCATTGCTTGCATGTCTGGCTTAGTGAGATCTGAACCCTTGCGGCCGCCTGCTGCAATGACCCATTTCGCAAGGCAGCCTTCATGGAAGAAGCGGCTGTGAGAAGCTGCGAAAGATATCCTGGGAGCACGGAATGTTTTTAATTTATTGAGGGCGGAGAATTTACGGGGGGTTTTTTTTGTTTCCATTTCTTCTTGGATTTGCTTTTTGTTCACCCAGAGACCCGCTCCCTCCATGTGCCGCGGTCATGCACATAAGGGTACGGGCCCCGACTAGCATGGTAATCTGTGCGCAGTTGGGCCCCAACCTTTTTGGCCTCGTAATCTGGGTGCTCAGCTGCGCAGAGTAAGGGAATGGGAAGACTGGGTCTTCGTGGAAAGAGTCCTACATAAAAAAATAAGAAAAAGGAAACCTCGCCAAAACAAATTGATAGTAAAAATACGGAAAAGGCACGGGAACGAAAAAAAAAAAAGCGATGTTCAAAAAATATATAAATGGGTCTGCCCTATCTCGCGGCCAAGGGTTTGTCGTCGGCCTGTGCCTGCTTGCCCGTATTCGCTCAATTGCCCTGGTCGCGTCCTGTAAGCCATATACCTTAATTGACAACGGTGTCTTCAATCGTGTTATAGTCTCGCGATACTCCTTTTTCTCAATCTTTTTTTTTTTTTACTCTGCTTCCTCGGACATTTTGCAAAAAAACAAGCCTGTTCCCACCTCCTGGCAACAGTCCTTTTGCTCTTCTACAAATAGGCTTTCCGCCATAAACATTTTTGTTCTCCGTTCCGGAAACACCACCTCCGCTCGTGCCTTTGACGCTTATCTGGTTGTCGACAAGAAGACCAACCCCTGCCACGTCTCTTCTTCCGTCTCCCCCCAAAACCCTTTCTGGCTACTGAATACAGCCATCATATTAGATAGCGCTAGCCGCACTCTTCCACCAAAAAAAAAGACACACATACACACGGACCCAGGAAGAGCCATCGGAAGAGCTGCCCAAGGACCAATAATACCAACCAGACACCCCGCCTCGACTTGGCAAAGATGCTCCAGGAAAGCCAGAGCGCCAATCAACTGGACAAGTACATGTATACAAAAACAAAAACAACGCCTGGGGCGGCAGATTCCGCGGCGGGTGCCGCCACGGGCATGCGCAAGCCCAAGACGCCGTTGAAGAAGGAGGAATTGGAGAAAATCGCACAGGAGCTCAAGAAAAAGCTCTCACAGGCGTCGGTGACAGCCAAGCAGCTGCGCACGGCAACGGTCACCGGCGCAGGCCGCTCGTTACCGCCAGACTCGCCCGTGCTGCTGACGCTGCTTCCCAAACTGAGCCCATTGAAGAACTACTACATGTGGAGACGCCAAATCGCGTCCGGAACCCACAAGAGCCTTGCTCTGCTGCCACTGTTGTGCTCACCGGGCCAGAAACTGGCCACGCTGACGAAGCCGTCCATTTTCTTGTCGAGCTCGCCGTTGAAGAACTTCAACTCGGGACACTCGCCTGCGCCGCGCTCGCCCGCAGAGACGCTATCGCGCAAGGCGTCTTTGGACTCTCTGGCTCTTGCCGAGCTCAACGACTCGCCCGTGAAACGCCGACGCGCCGTCAGCGGTGCGGTCGTCCCGCCTCAAGAACCGCACATGGTCTTGGAGCAGATTGCGTCTCCTACAACGCCGCCGAAACATGACTCCTTGCACCCACTGCCCGTATTATCGGCCAACCTGCCCGTTGACCGCCGGCAGCCTGCGCCCAAGACGGCGTCCAAGATGGCGTCCCTGACCACGCCGACCTTGGCCAAGAAACAGCTAAGTAATGGCCCCGCAAGCACCGTGCTCAAGACGCCAACGCAGCCCGCGAGGGGAGACGCCTACAACGATGATGAAGGCGCCGACTTGCTCATGTACTTGGCAGCGTCGCCATCGGTGCCCAAAGCTTTCACGGGCACGACTCCACGCTTGAGTGCAGCTGGCCCTGGGGGCGCAAGTACCGGTATGGGCAATGGCACCGGCACCGGCACCGGCACCGGCACCGGCACTGGCTCTGGCACTGGCACTGGCATAAGCGCTGCCACAAAGCCGTATGCGGTCGGCAACCAGTTCATGGCACCGCCACTCACGCCGAAGAGACCGGTGATCTCGACGGCAAAGACACCACAGAATAGGCTCACGCCGTCGGTGTACGGTGGCTTGGCGGTGCCTTCAAGTACGCTTCCGTCTGCAGGGCTTGCGTTGACGCCCGCTGGCTTCAACATGAGCGACTACGTAAACTTTTTTACCCCGTCGCCCGGCGCCGCTGCCATGGGCCACGGCGCGCTGATGGGACGCACGCTTCTCAAGACGCCGGACTTCCACGGGCTGGTCCTGGGCGGGCCGCACACGTCCGTGGATGGCAAGATGATCAACTTCGACAGGGCAGAGCTCTTTAGTCTGGCTAGCGCCGAGCAATCCAAGGACTAGGCAGGCCAAGTCCCTTTGCGTTCTCGCGCCCAGCAGCAAAAGACCGTAATTTTCCGTGCGCACTGTCTATGGAGAACCACACAAATATATACGTTTACGTCGGCAGCAATGGCCAAGAACCTCTTTTTTCCTTCATTTTCCATTTTTTTTCTTTGCCTTATATATATACATGATTTACGGGTTTGAGTCCTCTGCAACCACTTTCTTGACAAAGCCGTTTCTGACATTTGCTTGTGCGGGTTCCGCGGCCCCCTAGCCGGGGCGACTTAATATATGCGAGAAGGTCACATGACCGGCACCGGAACTTGCGATGCCTCTGCCAAAAAGGCCCGGCCCTGCATTGGTTCCCACCAATCGTCTTCCCCACACAAATTTAGAATAGACCCCATGGCCGAACTCGCAAACAAAGACATGCAAGAACTCAAGGTAGATCAGCTCAGCCTCTCTGGCGAGACGCCAACAGCACCTACACCAGAGGCCCCAGAGGTATCAAAGGAAGCAGATGCACCAGAGGGAACAGATGCAGCACCTAACGACGAGTCCAGCGAGGAAAAAAAGAAGAAAAAGAAGAAGAGTAACAAGAAGAAAAAGAAAACCGTGTACATCAACTCCTCGTATCCCGATGGCGTGTTCCCAGAGGGCCAGTGGATGGAGTATCCGTTGGAAGTGAACAGCTACCGTACGACGGATGAGGAAAAACGGTATTTGGACCGGCAGCGCAACAACCACTGGCAGGACTTCCGCAAGGGCGCGGAGATCCACCGGCGAGTGCGGGCAAAAGTGAAGCAAAACATTCGGCCCGGGATGGCGATGCTCGATATCGCAGACATGATCGAGAACTCGATCCGGGGGTACACGGGCAACGACCACACGTTGGCGCAGGGCATAGGGTTCCCAACAGGGCTCTCGGTGAACCACGTGGCGGCACATTACACGCCGAACTCTTCAGACAAAATGGTGTTGAAGCACGAGGACGTGATGAAGATCGACATCGGCGTGCATGTGAACGGGCACATTGTGGACTCTGCATTTACGCTTACGTTTGACGAAAAATACGACCCGTTGTTGACGGCGGTGCGTGAAGCGACGTACACGGGAGTCAAGGAGGCGGGCATCGACGTGCGCTTGAACGACATTGGCGCGGCCATCCAGGAGGTGATGGAGCTGTACGAGATGGAGCTTGGCGGCAAGACGTACCCCATCAAGTGTATCCGTAACTTGAACGGGCACAACATTGGCGACTACGAGATTCATTCAGGCAAGACCGTGCCGATCGTAGCCAACGGAGACATGACCAAGATGGAGGAGGGCGAGACCTTTGCCATCGAGACTTTCGGCACCACGGGCAAGGGCTACGTTGTATCACTGGGCGAGTGCTCGCACTACGCTTTGAAGCAGAACATCGACGGCATCGCCATGCCGTCGCTGCGCGCCAAACAGCTCCTCAAGTCCATCCAGTCCAACTTCGGAACGTTGCCTTGGTGCCGTAGGTACTTGGAGCGCACGGGCGAGGACAAGTACCTCCTTGCTTTGACCCAGTTGGTGCGTGCCGGTGTCGTTGAGGACTATCCTCCGTTGGTCGACACCACTGGCTCGTATACCGCCCAATACGAGCACACGATCTTGTTGCACCCCCATATGAAAGAGGTTGTGTCGAAGGGCAATGATTACTAGACCCAGAACACGTTAGTTGAAGCTGCAGAGTGCTTGTAACAGCGTGTTTCTGCGCTGGGTATATGTGTCTGAGGCCATGACAGAAGGACGGGAGGGAGGGGGAGTTCTTGCTTCCGGGCTTGGTCCAGATCGTAGTTGCCTCATATAGTTGACGGTGGTTCTTTTGAGTGTCCGTCACAGAATTTGTTCGACACCACGTGGTAGGATATAGGTCTATTTACTATAGCAATGCTCTGGCGCGGAATCTCATGATGCTCGTAATCGTACTGCCGGTATTGCCAGTGCCATCGGTGAACGGGTATTCTACTAATATGGGTCCTGTGTGGAACAGCAACGGCTGCAGCAGTGACAATGACAGGGACAGCAGTAATACCGGCAAGAACGCTGATGGTATCACTATTGGCAGCGTTCTGGGCTAGGAATAACCAGGAGTGCCCATAAGACGAGAAATGACTATGAATGCTGACAAGATGAGGAATAATTATGAATGTTGATAGGACTAGTAGTCGATGGTAATATTACCAGTGCGACCATTACCTAGCAGTGCCACCAGTGCTTATAATAACTAACAATGCTGCCAGTGCTAGTGAGAATGAGTAATACTGCCAGTGCAAACTAACAGACTACTAGCACCAGTGTCACCAGTATTAACAACCGCAGTACCAGTGTATATTTATCCAGCTGACAGCTTCTGGCTCCTTCCCCACCATATACACACACAAACCAGCCGAAACAGAGGATCTGACCTGGCAGGCGTGCTGCTTCTACAATGCTAATATGTTTAAATACACGATCCTGTCACCGCATCGTGCTAGCATTGCGCATTGTCAGATCGAGATCTCGATTTCGATCGCCATTTTGGCCTTGGTGCGCGCACTGCCCTCACTCCCTATACACTCAACACCCAACACCGTCTTTTTCATACGTCATCTTATACCCCCAATTACAACTCACCATGGAGATACAACCAGCCGTGTTGACATATAGAGGTATGTGTGCCGCTCCCAACGTGGCCAGTGATATGGCCACGTGCCCTTTTCTGCTGGTGTCGTCGGCTCCTCCATGTTTTCGATTCAGCCATCAAAACATGGCGCCGCGCCCCGTAAATCCATCTGCCATGTCAAATTCTTCTTCTCACAAACGCGATGTGCCTGGGTATTGAGAAAGCGGTATCTGAATCAAATTATTGAATGCTCCTCGTGTGCAAAGACAGAATTCTGAGGCTCTGTGCACATGTCTGCGGATCCATCGCCAGTATACTCAGCCTTGCTTGTGTGATTGCTTTCCTTCTTGTGACTGAACAACACGGCTGTTTTTAAAGTGAGGCACGGCGCAGGGCAATAATCTTGGGCAACATTGCGCACGTGCATGAGCTCCGCCCCCGTTCAGAGCATTGCATAAACACATTTGCTTTTTCGTCTTCTTAGTCTTTTCGTCTTTATGTCCCGTCGCATTGTTACCCCTATTTCAGTGCGGGCACTCTACGCATCGTGTGGCTGCCCAAAGACTGGCTGAAGCCTCTACCTCATCATACTTTAGAATTCACCCATGTTTTGCCGTGGTACCATGGAGAAAGAAGGAGAAGAAAATAGAAATTGCGCTGCTACCTATTTCTAGATACAATACTAACATCTAGGCACCTTTGTCGAGCCACTCACCGAGTACTTGACCTTAAGTAACACTACCTCTGAGCCCTTGGCCTTTAAGGTCAAGACCACTGCACCCAAGTTGTATTGTGTGCGGCCCAATGCGAACATCGTGGCGCCTGGCGAGAGCATGAAAATCTCCGTCATTTTGCAAGGATACACGACACCGTTGCCTAAGGACTTCAAGTGCAAAGATAAGTTCTTGATTGTGTCGTGCCCCTGCCCTGGATTCGAGGATGCTTCCAAGGTTGCCGAAAATTGGACTTCGTTGTTCCAGCAGCATGGCCAGAACGGGTCCCAGAAGAAGTTGAGGGTCAACTTCATCATCGAAGACGACATCAAAGAAGACACGCACATCAACGAAACCAGTTTTGCCAACGCCACGCAGAACACCATGATCGGCGACACCCTGGTGATCAACAACGACGCTAATACCACTGCTGTGCACGACACATCGATAAATCCTGCCAATGTGTCGACCACCAACCCTGACCGCACCTTGCAGGAAACGCACATCCTGCCTTCTAAGGAGCAGAGCAAGGCGCCGGAGTACCAGAGCGAATTGGAAGACTCCAAGACAAAGATCGATAGCTTGTCGAAAAAATTAGACTCCACGGAGAAAGACGGCGAAATTGCCGACGCGGTGTCGCAAGACACCGTGAGTGGGGTGTCGCTTCCCTTTGCCGCCATGTTGGTGGTCATCGCGTTGTTGATGGGTTGGTATATTTTTTGAGCCTGCCGCAGCAAGGTCTACTTCTATGCCCTGACCGAGTGCCAACCCCCTCCACAGAGACCAACGGGGATCTGTATTTTTCTTAGTGGAATATATATACCATGAAAATAATAATACCATTAAAAAGATCCGAGTGTGGCCTGCAAGACTCTTCCAGTTGCGGCGTCTATATAGACAACAGCTCTGAATATGTCAAATGGTTCATGCGCACAACCAAGTGTGTCCAGAGCCGGGATTCTTCAAGTAGAGACTGCCTGTCTTTACTGCTGAAATTCTTATTCTTTACGAGACAAATTTTATTATTTTGTTCTTTTAATATCAGTCTTAAAATTCCAATTTTTATGTTTTTTGGCCTCTTTGGCGTTTTCTCCGACATTTGTATCACGGGGCGAAGCAACAGACCGACCAAGATCCATTTATCCATGCATAAAAAAAACAGGGGTTGCACCCATTCTACTGAAAAAAAAATCGCATAGTCGGCGTGACAGACAATAATATACATACCATCTACTATTTCTCTTCGGGAATATATACACCATCGAAACCACTTTTATTGAGGTATGGTCATATTTCACATTTTCCGCATGTGAACCGTATCACTATATATTTTGAACGCGGCCACATCTATGGCTAGACCCAATGCGTATGATACGACACCACATATCACAAAAAACACCAATACTTTAAACAAACACAAAAACTGAGCGCTTGTGAACCTCGAGAACACAGTGTTAGATGGACAATCAAGAAGTGGCTGCATCTGACGAAAGCGTTAGCCAACTGGCGCTACCTAGGGCTCGAGGTCGTGCATGGACCAATACCACCACAATCAGCTCGCACAACTTCACCACCATAAACACTTCTCCCCTCCACAAGCGTGAAATGGGCACGGCTACAGTGAGGTCAGGGAGCATAAATCTCCTCAACACTATCATTGGGGCGGGTATTCTTGCGATGCCCTACGGGCTCCGGTGCAATGGGCTACTTTTTGGCACATGCCTCATAGTATGGAGTGCACTCACTTCGGCGTTTGGGCTCTATCTCCAGAATAAGGTGGCCAAGTACACACAACAGCAGGGTGCGGTATCGTACTTCAGCTTGTGCCAGGTGACTTACCCGCAGCTTCTGGTGGTGTTTGACGCTGCGATTGCGATCAAATGCTTTGGCGTGGGCGTGCTGTACTTGGTGGTGATTGGTGACTTGGTTCCGCGGATCGCAGAAAGCGTGGGCGCCGCCGACAGGTCCGTGTGGCTCAGTAGAAACTTCTGGATTTCTGTGTTCACGCTTGGGGCTGTCGCGCCGCTCAGCTTCCTCAAAAAGTTGGATTCGTTGAAGTACACTAGCGTCGTGGCGCTTGTCAGCGTGGTGTACCTCATCTGTCTCGTGGTCGAGCATCTTTTTGTGGCGGGCATTGTACCCGAGAAAGAAGCCATTGACTGGCTCGGGCCAGTGTCTTGGCAGCAGACCGTGACGTCGTTCTCGATCTTTGTGTTCGCGTACACGTGCCACCAGAACATGTTTGCTATCATCAACGAGCTCCGGCCTAGTGACAGCGCCGGCTCGGCGACGCGTCAGCTGAACTCCATCATCCGCAATGCCGTTGTGATTGCGTGCCTGGCCTACGTGCTTGTAGGCATCGCGGGATACTTGTCTTTCGGCAACAGTGTGGGCGCCAACGTCATTGCCATGTATCCGCGCGACTCCACCGCATCGCTCATCGGCCGGGCAGCTATTGTTGTGATGGTACTGTTGTCTTTTCCGCTCCAGTGTCACCCCTGTCGCGGTTCCGTTAACCACGTCATACATTTCCTCCAGAACGGCGTGTCTCTGGGGAAGCTACGGGACAATGGCTACATACCCATCGACGGACTGCACGAAGACTCCGACCAGTCCTTTGACCGCTCGTTGGACCAGTCATTTGTCAGTACCACTCCGATGGAAGGAGCACAGGATACAGAGGGTCATGCGCCCATCGTGGTGCCGATGTCCGCACGCAGCTTCTATGCCATCACCTCTGCGATTGTAATGGGCGCATACCTCGTGGCCGTTTCCGTGAAGCTGTTGGCGCTGGTGCTCGCTTTTGTGGGGGCTACGGGATCGACGCTGATTTCATTCATTTTGCCGGGCCTCTTCAGTTTCTCGTTGATCAAGCCACTCGGCGCACAGGGATGGACCCGTCTCGAGAGGTTCTGCAAGTATGGAGGCTTGGCGTTAGCCATATGGGGAGTGATGGTGATGGCTGTGTGTTTAAGCGCCATCATTTTCCTCAAGACAGAGCACTAGGCTCGCGCTTGGACCATTAACAATTTGCACATTGTATATATGGATTGCAGCGTAGGTCCTGGATGATTGGAGACATAGAGAATAATGACATACTTAGGGCTGGAGATTCGGAAAGCAAAGAAAGAGAAAAGGAAAAGAGAGAAAAAAACGTAACCAATAATTCAAATAATTCTTTCGCATTGCACCCGGTTGATGTTGAACGAGTGACAGTTTCGCCGTCTCTGTGTACACCTCACCATAGGTGCCATGCACGTTTTTTTCTAATGCTTGAATCCGCCAAGACTCGGGTAGTCTTCGGGATCAAAAGATGAGGCGTGTTGGGGATCTGGCTGGATGTATTGCGTGTCCTGGAATCCGGACCTTCTTGGGAATGATTGGAATGCGGGACGGGACAAGGTGAGAAACCAAGATTCATTAAGTGTATATTTTATAAAGAACAGATGTATTTCTTTCTTTGCTTCGTCTTGAAACATAGACGCGGAACCGGCCAACGCCTTGTGTGTCATCCTTATATGTCCATACTAGGGGCTCAGGTGTTGAGAATCTGCAGTTGCCAGTAGAAAGATAAACAGTCAAGCAAAACCAATCCCTTATGCACGAACATTCAAAAAAAAAGCAACTACCGGCTATCCCAGGGCTCGTTACATGCTATCATATACTAGAAACGGCCACGCAGCAAAAGCCAAAAGCCAAGTATGAATCTATAAGCCCATAAACCCATAAACCCATAAACCTGTGACCTCATAGCCTCAAGCACTCATCTATCTATTCTGCAAGAGACTGAAGGGCTCTAGTCAAAACATATTGATATTAGTTAGGGGAGGTCAACGTGGGTTCCACGCACCGTTGCGCAGGTATCGACCAACATGCTGAAACACTCCTATGGTTGTTAAAGAGAGACGGCGTGCATATATTTATATATACATACATATATACATGTATTGGACCTGTGTCTGGGATGACGAGTCCTATTGTCTTACGACCATATCCAGGCTTAAAAAGTTGACAAAGCCAACTGGTACATTGTCGCGTTTACAGAAAACAAAGGTAACCTGGCATAGTACGGTGGAGAGAGATCCTATGGCTAAATTTCATATTCAGGCGATTTTCATGGCATCACTTCTTATTGCACAAGGTCAAACTAAAACAGAAATACAAGCATACATATCGTAAATGGTACTTGGCCATACAAAACGAAGTAGAGGCATTAGATGAGCGTCAAAATGATGTAGCATCACACAGCCGAAACCAAGTCGATTGTTTCGTATTGTGGTTGGCACACGAAAAGAGAGTCTACACGAGCTAGATGCGCCACATGTGCCTGATACTTCACAGGAATATGACACATGATTAGAAGAAAAGGAGTCATTATTCCACGGAGTCTCTTGACCAGCCGGAGATCAAGGGCGAATACGCAAAGGGAGAAAGAGATAGAGAGCAAGCATAAAACATCGGGAGTAGTATTACGTTTCTATTTACAATATTCCAGGGTTTAAAAGATGAATGCAGCAGTGGGAGCATGGCGGGCTCACAAAATTAAGTCCTTCTTCTCCCAACCGGCCTTGTTTGGGCCCTTCAAGCCATAGGTAGGCTGGGGCTTATCCACGCCTTCTACTTGCATGGCGTAGGGGTTGCGGTCACATTTCTGGTCGAGGTTTGCCAAGGTGTGGTTGACTTCCCTGTGTTTAGACTCGTCGGCACGCACGCGTTGAACCAAGTCCAAGAATGTGGATTTGTCGTTGAGCTCCGGCCAGTAGTCCTGGGCGATCTGAGGCACAGTGACGGCGTCAAACTTGGGCAAGCGCTTGGCAGACAAGTCACCAATAAGGTGGGTGTATGTGCTGACGGCCTCCTCTTCCAAGTAGCCCACGAACCGGTGGCAGTAGCGGGGCGACAACAAGTAGAGGAAGAAGAAGATGTTGCAGAAGACACCCTGGCCCACGTAAACGAAAAAGCGGGTGAAGCGTGAAGGCTGGCCGATCTTGATGAACGTCAACAAGTGCATTCTTTCATTGTAAGCCTCGTCGAGCAACGTTTCGATCCAGGCCTTATCGCGCTTCAACAAGCGCAATGAGTGCAAGTGGCGGAGAAACGCCGCGACCATGCCGGGCACGCCAGCCACCGACTCCAAGAAGATGACACGTGTGAGCCACTTGTTCTCAGTCATTTCCCAGCGCGTGCCCTTGAAGCGGTGCTGCAACTCTGCTTCGGTCTTTGGCTTGCGGTATCCCGTGACCAAGTTGAACGAGGCCTTGCAAAACTCCATGCTGTTGTGGGCAATGCGGTCCAAGCGGGTCTTTGGGGCCCGGTGCACGTACTCGACCTTTGCACAGTCCTCGTCGGTCCATTGCTCATGAGGGAATGCGGGGTGCGTGATGAACTTGACGTCGTTGTTCTTTTCCAAGCTATCGTTCTCCAACACCTTGGTGCGGACGTCGAAGAAGCTGCTTGTGGATTTGTATCTGCCGAAGCTGGGACCGATTCTCATTACGGGTGCGGCCTGGCGTACGCGAAGCAAGGCAATTCTGGAATGCATGGCAGATAAATATGGATGTGTGGGTGTGGTTTGTGGTTTGTAATTTGTGGTTTGTAATTTGCAATTGCGATTGCGATTGCGTTTATGTTTATGTTTGTGGTTTGTGGTTTGTCACTGGGTATGTTTTTCTTTCTTGTAGCCAAAGAACAAGGAGGAATAATGAGGAATGAAATTAGTTAAACCCAGGCAGTCCGTGCAATAGATATATATATATATATATATATACATATACATATAGATATACATATACATATAGTTGTATTATGACGGAAAATGTAATGCAAAGCAGACCCGAATGTATCCGCCGCACCACAGCAGAAACGCTGCCCGGGCCCACCCGCAATAACCCCTGTTACCATAAAGGGAGAAGCTGACTCAGCAGCGCCAGCATACAACCACTGGCTCATGGCGTATTGAGCATTTAGAGCATATTACGCTTGCGCGAGGTCATTTTTACCTTCCCATTTAGGAAAGAGTGCCGACGATCCGTTCCGATCCACGCACGGCGCTGCGCGCGCACGGGCGTCGGCGGCAAAAAGGTTATCGGCAAAATGCCGAATGACCGCCCACCTGCCGTTCCAAGCATGTTAAGCTTTTCATTCAGGCGAGGCGCAAGAAGAACGTTTTTGTATGTTTTATGTTTTATTTTTATTGTGCTTTTCAAGATCCGGGCTCCATGTGCGAACCATGCGGTCGCAAGTTGAAAAAAAAAAAAAAAGATCAAAAATAGCCTTTTGGGAGGGAATGAGAAGGGAGCCGGTAGACAGGACGAAGTTGATTGAAGCGACGCAATATGCGGATGGGCGGCGGCAGAAATCGGGATCGGGACACCAGGATCGGATCCGGCTGTGGCCCGACGCCTAAAACGTCGGGCACTCGTGTCGGCGGCTCGTACTTTAAAATCGGATACGGCAGGTCTCCATGCCCGCGGCATCATGCGCTTAGAGGTCCTTTCTCCTTTTCCCCCTATATTGTTCCCTCTTCTCCCGCATTTCTGTCCGTGTGTTTTTGCTTCCTTCTTCCCACGTTTATGTTTCTTTGATTAGGGAGTGTTCCATTTTTCTAGTTTTCCATTTTTTTTTTTTTTTCTTGTCTCTGTTTTGTTTGTCTTGTTTAGGCTTTTTTAGGCCGCTCCTGCCGCGAGAGCAGATAATAAATTGCTCAGATCCCTGCGGGACCAGTCTTAGTGCGCGGGTTGTGATTGGGGCCTGGCGCCGCGGCGAGCGGGGAATTCGGAAATAAAGGCGCGGGTATAAGCACTTTGTTTGTATGGTTTTTTTTCCTGAGCCGCTGGTTGGCCAGCAGCACAGTAATGCGGCGCGGACTCTTTGATCACGTGACTCGATTCCGCGCAGCGGTCCGACGGCCGGCGCCGGGGGCGGGTGTTGCACAATATGTTTGTGGTGATTTTGAAGTCGGTGGCTCGCGTGAGGCCCGGTACTCATGGCAACTTTCAGATTGACGAGTGGGAAGTGGCAATTGCAGAATGGGTTTGATATTGGTCCGTCATTGCATTACTTCATTCTTATGTGATTCGACAATTGCACCCTTTTGTTTTCAAATGGTACAATCACTTCACAATATATATTTTTTTTTTCTTCTTTTTTTTTTTTTAGGGGAATAGGTTGTTTGGCACTTCACATTATCATAGGTCATATATCATCTTTCATCTCTCGCACCTCATATTGTAAGCCTAAAGCTTCATCTCTTCTCATTTCATCGTTCTCCCCCATCTTTCGTGAACGAATCGTTCATATTTCCATCCTTTACTTGACTTCCATCGATGCAATGGTTTTCAGAATCATTTGACGCATTAGCCACAGCACCAGTAACCATGTTCAGTGCTTCATGGAAACCATGCAAAATCGCATAGCCTCTTAAATATCCTTTCAAGCTTTATTGCATTAGTTTTACAATACCATTCCATTATTCCACCCGCGCCAACGCTCAACTGTTCAACAGCTTCACCACTCAACCACTCACAATTCAGGTAGTCATCCTTGCCATTCTCCATGATCCTTGCCATTCTCCATGCAACCTAAAGGTTGGTTCGCTCATTCAACCATATCTCATGGACCAGGCCCCGTGACTCTGGAATCAAGGTTGTTACCACATACCTTTCTTCCATTAACGAAGAAAATAGTAAACAGGAAACAGTAAACAAAAAATAAAAATAAAAATAAAAAATAAAAAAATAAACAAAAAAACAAATAATAATTAAAATATTTCAAAGATTCAAAGATTCAAGGATTCAAAATAAATAAAACTTAACGAAACCGATAGTCTGCCCAGGCAAGACTTTTCTTGCCCCACCCATCAAACCCCTTAACCCTTAACCCTTAACCCTTAACCCTTAACCCTTAACCCTCAACTCTCAACTCTCAACTCTCAACTCTCAACTCTCAACTCTCAACCCTCAACTCTCATGCGCCAATTCCATCTTCGCTGCATTTGGAGAAGGGCGCGAGACAAGGCGCTTTTTCCTGTTTCGGCGAGCCCGGCCAGGCCAGTCTAGAGTGTGTGCATATGAGCAGCTCGAGATATGTACCCGGGCCGTCTGTCTGCAGTCACACAGAAGGCAATCCTGGCTCGTTCGAGAGTGTCGTCGCTATATATTGGGGGGTGGGCACGAGATACTATGGCCTTGTGTTAAAAAAAGTCTTGGCTCGCTGTTCGCCATCGCCGCCGCCTTCGTGGCGCCAGATTCAACCAGGACCTGCAGCTGTATCACGTCGATTCTGCACATAGATACAGGCGCGTTTTTTTTTCCCGCTCCCCATGGCACTCTGTTTTGATCTCGAAAAGCCTCGTGGCCAACACCCATCTCAAGAAATCTCTTGAAACTTTGAACCCTCAACGCCCCAAAATTCTCAACCGCTACGGCTCTATAATTATCTGATTCCTTGGTTAGCTGAGCTCTGAAGCCCTACCTACATTTTCTAGTTTACGCTCGCTGTCTGTCGCAGACCTCCACCAGCAGTATTTGAATTCTGCTGCTGCTGCTGCTGCCCTGAGCCGTGATACAAATCTAGCCCCTTACGGCACCACCCATAAATCTGTTATTGGTTCAAAAACACCAAATATCAAGTCACGTCTCGGCTTGGTCTCTTTTTCTAATACTGATCAAACAAGCGCTCTGCAAACCAGCGTAGCATAGCGCCAGCAGACACACTTGGCCATAAACAAACTTCTACTTCTTGACGGTCCCTTTTCTGTTTTTTTTTTCCTGTCGAAACTGCCATTGTACAGCAAAAAAAAGTAAAGAAAATACACACATATACACACACATATACCATGGCCCTCAAACTTTCGAACTTTCTAAGCGATCCCTTCGCAATCAGCACCGTGTGCTTTGGTGTGGTAGCGTGGATCATCGCCATCGCCGGAGCTGGCGCCACTGGCTCGGTGACATACCTTCGTTTCACCTGGTGGGGTCTCGTCTACGAAATCATCTTGATCCTTGTGATTTTCTTCCTCTACCTCAACAACACCATTGAGTTGTATAAGTTCACGCTTGTGGGGCTCTTATCTGCGGCAATCGTGTACACAACCAACTCGACAAACACACTCGTATACAATCTGGACTCCCCCGCCAACTTGTGCTGCGCTGCAGGATGCATCTTGCTTCTGATGTTGAACATCTTGTGGGTCGTGTACTTTGGAGGCCACCCGGAGTCGCCCACCAATCAGTTCATCGACTCATTCTCAACAAAGAACAACGCCTACTCGCATGGCCAGCTTCCCTCGGCAGCTAATAAGGTTGACGACAACGACTTCTCTATGCCGCGCAACACGTCGCAGGTGCTTCCTACCAGCGAGTCGAGGCAGTCCCAGCTCACAAACTTCAACAACAAGTCGGCGTACGTCTCGTCTTCGCACTTGAAGGGTTTGGAGAACTTCTCCAATACTCATTTACAGAGCCATAGCACAAGAAACACAATCTACAACACGGGCAATGGCGCCGAGAGCACATTCACCGCTCCCGTGACTACGTTTGGGTATAAGGCCAGGGCGTTGTATAGTTACGACGCGAACCCCGAAGATGCAAACGAAATCTCGTTTGCGAAAGACGAGATTTTGGAGGTCGACGACATTGGTGGCAAATGGTGGCAGGCCAAGAATGCCAAAGGCCAGGTCGGCATCTGCCCTTCGAACTATGTCAAACTTTTGGACTAGATCCGTGTATAGAAAAAGGATAAGTATTATGGTGCTTTGGTAAGACATTAGAGGATAGTGGAGAGGGGCGGGGGGGGACGTACGTGCTTCATTACTCCCGCGCCACGCAAAAATTTATTCGTACTCGGTATGCCGTTGGAAATACAGGAGTAATTAACATTAATTGGTTAGAAGACGGGGTGGGTCGGGTGAGCGTTTTGGAAGCTCTTCCTCTATCGTATCCCCCAATGACCATGTTGTCTATATCTGGGGTACTTTGTTTTTTACCGGATTTTTTGAACCTGCCACTGTAAGCACCTTCGGCTATGAGCGAAGGTGCTTCAAGTTGAGCTCCCGACAAAAAATTTGAAAAAAAATTAAAAATTGAAAAAAAAGGTAAAAAAAACACATGAAAATAAAATGACGCCAGATGCGACGAAAGGTCAATGCAGTCAGCATCAGCCGCAAGTGCCCCTGGATGCACCCTCGGATCTTCACTTTCAGATACTTTGGGGGACAGCACACAGTTCAGATGCGGCATTCTTATACGTCAACGATGACTATGTGCACACCAGGACCAGACCGCACGCCCAAGCCACAGAAACGAATTTTGCATCCATCGGTTGCTGTGATAGATAGTATAAATAAGTTCGACCCATTCTTGCCGTCTTTTCCCCAGTGTTCATCAATTTTGTGTTAGCAATATAGCCACCTCGTCTTATTAAACTGCCAGAGATGGGCCTCACGGAAAAAAATATACATCAAGCTCTCCATCCATAACGACTCGCATAATGCAGGTACGCTTTTCAGGAAGCTTTCCATGAATTCTTCCAGAAAGTCTTCCAGAAAGCCTTCAAGCAGGTCTTCGTCCGACGGCACAGCGCCTATTCTGGGCGAAACAGATCTTGCAAAGATTGTAGAGAAAAAAAAAAGAGCGTAAATCTATATGGGGATGAACCTGACTTGAAGGCTGGCAGGTCGTTGGACCATAAATCAGCGCCAGGTGCCATGCCTAGAGCCCAATCCAATCACAAAGAAAGCCCGACCCATTCTTCTGGTAAGGCCTCGTTCGAGATCATCACGACAGAAGTCTCGGCCAATAAAAACGATTTACACACGATCAACAATGCTGTTACTGGCGACCACAGTTCCACAAATCTCGGCACCGATCCTTCAGGAACGAGCTTCCAAAGCCTGGGAGCCCACAATGTGGACCTTCTGAAAGGACGAGGTTTTTCTTATTATCAGCTGCACAAGTATGAGTTTGAAGCTTCGCAATCGACGCTTCCTTCTGGGGAACGCCGCACTCGGATAAATTCAATGGCTTTTCCACAAGTGACCGTTTTTTTGGACGAGAAAATCTCTCGCTTGAACTCCGAGGGCCAGATCCGGGCCAAGGAAGCTTTTGAGAAGGGATACCATGACGGACTCAAAAGGCCACAATTGCATCAAGAGATGCGCGCCAGAAACTCTTCACTCGACGTTCAATATGTATGTTTGATCTCGTTTAGATCTATAGTACCCAGTGTGCATAATATCTTTTTGATCTTTGATTTTCTACGAAAAACAGTGACACGCAGCAACTTGAAAATGTAGATATAGGAGAGCACGTATATCATTTGGGCGATGCTTCCAGACATCGATCTCTAACCGTCTCGTCGATGTTTATACCCGCTATTTGCTGAGTAAATTATAGACAGTCAGTAATGCCGCAAATTCACGGTAATATCGGTGGCCCAATAAACCTAGCCTACTCATGATGGAATTGGACTAAGTATGGGGATGACCACAACTGGATTTGAGAGTTGTGCAAGGTCGACACTGCATTATGGACAAATGCCTTCCGTTATTTTTTCAACTACTAAACCAAAAGGTTGTGTTTATACGACAGACAATACACTAAAGAGCATAACCATTACCGGTGATTTTGTAGAAGTATGTCAGTATTGAGTCCATCTTCTAGTTGCAATGCCTGGGAAATACATATATCGATTGCAGAAAATTCCACTGTCGTGCGCACACTTTAATGTTCATGATAAGTCTAGTTACCAGTTATGCTCTTCAATCAAAGTTTTGGTGAGAGGCCCGTAATTTCTGTAGAAGATCTCCATTTATCTGACTGTGTAGCTACGATGGACGTTGATGTACTGTATATATCTTTGGTCAAAAATCATGAATGAATGTTCATGCAAATGAAAAAAAAAAACTCAATAAAACAACAGTTGAAGTATCTTAGCAACCATGCATGCCAGAAACGACTAATTTATCTTTGTATTCAATGAGTTTCTCGAATGAAGAAACTTTATCGAATCCAAGACATGTTTTTTCAACAAAAGTTGGCGGCATGTTCACACGTATAGCATTAGTCCCTAGATTCATTTATAAACGAGATTATTTATAGTCGCCTTTGCTTAGCCGTGCAGCTCATGTTAACGGCATGTGCCCAAACAGCCGTGGAGGCTTGATTCGTAGATCTGGAAGGAAAATCAGCGAAAGATCTCACTAATTGTAGATCATCAATTCCCGAATGCCAATCTACGACTTTTCTACCCCGCATTAAAAATCTCCCGGTGCGAGGCCCGCGTGTTCTTCTATTTAAATTCCGGAATCTATGCTTACGAAGAGCAGCTACATTGCAACATAGCCCGATCTTCGTCCACATCACCCTGCACGACCCACCTATCTTCGACATCTTTTAATTCTGGGCCCCATTTTGATGGATCGTAAGGATTGAACGCCATTTTCTCGAGCTTGTGAAGATATGTCAAGTCGAGCCCCTCACTCTCTTGAGTCCGTTGGATAACTTCGTTTAAGATCCAGTTCCGCGGAAGAAATCTTGGGTTCACGCGAGTACTCGCGGTGCGGTCTACGCCGTGAGTAACGGCGTATGAATGGTACTTTGTGAGCCAATCCTTTATCTGAGCAACCAAAGCATCCGCATCATATGTGACTGGGTCGGTGGGTGTGGCGACTAATAGGGAGTGGGCGAATTTCTCGATGTCGAAAGATGCGCCTGCGACGTCCGCGTCTTGCAACACAAGAAAAAACTTGTTGAAGTCACATTGCACATTTTCTAACATATCAAGCATGGGTTCAAGCAAGTTTTTATTCTGAGTCTCTGGAAGGAGGGGGTCCACGAGCAGCAGACTGAGGCCAAGCCGCTGGAAAAGAAGCTCGGTGTACTTGACTGTGAATGTATGCTGGTAGAGTAGGGCACCCGCCTCGATAATTTTGGTGGCGCGCTTGACAATTCGCTCCTCGTCGCTCTTGGTGTAAGCGCCACGTAACAACGCGTCGTCGGCGATCATCTTTTCTCCTGCGCCAATCAAGTGCGCCAAATCCTCGCCCAAACGGGTGAGGTTCCACCAGATCGCAGTCGGGGTATTGGCGTAGGAGTAACGGAGCATGTGGTCCTCGGAGTTTGGCGTGAACTTGCGGTCGAGACGATCCATGATAGCGAACGGACCAAAGTCCATCAGAAGCCCGAGGACCAGGGTGTTGTCCGTGTTAAGCACGCCGTTTAGAAACCCGTACGCCTGCCACATGGCGGTAGTTGTGGCGTTACGTACAATGATTTCATAGTACATGCGGTCGTACTCGGTTAACGTGCCCACGCTGCGCCCGGCCTCGCCCAAGACATCCGGACACCGTGCCTGGACCTCAGCGAAAGCTGGGAACTGTGCACCATCATCCATGGTGAAAAGCTCATCGATCGTGTAACGGCAGAGCCTGCGCACACCCGCCACGTCGTGGCGCCAGCGGTGCAAGTCAAAGGAGCCAAGGCGCACCCACAGTTCGGCAAAACGCGCCACCACAGCGCACTTCTCCGCACCGTGGCGCCGCGCGTATGTCTCGGGAAGATATGTCAACGCCAACGCGCGGGTCAGCGGAATGCCTACGGCGTTCAAGTGTTCGGAAATCACGTACTCGCGGAGCGACAGACGCAACACCGCCTTTCCGTCGGCAAAGCGCGAGTATGGAGTCATACCCAGGCCCTTCAACTGCACCTCGTAGGTGTTTCTGTTCTGGCCGTGGCTCGGCAGCGTGTGGCCGTGCGGCCTGGTCACCTCGAAGAGGTTGTGCACACGGCCGTCACCGAGCTGGCCAGCAAACTGACCAAACTGCCACCCTGCGTATGCCTGTGCATATGGCACCGGCAACCCGTGGTCGTTGTGGGCATATATTTCGCCGCTCACAAGCAGCCTGTACTCGGCCCGCTCGGGTTCCTGTGGATCGAGGCCGAGGTCTGCGAGCGCCTGCGCCGACGACGTCAAGTACACGTACTTTTTGCGAGGCTCCGGAAACGAGTACGAGAACGAGCCGTCCTGGAGGACCCGCGGTGTCCGGATGATGTTGCCTGTGTTCTCGATAGCGGCCTCGGGTGTCCGAATACGGTCGTCCGGGACCTGTGTGGCAACAAAAGTGCATGCCTGCGGCAACTTCCGGAGCGTGGACATGGTTCGGGCTGACTTAAAGAGCTGCGTTGCGTGCCTGGGCATACAAAAAAGCGTGCTTATGGATGGTTGGCAGAGTGTGGTTCGCGGACGGAATGTTTGTTTGTTTTTTGTTTTCTTGCTCTTTTTTTTTGCCGGGCCAATATGTAACAAAATTGTTTGATTGCCAGTCGTGCTGGTTACTAGTGGATACAAAGGGTAGGGCCAGGTCTGTGTTTTCAGGTCTGTGTGGAGAGGAAAACACGAGGGAACCTAAGCAATCTACGGGAAAGATAAGGTGAAAATTGCGCACGGCCCTGGTCCTGGTGCGCGTGCGAACAATGCCAATAATGACGCTGAAGCCGAGTGAATATTGAAATGTTGGGGGTGTTTTTTTTTTTTTTCGTATTGCTGCAGCAGTATGATGGCCGAGATCATGGTAACCGCTCCATTTTTCCAGCGAACTTGGGAGTGATACGGAATCTCATACTCTCACCTTGAACATATAGAAAGAGGAGGGAGTGCTCCAGTGACAAAGCGCAAGTAACCAGCGGTATTTTGGCCGATGGTTCCATAGAACTCACTCATTACATTACGGGTTTTGAGTAGACGTACTACTTGTGCTCCACGTGTTCATGACCTGGTATCTCTGAAAATTATAGAGCCTTGTCATTTGTATATTCTGCTTTGGTGGACAATTTCGGTAGGGGGTCTTTTGAGCAGCAAAGCAAAAAAAAACTTAGGATTCTTCAATTGCCTTACGTAAGGCAGGTCAATCATTTTTGCCATTTAGTGTTTAATCGATGCGCCGGTGAAATCAGGCGTGCTACGCTTGACTGGCACTAAAATGAGCGACTAGAAACTGTGTCCTTGGTCGACATATATCTAAAATTCACGCTGCCCATCTACAATTGTATTTCCGCCGCCTGACTTCTCTACCGCTGTATGAGATGGAATAACTCTCCACACCGCATTGGCTAGTACTTTGGGGGAAGGGAGGAGGTCTCGAAGGACGTTTGTGAGCTCCAATATTTTAGAAAACCCGTCAGAGGTTAGGTACATTTTCAATAAATGGGAACAGCAGTCATGAATACCGAATTCATACAATATACCTTATGTCGTAAGTCAGTGTATGAGTGAAACGTAAGGTCAATTATGGAGCCTGGCTCGTGAATTCGATTGGTAGGACCATGGTGGGTCTCAGTGAAAGGTCGTTCACACCCCGGTAAAATTCAAATAGTGCATGCAATAGAATCTCTGCTTTTCTACAATCATAGAAGCAACCCTCGCATGAGAACATCAATCTATGAAGCATGATTCTCACATTGAATTCGTAAGATCAGAACCATAACCAGCCCTGTTGACAGCCACAGCATGCGGCGCTTGCACCAGAGCTCGCACCCGAAGCAGGATACTAACCATGTATATCTAAGGAATCAAATCAGAATTTTCCTTTAAAGACGACATAGAACACGCTAGGAAATGTATGCGTCTTATATAGTTGACGACCACAAACTAGTGAGGCTCAGCCTGGAAATATGGATCTCGTCGTGATTCCTGGCTACTTCTCGGAAAATGTTAGTACATCCTATTTGCAAGTCGAGACGGGCTTTCACAAGTTCTCGTTCTGTGTCAATGTCACTTTGAACAACGAACACAACCTTTACACTACGCCTCGAGACCAGAAAACCACGCTCTGTGTGAGGAATTGAAGCTAAATGATAAATTCGGGCACTCGAAAAAGAGAGTTTGAGAGTTTAAAGTACTTATGTTTTTTTTTACATACTCGTTCTAGTATTTGGTCGCTCTCCACACCTCACACTAGCACACAAATTCAAATCGCATGCTCACCCCTAGGTAAGAACACCAACACTCACCGGTTTCACAACATTAATAGATCTAGTACCTGCTGCCTCCACCTCGTTAGCACCCAAAAAGCGTGGTCTAATCCGAAACCTGTGAATGATATCTGGTAACCTGCACACAGTGCTCGACTGGCCCTATTCTACGCGTCAAACCATGACAAGCCATGATATTCGGTTTATCTTTGGCACCTGCAACAGTTCCATTTTTCTAGTCCCTTAAACCCAGGCCCATCCACCCAAATCACTTGTCATGGTGCCGCGTCGATTCAGCTTGGTGAAATTGGTCACGTCTATGACCATCGTGGTCCTTGTATTGCTTCATCTCTCTCTGCGTGGACTGATATCTGCAGCAGTCTTATCTGGCCAATCCAAAGTGCCCTACGACAGGTTTTTCCTTGGACTCGACCAGTACGCTATCAAAGCACCGTCAATTAAAAACAGATACAAAATGGGGCCAGCGGCTCAGCATGCTAGCAACACGCGTGACTTTCTTTTTTCAAAAGAGTATCTTGAAAACATCCTCGACATGTCCGCCGAAACCGTGCAAGCATTCAAAAAGTCCCATGATGGTGTCGTTAACGAGTTCATTCCTAATCTCCTCAAGAACGAAAAAATCGACACGTTCGGCGAGATCCGCCGTCACGACCCTGCGTGGGACCACTATGTTGTGTCGAAAGGGTACGTTTTGATTGGTGGCGGAAAATACTCTTGGCTCTCGTACCTTGTGATCAAGCAGATTCGGGAAGTCGGTGGTCGTTTGCCCATCGAACTTTTTATTCCGTCCAGGGATGAGTACGAGTCGCGGTTCTGCGAAGAGATCTTGCCCAAGTACAACGCTCGGTGTAACGTGCTTGATGCCAGCGTGGCTGCCTCGCTAAAGGCAAAGTTTAATATTGGCGGATATCAGTTCAAGATGCTCGCCATTCTCACTCTGCGATTCGGCAACGTCTTATACTTGGATTCGGACCTTTTCCCCACACAGAACGTCGAGTATCTTTTTGAATCAAAGCTCTTTGAGACGCAAGGACTCATTTTGTGGCCCGACCACTGGTCGCGAACCACACACCCCAAATTCCATGAAATCGCCAATTTGCCGGTCAAAGAAAACAAAATTAGATACTCCGAGTACGACAAAGCACACCCAGATGAGGCTGGCCGATTACGACCCTTAGAACTGTACACGTTCGCCGACTCTAATTTCCATGACTTTGAGAACACCTTGCCAAACCCGTCTTCGGAAGCAGGTGTGCTCATGGTGAATAAGACTTCTCACATGCGAACAATGCTTGTCGCGTTATACTACAATTTGTACGGGCCTGAGTACTATTATCCCTTAATGACACAGGGGGGTGCTGGTGAGGGCGACAAGGAAACCTTTATTGCCGCTGCTGCTGTTCTCAAGGAGCCTTACTTTCAAACAAAAAAGCAGTTCAAATGGGTAGGTTATCACAGCCAGGATGAGAAGAAATTTGTATCCAAGGGTTTAGGCCACTACGATCCAGTAACTTCTACTGAGGATAGTGAAGATTCGCCGATTGTGTTCATGCATTGCTCTTACCCAAAATACTATACCGATTGGCTCTACAATAACCACGATCTCATATACAAGGACGAGAAAACACACATCCGTATGTACGAGTCCATCTATAAAAACTTGGGCTACGACTTTGACTTGAGACTCCAACAGCTTTTTGTTCAAGGCGTGTGCAAGGAATACTACGTGGACGGCAAGGCCTTGGATTCGGATATATTGGAAGCCGATGAATGGGCAGGTTCTTTTTTGGCGTATATTGGCAAAGATTTGGAAAGCAATGAAAAAAGATGCAAAGAAGTCTTCTTACCCCATTTGCAATGGCTAAAAGAGACCACGCCTGTTTTTTGAGCATATCAATGCAAACTTTTGAAAATTATTCTCAGCTGCATTAATCTGATTTTGTTGTGCCATGATCTCACAAAGTAAAATACGCTTTCGCTAAGGGACATATGTAATTGGCATGCAGATTTTATTCATGAGGATCTAAAATATCGTTTTGTTTTTCGCAAAAAGAAGAACAACACATCGGACTTGAATGACAGCAAGACTGCTCCTCAACATTCATGTCGTTGGATGAATAGCATAGACAGAAAGCGAGCCAACTACCTGGGTAGATAAGAAGTGTATGTTTGTCGAGCATATTCAACATGTTATGTTTAGAACCTTGGAAAGGCCGACCGAAAAGAAGTTTGCGGATGTGTCCAACCACGAGATCTTGTAATTGAAGTTCTGAGACAGGTCTGGAATCTTTTTCTCAGATCTCAAAATTTACTAGAACCGCGTCAGCAGATTGCGCAACCGCCTCATGTTCCCAAAGGCTGAAACGGATGACGAGTTGCAACTTAAAGAAGCGCCCCTCCCCCGACACCTACGTATCAAGCGAACGGCCCTGTAATTCATAATCAGGACGCTCTTAGTGGAAGATAGTATGATTTCTAGAATTATTTATGCGATATGCAGTCTCTAAAACACATGTGCAACTATAGAGAGACAGCCTCTGTCTCCCTTATGAAAAATCTGAATACTTAGATGTGTTTACATCACTAGAACAATGCCGTTGACAACCAAGCACCTTGTAACTACACCTATAATATTTCCTTTAAACTTTTTTTATTAGATGTGATGCATCTGTATATAAGGTTCAAGGAAAAGCTTAGAACTTCTTAACTGTCTCAAAGAAGCTTGAGCCCTGAATCTCAGCAATCTCTAATTCCAACGCGGAAGGTGTTCTGGAGCCGTCTGGGCCCGCGAAGGTGCCTGCTCCATATGGCGAGGAGCCGTGCACCTCATCCATGCTGGAGATCTGCGCAAACGCCTTGGCGTATCCCAAAGGCACGAAGATGATACCGTGGTGGACAAGCACAGACAAAGCGTTGACCACAGTAGTTTCCTGGCCTCCACCTGGAGTGCTGGTGGAAACGAAAAAACCAGCGGCCTTGCCGTGCAAAGCGCCGGATGCCCACAAGCCACCGGTAGAGTCCCAGAATGCCTTCCACTGGGCAGGGTAGTTGCCGAATCTAGTAGGCACGCCAAACAAGAACGCGTCGTACAGAGTCAAGGTTTCCAAGGTGGCAATTGGATAGTTGGGCTTCGCAGGGGCACCCATCTTAGCCAAAACCTCTGCCGACAAAGTCTCGGGGATCTGAAAGATGTCTGCTTGTCCGCCTGCGGCCTCAACACCTTTTTTGACCGACTTAGCCATGGTAGCAACGTGGTGGTATAACGAGTAATTGATAATTGCGATTTTTGGAGCCATTGTTAATGTTTAGGATTGATGAATGTGAGAAGCATTGTTGTGGGCATGGACAGTTGTTGATCTTTATAGGCAAGCAATAATATGCATAACCTGCGTGCGGAAGCCCGCAAGCTTCAAACCCTCATTATAGAGATGTCGATATTGGGAAAGGTGTCTCAGTAATGCATCACCAAGCCTCATTGGGCCCATATACAGGAATTACCAATGATGCCAAGATTGCGGACTGCAGAGTGCGCTTAGTAATACTGACAAATATTCCCCGACACTCTCATCCTGTGCAATTATAGGATCCGCATCGGCTGACAGACATTGACAATCTTTTAGTCAACGATAACGCACTTTATCAAAAGATCTCGCGTGCTGTGTAACCTGCAGTGCCATTTCTGAAAGAGTGGGTGCTTGCATGTTGCTCGTTTCAGTCGTGCGCCACTTGTGCTCTTGCTTTTATACCTTTGGTCCCCATATTTCACACGGCAATATCTCAGTTTCCCCATTTTTGCCTATCATCATCCACTGCTTAGTGTAGGACCACATTCACAGCATAGTAAATGCCGTGGAAGCCAGGATTAACAAAGAAAAGAGCAATCAAAGCCTTCAACGAGGTGACGATTATACAGACCGGCTATGAGTAAGAGATTGTTTAATATAGTCATTTTGATCAAGAGAATCGCTTTATCAAACAATCGAAATGATACAATTCCACTGCACTCCCTTTCTGTGGAATTTGAACTAAAAGGGATCAACGTTCCTATATTGGGCACCGTAGTGAAAAAACGTACTGAATGAAAACTGTGCATCACGTGCGCGATCCGCTAGCTCAATAGTCCTGTTAGGGGAAATTCTTATCGCCATTTTCCGCTAAACCGCAACCTGCCATAAAACACCAATTCCGCAATGACAGTTTTAAAATCTCCCCTAGCTAAGAACTTGAAAATCGCCTTGATTCAATTGAAGGCTGGTGCAGACAAAACGGTGAACTTGGCCAATGTCTCCAAACATATCGACTCGGCAATGGCTGATTCTAAGATTGGAAAGTTGGACGTGGTGATGTTGCCTGAATGTTTCAATTCACCTTATGCGGTGGACAAATTCCGAGAGTATGCCGAACCAATTCCCGGTGGCGAGACTACCACGTTCTTGGCTAACTTGGCCAGAAAGCACGATGTTTTCATCGTGGGAGGCTCCATTCCAGAAAAAGATATATCGACCGATCGTATCTTCAACACCTCGTTGACCTTCAATCCGCTGGGCACTATCATTGCTTCGCACAGAAAGGCCCATTTGTTCGACATTGACATTCCAAACGGAATCACTTTCAAGGAATCTATCACCTTGAGTGCCGGAGACAAAGCCACCGTATTTCCCATGGGAGATTTCGGCAATGTCGGCTTGGGAATCTGTTACGACATCAGGTTCCCCGAGTTGGCCATGGGCGCGTCTCGGGCACCGAACAATGCTTTTGCCATGTTCTATCCAGGCGCATTCAACACGACAACCGGGCCGTTGCATTGGCATCTTCTTGCACGTGCCCGTGCCGTAGACAACGAGATGTTTACAATCTTGTGTTCGCCAGCGCGTGATGTCGGCGGCTCAGGATACCAAGCATATGGGCACTCATTAGTGGTAGACCCTACGGGTAATATAGTGGCAGAGGCTGGCGAAGGGGAAGAAGTCTTATATGCCGAGCTTGACAAGGAGTTGCTTCCGAAGACTCGCTCAGGAATCCCCGTGCATTTTCAGAGAAGATTTGATATCTATGATGATGTCACAAAGAATATGAAAGTGTCCGAGAAGTAGAACAGGACACCTGTAGCGGATAAAAGTTTGAAATCAAAAATGGGACCAGCCAATTCGGAGGAGAACTAATTTTGTTTCTTTTTTATAATTTGAGATTAGATGTTGACTTTTAAATTTTGAGAGTACCAATCAAGCAATGCCGGTCGCGTGAATAAAAGTTGCTCATCTTACGACTTGTGCTTTTATGAGAAATGGGTACAAACTCAGCAGAGCACCCAGCTGTAGAGAAACATTGACAAAAGACCGATGAAATGACTCAATGTCCAACAGGTGAGTTTTCAAAACCTTACGCTTATCCCAAGACCCTCTGACTAATATATAAACGATCAATTAGACTAAACATAAACAGTCCTATTGAAAATTCAAACACAGTGTTGAAAAATCGAAAGTGTTTTCCGAGTCGAAATTGACCATGCATCACGAGAACTTAGTATGTGACAATTACTTCTATATCTTGGTAGTCTCAAAATAAATGATTAAAAAACCGCAGTGCTTCCGTTCAGTAATTGTATCGTATTGTGAGTTTATCCTGGAGGCATTGCTCACCTAAGATGAACCCATCAAAGACAATAAACAGACATTTTTGGGATGTAAGTACTTCATGTTGAGCCAAGATTTAGCGTATATATTGGTTGATTTGAGTTTCTATAATGTTCAGAGGAAGCATATATGGGATGTTTCACATGAATGAATACCTATTCGAACACACCGGGCATCTAATACTGAAACCATTCCAGAGTATATGTATCATAGTGGCCAAATGTACAAATAATTTCAAGCACAAGGTCTCGAACGCCTAAAAACAAGTGTGACACAGTGATTGGGAGACGGAATATTTTGCAAAACAAATTCCGCCTTTGAAGCGTTATAATGCACCCACTCTTAAACATCAGTTTCGTTCTCTAAACAGGCGTCCTATCCGAGAGAAGCAGATAAAAACATCAAACGTCATTTCTCAGTCCATACTATACTTTGTCTAGTGCTCCGGTTCTTCAAGATAAATACAGGTGAAGACCTTCTTCTCCATCTTCCTTGCGCTCTACAAACTCCTGCAAGACGTCCATGAACTCAGTTGGCTTTTCACTAATCACCCAGTGGCCCGCCTCAATGTCCCGGACCTCGAACTGGGGAAAGTAATTGGCAATGTCAGTAATAACTTCATCCGGAACGTAATTGGAATTTGACCCACGAATAAATAATGCTGGTCCTTTGGTCCATTTGGCCACGCTATGATCATATGGCCAATTGGCGATGTTACCCTTGACGACTGCATCGGCAATAATTTCGAGTGGAATTTTCGATTTACACACGGCGGTGCGCAGGCCTGACTTGATGTTCTTCAAGATGAACTGGCGAATTTCCTTTGTGGGCTCGACACGAGCCAAGTCAGCGTCGACTTCACTCATCTTGGTGCGTTTCTCGATTTCAAGCGAGTACCGGAGCTGCCGGATATACTTCGGAAACAGCAGCTGTACTGCAAGCGTGGCTACCGGCGCGTTGTCTACGGCCACCACCATTTTCAGAAGATCGGGCCGGCGCAATGCCACGGCCATTGCCGTTTTTGCACCCATGGAGTGCCCCACCAAAACAGGCTTGTGTGTAAAATTTTGCTCTTCCACAAACCGCTCAACATCAGCGGCGAGTGCAGGGTAGTCGAGCCTGGCCAGATGTGGCGAGTCACCGAAATTACGGAGATCGAGACAAAAAACATCGCGTGCCATAGTGTCGGCAAGCTGGCGCGCCACGGTCCGCGTGTTGGAGCGCAGCCCAAACATACCATGTAAGAAAATGAGCGGCGATTTGACGACTTTGGGTTTGTTTAGGGGCTCGTGCTTGTCGAACTCTAGTGCCACGGTTTCGATCTTGAGAGAGAGCGCATCACCTAAATAATCGCCTTCATTCACAGCAGACTGGAGCGAGCGGACTAAAGGGCGAAGTCCGCCTGGCGTACGGCGCATGATTCTGGATATCCCGATGAGAGATTTTAGATACATAGTCTTCTGCTACAGTTGCGGGGGTATGGTAGAGCGGAGAAAAGAAGAAGTACTGATGTGCTGAAGGTTTCCGCCGGTCGCGGGCGCGCACACTATACTTCCTAATCTCTGGGGTCTTGAGACATTCGTGGATAGACAGAAATATTTGGGATGGTGTCGTATCACTGATGTCAATACTATTCTTCAAATCCTAGAAAGTTGGAAACGAAAGAAGGAGTCAGGTGTGTGTAGAAAATGCAAGGTAATTGAAGGAAAAAATGCAGGTTCCTGATGCTCGGACCGGTTAGCTACGCTGCCGGTAACAAGATCCAATTTTCATGACAAATACCTTTCATTTGGAAAGGACTTCGATGGATTCGAACCCTTCTTTTTTCTTTTTTTCCCTCTTTTTTGAAAGGGTAAGAAATGAAGAGAAAACATTCGACACTGCTTAACATTACCAAAACAAATGATTCTACTGGCATTAGCCACCAGAAACTATCTCTCCTACCCATAAGATGCTAGTACATATACATGTGCCACCGAAAATGTCACAAGATCTAAAGCATATCGAGTTGAAAAATCAAGTCATCTCCATAAACTTTGGATGGAATTTTGATACGATATGTTGAAAGCGTGATCAGACATATAGGCATACGTCAATAATGCAAAACAGCGGCCGGGTCCATCACGATCCACCCGGGATGATTTACGGGTAGCACAGAGAATAGTTGCAATGTTACTGTCAAAAATAAATGACTGCTTATGTGAGCATATACAGCGTGCGTCACATTTGTTTCTCGATATACATATGCCGAAAGTTTATGGGATTTTTGGGACTCAAGCACCCTTCTTGAATTGAGCACGAACAACACGCTCTACCATCGCCCCTCTGTGGGGTTAAGCGGAGTCCCGTTTTGGCATGCGTTTTAAGATATCACGACGTGCGACCAAGCCTTACACCCCCCCCCGCCGGAATCCTGGCACCCATGTCAAATATTATGGTGGCATGGAATGTGCCACTTGGAATGTGCAGTGTTTTCCCATCTTATTTGATCTATAGCAATGGCATTTGCACTTTCCGCAGGAGTCAGGTTATGGCGCCACCGACCACCAGTAATTGTATTCGGAACCTCTTTTAAATTCCAACCCTCAAACTCCTTGATATATGCCACTAGATCTACAAGACCTCTGGTTGAGGTATTTCCAGTTCTGGTATCTTTGGCTCATGTCTCTCTGGCTCAGAGCCCTCATCCTTTGGCTCTTGGATGACACCCCAGCCAAGGCGCAGATTCAAGCGCTCGTACCGAGCGCGATCCTTGTCACTGACACTGGGGGTGATGGCCGAGAGCGCGACCAGAAAGTCCGCAGCCGTGACCTCGATGTTGTTGTCGCTGACATTGTCCACGTAAAAGCCGGAGTCGTCTAACTCCTGTACTTGCTGACCTCGGAAGAACTTCTTCTTCAACGCCAGCACTCCGGCCTCCCTGACCAACAGCGAGAGGTCTGCACCAGAGAAGTTTCTGCAGCGCATGTCTTTCGCCACAGCACACAAGTCGACATTGGCCGCAAGCGGCGTGTGGCTCGCGCGCGTAAGGGTCTTCAAGATCTCGTGCCGCTCTTCGGCGCTAGGCAACTCGATGTAGAGCGTCTTATCGAGACGCCCCGGCCGGAGCATAGCCGGGTCGATCATGTCAGGTCTGTTGGTGGCGCCAACCACGAAAATTCCGTGCCGGTCGTTTAAGCCATCAAGCTCCGTTAAGAGCGTGTTCACAACACGGCTACTGGCTTCCGAGAGCGAAGCTGTTCTGCGGGGCACCAACGCATCCAACTCGTCAAAAAATATTATGCACGGTGCCAGAGCACGCGCACGCAGAAACACCTGCCGCACGGCTCTCTCTGACTCACCAACATACTTGTTCAAGAGCTCAGGGCCCTTCACGGAAATGAAATTGGCACGCGACTCGTTGGCCACGGCCTTCGCCAAGAGAGTCTTACCGCATCCTGGAGGGCCCCACATGAGCACACCCGCAGGGGCACTAATGCCAACCTTCTGGTAGAGCTCGGGCTTCTTGATAGGCTGTACGACGCACATGTGCAACTCCATGCGTACGCGTGCGAGCGCTCCGACGTGTTTCCACGTGACGTCGGGAACCGTGGCAAAGCCCTCTCGTTTGGCTGTGGGCTGCACAGTAGGAAGTGCCGTTTTGAAATCTTCATACGTTATGCTGAGCGGTTCAAGTTGTGCGGGCGAGAGAGGCGACGGGTGCTTGGCCAAGAATCTCTGGATCGTCGAGAGTTGTTCCTGCTCGGATTTGTTTTCGAACAACGTCAAGACCTGTGTTTGTGGCGTGGCACCGTCTACGTCCATGGCGTCGCTCTTGTCGCCCTTTTCCAGTTTGTTCTCATTGTGCGCCTCGGTCTCCTCCGCAAGCTCTAGCTCACTCAACGTTTCGAAGATCCGCTTGATCGCAGAGATGCCTGCGGCAGTGACCAAGCTCTTGAGATCGGCGCCAACAAATCCTGGCGTCATCTTTGCCAACTCCCAGTAATTGAAGGTGTCACCAGCCTGGAGCTTTAAGCCCGCAGTCATGGTCTTGAGAATCGCACACCTCTGTTCTTCATTCGGTACGTTCAAAAGGATCTCGCGGTCGAAGCGGCCCGCGCGGCGCAACGCAGAATCCAAAGCGTCGGGCCGGTTCGTCGCCCCAAGCACAACTACCGGTTTTCCACCAGTATTCTCCAACGTCAACTCATCCATCAGCGTGAGGAGCTGGGCCACAATGCGCCGTTCCATCTCCCGTTGCGCACCGCCGTCTCGTTTCGGCGTGATGGCATCAATCTCGTCAAGGAAAATGATACATGGCGCCAACGCCTTGGCCTCTTCAAAAATGTCGCGGAGTTTCTTCTCAGACTCACCCGACATCCCTGACACCACCGACGGGGCAGACACGTTGATGAAGGGCACCTGGAGCTCACCCGCTAACGCACTCGCAATGGTGGTTTTGCCACATCCAGGCGGGCCGTAGAGTAGCACGCCTCGCGGCGGCTCGACGCCGGTAGAAAGGTAAATTTCCGGATGTAGGACCGGCAAACCCACGAGCTCCATGAGCTGCGTAGTGATCGCCAGGAGCCCGCCCAAAGAAGAAAGCGTGGTTGTCGGCACTGTGTGCTCCACCTTGGGCTTTTTCGCTTTGGCTGTCGCTTTCTGCTCGGAGCCTCGTTTCTTTGTTTTTTGCTCCTCACCTGGCATCGCCTTTTCCTCGCTAGCGCCGGTACCCCACATCGACACCAACAGCTTGTTTAAGGCATTTGTATCCTTGACATCCATGAGATTCGAGCCATCCACGCCGTCAAAGTCCGAGTCTTGTTCTGCTGCCTTCTGCATTGCGTGCTCTTGCTGCACGCGAATCACTTCGGCCAACTCCTCAGCCTCGTCCTCCCGACACATTCGCAATACCACATCGACAGATTTTTCCAAAAGTGCTTTCTTCACCCGCCGGAGCAGAAGGTCCCGTGTTTGCACGTACAGCATCACGTCGGACGTCCTAAGGTCACGGGCCAATGCGATGTGAAGAAGCAGGCCAAGTTCCAGCGCATCGTCCTCTTTATTTTTCTCCGTTTGTTCCTGGAGAAGATCATGGATTAAGTCATACACTTTCTGGTCGATCAGCTGCGACACCGCCGAGGCCAGTTTCCCCATTGCTTATGTTGTGAAGAGTGCCGATAGTACTTTGGAAAATGCGATCGAGATGACCATCACTAAAGTCAGGTCACGTGACTGGAGCCCTAACCCTTCGACAGAGCTAATCCACGTAGACTCCAGGCGCTGCAAGCTTTCCAGCGCAATCGTAGCTTTGGATTGTCTTTTTGTTTTTGGTAAGAGCCAGTGTCGCGTGTTTGATTATTTTTTTCCATTTCCATTTCTATTTCTAGTTATATTTTATTGTTGCCGGCAATTATGTCTTCGTGCTGCTCTAATAGAAAGTAAGTCTTTGCGCGGGCCTCGCATATTGTATGATGGTGCGCTCAAATCTAAAATTAGTGTATTTACTCTGGGTTGCGATCTTTAAAAAAAATCGAGAAGCATGGCTTTAGATATCGGACCACACGCTGGTGTTTTTTTTCTGGTATGATGATCTTAAACACCAATTGATACTGTGAATGAATTGATCTAATCCATTCTCAATAGAATGGAGTTCATACGGAGATATGCTGCTACAGCTTTCACGCCGTCGGGTCTCCCAACTCAATGGGCACTTCGAAGTTGTAGCCACAAGTCGCTATTCCTTTCTCGTGCCCGATAGGAGAATTGATTACATGAGGCTCCATGATCAATTGAGCCGGTGGAAATATTACGTGCCCTCTGGACAAACGCCTTTGGTTGTGATGGGTTGATCGGTATATCATCTACCCTGTTTATGAATCCCGGGTTCCAGAGCTACGAATTTGTGCTATCTCAATTTCATGAGTGTCGAGCAATGTTTTGGATACATTGCTGCCAGCAAGACCCTGGCGTGTCCATTTCACCAATCGGATGTCCTAAAGTAAACCCCCCCCCCTTCGTTACAATATCCAAAGCCCCGGCGTGAAGATCACAGAAGCCCCGGATCAGCAGCTTCAAATATGATCGTCCCATACAAATTGCAGATTCCTAAACGGGCAAGCGTTCTGTTTTGGGTATATGCCGATTACTTAGTCTGCCCATGCAGTAACACTCCGGGTATTTTCAAGGATGCATAAACAAATAGGTTTACCCATCCGGTCCGAGGCACCGCAGGATCCACAACCCAAGCATGGAAATTCAGGTCTTCAACTATACACATATTAGCAGAGGATATCATCGAATTTCTGCACGTGGGGACAGGTAGTTTTTTTTTTTGAAGCTTCGTACTGGTATTACATCAAAAAGCGGGTGACCAGGCTGGTCCTGCCCATTCGCCTAGCGTTAGCACGTAGTCTCTTGTCAATATTTAAGCCATCTTGGGGGAACAGACCCAACACCCATTACTCATTCCAAGTTTTTGGTGAAGCCGCATAACCGTTGGTGGTGAGCATTATAATTGCATGGCAACTGGCTGAGGCGGCGAACATAAAGGACACAGCAAATTAAATGATATGCACAGAAAAAGCTAGGGAATCTTGCCCCGCAAGGTTCCACGGCGCAGGTAAAAAAACACAATCTGCTCCGCCGCTAATTTTGTATTCGACGTTTGAGTGCCCAAACAGACCCAGACCCATTAGTACAAGCGTCAATACCGGAAGGCCTTGCTCTGTTGCACAAGGCTTCAGAATTGCTTATGCAGACAACTGCTGCGCTAATATCATGTGAGACAATAATCGCTTTTTTTCTCGCCTTACTCCCCTAGCTTCGACCGCCAGTATTCTGCTGTGTCCAGGCACTGACCGCCCCAGTAGAAGATTGCTCTTGCATACCAACGATGAGCGTGCATGCGCCACAACCCAACAGCAGGTATCTTAAATGCACGCCGTGCAGCAGAGTGCGAGCCATGGTTGCTCTCATTCAAGATATAAAAGGCACGACACCCCCCGTACCGTTTGACAATTCCTTAATACATCAGAATCATTCCTTAGCATATCTAAAATCACAAACACAATGTCTGACGCTGGTAGAAAATCTTTCACTGATAAGGCCACCGAGGCCGTGAAGCCCGACTCAGAGAAGTCGTACTTGGAGAAGGCCAAGGAAGGTGTCACAGACGCCATGGACGGGTTTGCGGCCAAGAACGTTCCTGACTCTCAGAAGTCGTTTGGCCAGACCATTGCCGACAATGTCAAGCAGGGTAAGGATGACGCCCAGACAACAGTTGACCAGAACAGCGCCACCATTGGGGAGACTGCCCAGGAATACGTGGCGGCTGCCAAAGAACAGGTTGCCAACGCCGCCAACTACGTGTCTGGAATTGTCACTGGTGCAGCGGAAGGGGCCAAGCAGGTGGACTCGGAAAAGAAATAGATGACGGGAAGCTGGGCTTCTTGCAGAACTATATACGCAACACGCATTGAAGATTCGAATTAGATATACCGACCGTGGTCAGACACATCATGTAGCAGGCTATCGGGCCAAAATGTTCGGGGTCCACTCCGAGAGGTGTGCTCTGCAAGATAGAGTACCGATGTGTGACCGGGTGAACCGTCAAATGTAATTATTTGAATCTGCAATAATCTGATGTCATGTAGCGCGGAATACTCTGTGCATGACCGCTGTATTGGACCCGCACCATACCAGCATCGTTGCGCAAGTTGGCTATTATGGGTACAGCTTGAGACTAGTTTGTATGTGGTTTTTTTCTCTTTATTATGGATCTCCGTGGGTTCCTTTAGGTGTTTGGTTTCGTCTGAGTAGCCCCCCTTACCCACCAATTTTTAATGGGGCCCCATGCGAAGTAATCTGCCATCGTGTACGGATTCTATAGACAGTCTTCCATGCAAAAAAAGATCTTCTTTCTTAAGCATGCAAAGACTCGCACTGGAATTCTATTGCAAGAGTGGGGTAGTTTGAGTGTTTGCTTAAAAAAATTATTAATAGACAAAGATTAGGCGTTTTTGTCCATTAGCATTCAATACTGAGCTATCCGTATATTTACTTCTTCATGTATGAAGAAAAATAAAAGAGAATAATGTTTTGTGCCAATAGTTGTTTTCACAAAAACTAATGCGTTCTTTGACATTATATTCCATTTTGATTAAACCAACATATGAAATAAATAAGAAGAATACTTATAAAAGAAATAACAAGGAAAAAATATACATTAGAAAGATTGTGTACTTATCTATATGTGCTCAATCATTTTTTAGAGTTCCGGGCCTATTGGGACTTTATATTTTACCCTGTAATAAGACCACAAAGGTATATGGCTTCTATTCGCAATATACATATATAGTGGCTCGCTCCCCGTGTCCTGCACCTTCACCGGGCTCACCTTCGATGCCCATCGCTTACCTTGAAAACCACGAAAAACACCAACATGGCCAAATCTAAAGTTCCCAAAACCATAATCCTTAAAGATCTAAATCCTCCATCAGACAACTCTGACCATGAACTGCTGTTCACTGCTGATGAGGAGCTGAAGGTGCCCTCGAAAACCGCGAAGGCTTTGATGCCTTTGGAAGACGATTTCAGCTCTGATGACGAGGAAGAGGCGATTTTCCATAGCTCTAAGAAAAACGTAGATCGCCGCTCCGCGACTCAGAATGAGTCCGACAGTGAGTCCCTGGAGGAAGAAGATAAACCAAACACACCTTCACCTTCTAAGACAGAAGAGGCTCCAAAGACAAGGCTAGATGAAACCTCAGCGATGGTTGAGGAGCAGAAGAGTCGGACCAGTAAACTCAAGCGTCTCACGCCAGAGCAGCTTGCGAAGGAGCAAAGGAAAATCAAGCGCACAGGCGTGTGCTACTTGTCGTCTATTCCCCCTTACATGAAACCGGTGAAGTTGCGGTCGGTCTTAAGCAAATTCGGCAAACTTGACCGAATTTTCTTGAAGCCCGAGGACCTGTCGTCGTACCATAAGAGAGTAAAGTATGGTGGTAACAAGAAAAAAAGGTACACCGAAGGTTGGGTAGAATTCACGAAAAAGACTGACGCCAAGTTGTGCGCTGAGACCATGAACGGTAACATCTTGGGAGGCAAGAAGTCGTCGTATTACCACGACGATATCATAAACATCAAGTACCTTCCGGGCTTCAAGTGGTTTGACTTGACTCAGCAGATCTCGAAGGAGAACGAAATCAGACAAGCGAAGTTGTCGTTGGAGATCTCGCAACAGGCCAAGCTCGATAGGAGCTTTGTTAGCAATGTCGAGAGATCAAAGCACTACGAGCGCAAACGAAAGGCACAGGCTGGCAACGTGGAGGAGCCCCAAGCAAAGCGTGAATTCAACCAAAATGCCATTGCCAGCACCCGCGCCGACGCAGCGCAACGGTTTAAAAAGGAAAGAAACTCCGAGAATCTCGAAAGCGTGCTTTCAAAGGTCTTTTGATGGGGTTTTTGGGTCTTCTCGTCAAGTTATTATAATACATATTTACTCTAGTTTTATTTTCATTAGCTCTGTTCTTTATTCTGCCTTTGTGTCTCAAGAAATTTCACCCGAAGTGCAAGTTCCTGCTTGTTAAGACACTTTAATTCTCGCATCACAATGTAGCTGTTAGATATCACACTATTTGGCACAGACAGGTCCACGAGCATGCGGAGTTTATCCCATTGTTCAACCAGCCAATCGTTGTACTTTTGCTTCGTGCTTCTCTGCCTTTCTTTGAGTTTCTTGCGTGCATATTTCCCTGATAACTTGCCTGTTCTCCGAGTCCGGTTTCTTTTATGTCGACGGGCTGGGTTACCTCGCAGAGTAGGCTCTACGGATAAAGCTGGAGCTTGGGGTAAGCCGGATTGCCTGATTCTTGTGGCTTTTTCTTCATAAATTTTGGGCACATTTTTGGTGTCTGTTTCTAGCTTTACCGGGTGTTGGGATGGATAGAATCCGTTCAATCCATTGAGAATGTCATCATCTTCAGAGTTATCGTCACTGGCATAAGAACTCATACTGTCATCGCTCTCAGAAGCCAGATTAGACTGCTGCAATTGTCTAAGACTGGAATTAATTTGCTCATGAATTTCCTCAGGGGTACGTACTCTCATTGCATCACTGCGCCGGATCTCTTCAAGCATGTTGCAAGTCGAGGATTTACTTCCTGACGACGGCAAAATAACATTTTTTAATGGTGACAGCTTTCGCGGCGTGACGTGACTAGATGAATGGTGTGGATAAAAGGGGACGGATATCTTTGGGTGCTTATCGTGTATTTCGGGAACCGCATGATTCACGTGAGCCGATTCTAGACCTTGGGGAATTTCTTTGCTTTGATTGGTATCTTTCAGTTTCCCAGGCAGATCATAATCAGAGGGATCGAACTCCATATTATGTAGATTGGACGCGAGGGGGTGATCAATTTTAGTGATGTGTTTTCTAGGTGGCGAGAGAGCGGTCGAGTACGTAGTCAAATTATTATTTTCATCTACCAACACATTGATCGGCAGCAGCTCCGACGATTTCGTGGAATCTGGATACATTTCTCTGGATTCTTTCTCGGTTACATCATTGCCGATCAGACTATTTTGTCCGCTTCTGGGTAGTCTCTCTCTTACCGGGGTCTTGGGTACATTCAAGGCATCGGATCGTCTGACAAAGGCAGATGAGCTTTTTGCCAGGAATCCATTTGAATAAGTAGATCCCGTAGAATCTCGCACAGAATGTGGAGTGTTGAGCTCGACATCATCATCGAATTCGTCTGTGGGAATGGTTGGTCTCCCATTGTTGGCTTTTGTCCAGTTGACTGACTGCGATCCTTTGCTTGAATTTTGTTCCGATGATAGCAATCTAAATGGTTCCTTCCGAAGTAATGACGACATTGCAAACAGAAGAGTCGGCAATGTTCTCAAATCGCTCTTTTGACAAGTATATTTCTATTGTCTGATTGACTTGTTGTCTCCCATATTAATCCTCGCGTGGCCCGGTGCGCGCTGTAATGTTTATATGCACTGGATACAGTAGCTAATTTTTAATGCAAGTATGATACGCAGGGTCGAATCTTTCAAATTTATACATCATTTTCAATGCAGATTTTAAACAGCCTATTTGATATTTTTTTGGCACCAGTGTTTACCCAAGTCTCGCATCAAATCTTTCTTGCACGCGTCTATATCGGGCTCGACAAGTCCGTACAACCGCTCGAAATTAATGTAGCCTAACAGCCCGAAGAACTTCTTCAAGTTTGCAATATTTTTAACTTCCAAAACACCTTCCAAAAGTGGCTTGGCTTTTTCTCCTTCAAGAGGGCCATTAACATTGACAGGGTCTTCTTTTCCCAACAATGATTCTGACTTTATAGCGAGACGGTCAATGAGAGAACGGGAAAACTCATCATTGACCACAGATCCCTTGGATACAAAAAGCCATGATGTCAAATTCACTTCGTCAAATTGAAGAAGAAGAAGTTGGTCAAGTAGCTTGCATGCTGAAAATATGAGCGCTAAATCATCAGTTTCCATCCCGCTGAATTGCTTATTATTTTTTGACAAAGTAACTGAAAACACATCAACCAATTTTTGAATCACAAATGACCAGTATGGGAGCAAGTGACCCTCGCTGAACTTTAAACAGAGTGCTCTAAAGACTATAAAAGCCTCACTTTTGTACAATGCTGGACATGTGCTGTTTAGGGCCGTGGCCAAACGATTAATGATGCTGTCCAAGTTTTTGACAAAACTATCCTTTGGAAGAACAAGAATGAGATACGAGATTCTTCGTAACACCATAGCTCGGTCTTCCACCTCCGAGTTTTCATTCCAAATGAAAATATTTGCAGCACTAGATTGCACAGGAGGGGTTATTTTATTAACCAATTCGTTCATCCGTTCCGCGTCACTGCTGATCCATATTGCAATGATGTTTTTCCATTCGTCGACATTGTACTTTTCGCTTTGGAAAAATGTATTTTCCATAAATGTCTCATATATCACATGTTTCCATGTTTTGTTTGGATAGTGTTTACCAATTTCAAGAATGAGTTTTAATATGCTTGACGAAACGACAGAAAATGTTGGCTTTGCCTGTGAGAGGATAGTCGTGTTAATAATAGTATTCACCGCAGTTCCAATCCGGTCTTGCTCATGAATAATATCTCCAAGTGATTCAACAAGCAGGGTGAGTTCTTCGATATGGCCATCCTCAACATCTTCGCTCTCAACCGAAGAGGGGCGCTTTTCAGAAGACGCCATAACAGACTTCTTACTAACCGCAGCATTAAGTATTGAGATGAAATGATTAGATAGCTCTCGAATATTGCGCTTACCATCGTTGTATTTACGTGCTTGCATCTTGAGCGACACAACTCTCACAATATGAAGTATTGTCAAAAGAAAATGCTTAAAGTTTGCTGGGTGAGTCGATACTTCCTTAAAAAAGCTTAGGGTCATGTCCCAGATTTCATCCATAGTATCCAAGTCAATCGAGGCAAAGTATGATATCAAAAAATGAGCCAATGCTTTTTCGGTCACATTCGAATACATTGTCGATTTTTGTTTCTCGGTGAGAACCTGAGGAGAACATCTGGTCAAAATTGAGTTTAATATATGAGGAAGACTAAGTTGAGAATGACCACTGTCAAGAACATGAAGAATTTTGATTTTCGTGGATGTTTCTTCGTCGCTTTCAAGAATGGATTCTATAGTTTCTTGTCTCTCGAGCTCACTTAAACATTCTAAAAGTTTTTTTGCTCTAAATTTTAGTTTGTTAGCCATTAAGGTGATTGATTTTTG
Source organism: Metschnikowia krissii (assembly GCA_030561945.1). NCBI lineage: Eukaryota > Fungi > Ascomycota > Pichiomycetes > Serinales > Metschnikowiaceae > Metschnikowia > Metschnikowia krissii. Next base: position 222,607 of record JAKTYP010000062.1, on the reverse strand, counting down.
AGAAGAAAAGTTCACAGAGCGGCCATTCGGGATAGGCTTACTATTTGCCCAACTCCAGATAGCAAGGGCTGTTTTAATTGCATCTTGAAAAGCGATTATCACAGAGTATAAGCGTTGCTCTTCCTCAGACTTGACCAATGGTGATTCTATTTGGAAAACCCCCAGAATCACGTTTCCAAAAAATCCGTTTTCACCTTGCTGCGCCTTTGTGGATAATTTCAGGGATGGCGTCACTAAGTAGGAATGAGATATAGATAATAAATCTTCAACACCTGTCAAACAAATGCTCAAAAATGATTCCGAGTCGCAACAGTCTTCAAAATTCTCTAAGGATTTGATAGATGCAAAGCACATGTTCATTTTTGCAATGATTGTTTGATTGAATGTCAACATTTCACCGTATATTGAATTTCCAAGCAAATGCAAAGTCGATTTCATTAATGCTAGCCACTTTTCAAGTAAAGTTGGCGATGAACAATTCTGTATACCAGAGTTGATGAATGCGACGAAAGACGGCGAATCAGGCTCATTTTTTTGGGCAAGGAGCACATTCGCATTCATCGATTTTGCAGTGTTCAAGAATTCACTGATGTGTTTGATGAATATGGACTCAATAATCTCTGAATCACTTTTGCTCAATCCAGAATCAGAAATGAAATACAGACATGATTGTATGAGTAAATCAAAATGACTTAAGAAATCAGGCTCAGATCCAGTGAGGACAAAAGAGTACAACTCAAGTACTCGTGAAATACATGTTGTAAAATTTGCAACTGCAGTCTCGTCTAAGTTCACTTCATCGGGTAATCTTAAATTCAAACACTTCTGAATGATATTGCACAAAAGTGTCTTGTAATTTGACATATCCCATTTGTTCGAGGTGAAGAGATCAATTCTTGCGGTATTTTCAACTGGAACAAATTCGTGCGCTAAACTTTCTTTCAATGCCTTTTCATTACTGCGAAGCAAGTTAAGAATCGTTTCGAGGTAATAAGCGAAGAGCATTAAGTCATCTTGAGATTCAATCATCTTCTTATTCTTTTGCAATATAGGAAAATTCAAAAGTGGGTCTGTCACCGATTTTAAGAATCTGTTTGCCGAGCCATCATTGCACACACTAAACACAAACTTTTGAGCATCAAGCAGATTACTGGCTTTTGAGTCACGGAGAGAGTCTAAAACAACGAAAAGTGGATTTGAAAGTAATAAATCAGAATCATTGATATCCTGCGAAAGACTCCAGAGCTTGTAGAAACAATGGAGCCTCATTTTTTCGGGCGTTTGAAGAATCAAATATGACATGCCTGCTTCTATCTCATATACGTTAAAGTGAATGCGTAAATCAAAGATGCATCTTACTGCCTCAACCTGAAAATTTCCAGGAGACAGAGAGATGAGAGTAGCCCAGAGGTTTGATAAGATGATTTTGAGCATCTTTGATTTCTCCAAGAATGTCATCGAGTCCATGACGAAGCGATAAAGTTTCACCATACCGAAAATAGAAGGTGCACGGCATTGACTCTCATTGAAGCTAATATTTTCAAATTCAGGAAATTGTAGAAAATTTTCTTTCAAGAGGCCCTCATCTAAGCGACAAATTGTTTTTTGATCCGGAATATTGGTGAGGAAACCACAAAATAAAGAGGCTACACGATCACTAAGAGGACTTGAATGCATGCATCGAATGTACCATTGTTCAACACATGTGAGGAGATGACATGATATTTCGGGTGCACTAAAAGGACACATTTCATTTGCTTCATGCTGCGCCGACGAGTAGTACTCAGAAATCATTTGAAGCAAGTTTTCGCGACTGGAAATTTTGTGATTTATCACTTGACTTGCTGAGAATAGAGCTTTAGACAGTACTAGTTCTGACAAGAGTTCAAGCGTAGACATAGTGGTCTCTGTGACCTCAAACGTCAAAAGAAAAGCAATGATGGCCAATGGTGCATGAACGCTGGATTCGTCATCTGGAAAGCTGAAGTTTCGTAGGAGAAAGTCAATAAGTGGCAATTGATCTTTTGAATTTGAGTGTAAAATCAAATCATGGGTCACATAATGCCAGATGTGGAACATTTCTACCTGGTCAAAGAAGCGTTTTCCAGCTGTTAATAACTCTGATGCCCTTGTGTCGGTGGTCTGCATGGCTTGGAAAATCGATTCAATAATAGGTTTGAATACTAGTGCTGTGATGTGCTCGCTTATTTCCCATCTGTCCATGATCATAGAAAGAGAGATATTGTAAGCATCAAGTCTCTGTTGTACACTCTCGCTAGCAATAAGAGTTTTGAGGCCATGGTCTATGACAGGCAAAGCATATGTCGCAAAGTAAGACAGGCGTTTATGTGTATGCAGAGTTTCTTCTCCGGTGTCTGGTCCAAGAAGCCATTTCCAAAGCCGGCGGTTCAAGCTCATGTCCTTTTTTAAAGTGACCCGACAACACGCCATTATCAAGATCTCTTTGTCGACAGGTGGGATTACGCTAGTAATTACAGGGGAATCGAGCAGCAAATGAGAAAGCAATAGGTCGAAGAACCCACGCATGACGATGATGTCGTTAGCCTGGTTGAAGCTGGAACAGGTATTCAACGCCGCAACAAAAGCACGGATTAAAAGACCAGGCTCAGAAGACAAGCATGCCTGGGCTTCTGCAGAAAATTTAGGCTCTGGTCCCAGTTCCAAGGAGACAAAAGCCGGAAGCCGAGCCAAGCACCAGTTTAACGCCCCTAGGCGTTTTTCAGGACTGGTGATGACGCATATGAAGAAATGCTGCCAGAAGTGAGCGTTGTTGTTTAATCTGCGTTTGAATGAGTCAAGTAAATCCATCACATTGCCAAAGACTTCGCTGTTTTCGTCGTCGAGTCCACAGAGAAGCGATAAGAGCAACGGTTGTGTTATTTCTTTTAAGGTCGCTGGTGTCAAGTACTTGAGCAAACTCTTTTTGTAGAGCGAGATTACATGGGGCTTGACTTGCATGGATCCAAATGATACCACGGGCAAAATTCCAGGAAGCCATATGGAGATGTCTCTGTTGAGTAGATCGACATCCAATGCGTCAAAGATGCTCTCATATAACTCGAGAGTTTTGCTGTGTACGCCATTGGGAAGCAGTGGAGAAAGACAGAGTGCCATTTTTGCCAGCACTTGGTCCGCCAATGGAATCCACCGAACCAGGTGCAGATTCTCTGCTGGAAGCAGCAACAGCTTTTTCAAACGGGAGAGAAATGCAATGTAGTCTGCCCATTCATTAAGATCTTCGAAACTGGCGAGTGCTTTTTCTGTCTGGGCGAGAATCCGCTTATCTCTTGGTGACATTTCAGAGGACATGAGCGCCAGAGAGCCAAACCCGGAGATGGCACGAAGAATCCCAGAGTTTGACAGGTCCATTTGTAGGTATCAGGAAACGTTATTGTTTACGGATTAAATCGGTTGAAAGGCTTTAATGATAAAGCAAATTGTCTTCCATGGAAATGTATAGGGTGAAGGGCACATCCTGAAGGCTTGACTGAAACGCCTTGGTGTCCTTTGCTCAGTAAGACGCATCCGTACACCACGACGGGAGTTGAATCACATGGCTTTAGAATAGATGGTGTCGATTAGAATAAGACTGACCTAGGCTAGATGAACATTTTAATCAAACCACATAGATTTTTTTCAAAGAGATCTGGGGCTGTATGTGGTCATGGTGGACCTCTTTCTGGAAATACGAGTTTCTTATAAAAATCTAGACGCGCTTGTCGCAAATGTATGGGGATGTACGATTAGTAACAGCGATAATTCCAACTGAAGTATAGAGGTGTATGGCAGGCAAAGAATACCCTGAGTGTGCTATTTCGTGAATTGATTTAGAAGAAACGCATTTAATATTTTTGCTTTTTTGTCCTGCTAGTCTTTTTCCATCCCTTAATATCGTTTCTACCTCTTTCACATATGACACAAGGTTTTCATACTAGACGTAGAGTACTCTTGTTTTATTTTCTGTACCCCATTCATAAAACAAGAGCATGTATGAAGGTGGCAAATATTCAAGAGTGCAAATATATTCTAGAGCCAGGTATATCATTGCTCAACATATGGAAGGATAGGTCATGTTCATCAATAGAAATAATTTTCAAATTCTCATGAGCTTCATCCGAAGCTCATCTTTACTCAATTAAAAAGCGTGTGTTCACAAGCACCACAGCATCGTGATGGGCTCTCAAGAGTCGCAAGTTCCACATAAAAAACAAAAAAAAAACATAACTATATACTTTCATGTAATTTCAATGGATTGACATAGTGTATACACGACTCTAATTGTGTAGGTGATTCTCCGCAGATTCTATCAAAACCATTTAGAGTTGGTTTCAAAAAACGCATATGAATTTGAATCTATATATTCTGATAGATTTCGGTGTAACTTGAACTGCTGCACGTCCCCAAAACAAGGCCAATGCTTAGATCAAAACTACACACAGTTTTGGTCACCCATCGCATGCCGGGAGATACTATGAGGTGTATCATCTTACTTGTCAAGGACCAGTGAGATAAACCTGATGACATCTACCAACTCTTGTTCATTTGTACTGTGTGCCACGCCTCTATAGCTATGGAACGACCAGTCTTTGAACCCCAATTCCTTGTAGAACGTGCTGGCATCACGCCCTATTGAGTGCGCAATGACGGGGTCTTCGTCGCCGTGCCCTTGGAAGACTGGTGTGTCGAGATTGATGCCGGCTTTATTGTGGAGTTCTCTGATGGCATCTGGAATAGGACAGAACCCAGAAAGTGCCACGACGCCGCCAATCTTGATATCAAGCAAGGCCAAAGTCGCCATCGAGAGCGCAGAGCCCTGAGAAAAGCCACCGATGATGATATTTTCTGGCGCGATGCTGAAATGATCGATCTGCTCCTGGACCAAGGCCTTCACTACCTCGCACGATTTGAGGAACCCTTCTTTATCTTGCTTGGCAGCGGTTCCTCCAAACAGGTAGATATCAAACCAGCCAGGCATCCTGTAGCCGTTGTTCACCGAGATGGGGATTTCCGGAGCGTTGGGGAACACATAGTTCACCTCGTCTTGAGATTTCAAAAGACCAGTTTGCTTGACTACCTGAGGAAACCATGACCAGCCCTCACCAGAATCGCCAAGCCCATGAAGAAAGATTATAGCTTTTTTGGCTGTTTTAGATGCAGACACACGTACACTTGTCACTGACATTTTCAATTATGCAAAAGTAGAGAAGATGAGATTGGTCGGAGAAAGATAAGATGATGAGCAGCCGAAATTCGAATGTAGGATTCGCGCTCTGGCCATGCCCACCCTCCCATATTATCACCGTGAAAGATATAATGAACAGCTATCCTATTCCAGGTACGTGTTATTGCAAGCCGGAAACTTTATGATCCTGGCTAAGGTTCTGAAACTTTATGTCTCAAACTTCACTTCTGAAATGAGAGATAGAAAAGCTGGTAGAGAAGGGAGGGGAAGGTGTTGACATTTTAATGGGGATATTTGCGGAATGGATTTATACTAATTTAATACGCACAACGCCTTCCGTACTTAAAATTCGGTTATGAGTATAATGGGGTGGGGGTTCCTCTAAAATTTTTTATTGTTTTCAATTTCCTTGTTAAAATTAAAAAAATGAATGCTACAGAAATTGAGACTGTTTAATTTTTGTTGTATTGAAGGTGCTTGCTCTGGGGCCTTATGGTTCGGAGCAAAATAAAAGATTGAATCAGGTGAAGATGCAACCCTTCAAACATCAATATTTTGATAAACAACAGTCGTAGTTCACTTGTGGGGGCTTTAGGTGGCGATGAATTTGTTAAAACACACACAGCTTCAAGCATCATAAACTGACGTGAGAAGTAAACATAAATATAATATACCGACGATAGTACCAACTACCAAAGCAAATTGAAAAATCGTTTAAGGAGTACACATATACTTGTTTCCTGTAATAGCATTGAGGCTGATCCCACAAGCACAGCAATCGGAAATGCCCTAGACACGTCACATCAACACGGCACTTTCCGAAGCCAGTGTGCCTGTGTCTGTATGCTTGATTTTGAATACCCACCCTGAAATAAATTTCATTACCGTAATAAATATGTATCCCGCAAGCTTCTATACCTCTGCATCTTTGGTCCCCTTAATGTCAGTGTCCACTGCTTCCTTGACCCCAGTCGTGTCAGTGCTGACCGCATTCCTCACCCTTTTTGCTTCAGGACTCAACACATCCTCTGCAACTCTCTTCTTCTCGTCATTTTCAGCTTCTCCGCCAGTATTGGCAGAGACTTCGTTGCTCGCCGCCACCTTTAGAGTACGCGCGTTCTGTTTTTCACCATTCACCACGCGAAAGTACGGCTGACATCTCCAGTAGGGCACATTCTTGTATCTGCCGCCCCACGGCTGGAGCTCACTCTCGGTGATCACATCTAGTTGCTTGATATCGGGCTTCGCGTAGATGTTTTCAACGATGCTCTCGACTTTTTGAACGATCGACTCCCACACTTCAAAGTCCGCATGCACGCTTGTCTTACCAATAACTGGGCGGAGCTCGGTGTGCTCGCGCAAGAACGCATGTAAGAGCTTAAAGAAATGGGCCTTCATTGCCACCCGGGACGCTTCCCCAGGACACGACTTCACAATTTCAAAATACTCCCGAAGCATCTTGTCCACTCGCGCAAACACCTTATCGGGATCGTCGGTCTCCGTCCAGAAAACACCAGGGTTGTATAAGTTGCCCTCTGCCGACATCACGGCGTCGCACTGCACCTCCGCCAAGCACCGTGACAAGTCAGCAGGGTAGAGGATATTGCCGTTCGCAAAAAACACCTGGTCCTTTGGAAGGTTATCGCGCAAATAGCGCAAAATTTTCCAGTTGGCCAAGCCTGTGGCTTGGCCCTTCATCTCACGTGTTCGGCCATGCACCGTTATGAACTGAGCACCTGCACTAAGCACCATCTTGGCGTACTCGAGTGTCTTTTCCCAGTCATCGTAGACCCGGATTTTTGCCGTCACCGCGCACTTCAAGTTCTCGTGAAGCTTGCGTATCAACTTGTACACAAGGTCCCAGTCGTCCATCAAAAACGCACCATAATTCCCCTTGCGGGCGATGCCTTGCGGACACCCCAAATTTAAGTCCACAGCATCACACTGTGTCTCCACGTGTTGTGCCGCCAGGAGCAAATACTCAGGGTCGTTGGCACAGAACTGCACAACCAACGGGCGATCTTTTTCGCCGCCGTCCCACGAAGACCACATCTTGCGACGATAATTTTCATCTGTCGCAAAGAGCCGTGCATGGAACATCGGCGTATAACATAGTTGGGCACCGTAGCGTCTCAGCAAAATGCGCCAAGCAAGCTCCAGCTGGTCCACCATCGGTGCCACGATGGTTTTCGGTTGCCCGATGGCATTGTAAAGTTCGCGTCCTACAAGCTTGGACACAGTCATTTGAGGGGCGGGTGTGCCGAGAATTCTGCGGAGGAAACTCACCTTTGAATATGGGTGCTTGACGTCGAAGAGATGCACTCGTTCATCTTTTTTCGTCGTGCATAGCTCTTTTTTTTTTGGCCCTGCGCGCTCAACCGGTGTAGACCATGGCGCTATAGAATATACCCTACCGAGCAAAGAGAAAGGTCTTGATGATTCATTGTTGCCACGTTGGAAGGGCTTACTACATAATTATGCATTCGCACTATACGACAGCAAGTTTCGTTGGATCTGCGAGTTCGCATAAAATACAGATTAATCAGTATTTTTAATAAATAAATGTCTTGAGGGCAACCCCGCTCATACATCGAAGCTTCTCCCGCAACCGGTGTCTCTCAAAATCTTAATGCGCAATAAACCTTGTTTTATAAACCCTACGATTTCCGCGTCGACGGTCCTATAACTGTCCTAAAATCTCACATCACACTTAGGCCTTCCCGTTGATTTCCATGGCCATGTGTTCAAGAGCTTCCGCAAATCGCATTGCAAGTGGCCATAGGGGCGCGTCAGCCAAAATCCTGATCCCCATCCCAAGAGCATGGGTCAGTAGCCTGCACTTCTTGATCAATTTCACTTTTGCAGTTCGGTCTGTCAAAACAGCATCCACGTTTTTCTGATACGTTTTGCTCTGTGCAAAGTCAAAAATTCCACCTGACTGCCGGTTCAAAAACTCTGAGTATGAAGACTGTTCTTGTGAGCTGAGAGTGGTTTCGATGATCCGAAGCGTCTGTTCACATTTTAACCACAATGCCCGGTCAAGAACACTGAGCGACTTTCCACTCTCAATTAAGTCGAGTGTCTTGCCTAGAATTACCACAGCTATGAACACCGCAGACAAGAAGAATACTGGTGTACGTACCGATGTCTGCTTTGCATCGTTCACCACAGAAATATTGTGGATCCACAAGTCCAAGATATCCAATGCCGATTTAGCAGCTTCCTTTAGTCCCTCAATGTCGTTGTCAAGCCTAATGATATTATGACTCATTTCAGTCCAGTCTTTATGAAGCACTGCCGCAGTCACGGGCGAAAAGTTAACGTTTATCCTGATTTTCGCAAGCAACAGCAAAGGTAAGATCAACTTAAGTTCCGCACTATCGTTAAACTTGGCCTCATTCTGGTTGTTGACAATTGCTGATCCACCGTTGCGAATAAAATATTCTTCCCAGGAGTTAATCAAGTACTCTAACCTTGGACGACTTTCCACTCGCCACAGAAAAGAGTCGAAATCTTTATCAAGGCTCGTGTAGGTTGTCAGTATCTGCTCATGCACATACATAAGAAGAGCTAAAGCCTTGTGAAAAGTTCCCCTGTCATCCAGAACTTGTGCGCCAATTAACCGCTCTGCCAAGACCAGCAAGCTTTGGTTTGTGCTTAATTCGACGATGCTTGTATCCTTGTACTCCGAAAACTTGGCAAACCACTCGGCAGAATCTCCAGACTTCCATAAGTCCTCATTATTACAATGAATTCCACTTTGAATTTCTGATCCCCGCATGGTCAATGGATTGCCAAGCAATATGCTTCGTACTACCTCCAATTGATAGAATGTAAGAATGGTACGAATTCTTGTTTGTGCCATGATGAAATACCCAAAATTATTTTGTAGATTGCTTTGGTCATTGGGGTTAGATATGACGGGGGGAGGAATCAAAAATTGTTCGAGTGGCCGTTGGAAATTCGTAGATTTAATCAAGCCAACCATGGAGTTCATTTGCCGGGTTGTTATTTCCACCATATCTGGTTCATTCAAAAACATTGAGATGAATATGTGGAGTACAAGGCACTGATGGGCCATGATTGGTACCTTCTTCAATTGTAACTTGTCAGGAGTAACTTCATTTTCGAAAAACTTGTGAATGTGATACTTGGACAAATTGAAAAGAAGTAATGTGTTGGAGTCATGGTATGAGTAGAGTGCACCAATGGCACACATGGCCAAGATCATGGGAATATTTTCGAAATTGTCAATCATGGGATTCTTCAAAGTTGGCAAATGAACGAACGGGAAATACTTATTGAATTCCTCGCCGTAAAGTTTCATGTAGTCGTTCAAGTCCTCTTTTTGAGGAAAATGATCTTCGTCCACGTGACTTGCATTGATTATCTTGGTACGTAGCTCATCAGAGATAAACTCGCTTGGGTCACCGATGGTAAACATGGCCCTAGGTGCGCGCTTCGTTCCCATGCCAGAGTTGTTCTCATCTTTGCCAGCAGACTTTGGTGCATCAAGGTTGACCATGCTTCTTTGACGAGCCAAATCCTGTTGCTTGAACTTGAAAAGTGAAAACACTTCATCGCCTTGGAACTCCTCGTTGACAAAAGGCATACCCACAAAGCCTGTATCAGTAGACGCAAGTGGAAGGTCATTTGGTAATGGAATACCCTTAAACTGCTCAAGCCAGCTAAGATCATCGATCTCGTTGACAAATCCTAGTTTGCGGTTCTTTTCATCTGGGTTAGGTGCCACTTCTGGTTTTGGAGCTGGACTTACATGCGCCAGCGCCTTTGCCTCATGCTCTTGTAAGTATACTAAATCCTGTGAAAGCTGGGTGAAACCAGATCCGAATTGAATTTTCGAATAGTCCGCCGTATTAAGCGGATCATTCGACAAAGGAAAGCCAAACTCTAAAGGTGTTGTACCTGGAATATGGTGTGGGTGTTCTGGATGCTGAAACTGGTGGTTCGAAATAATTTGGTTTTGGGGAGATTCATTCAAGAAGGTGTTTGCAAGGTGAGACTCCGAGGGTATGGTGTTTAAGCTCATTTTGAATCCTGAGCTGGTCTTTTGCTTGTTGGTCTCGGGCACGGCAAGATTGTCAATGGGCTGATTGGGCCCACGCGCCGGATCATTAAAGTTGAGGTTACACCAATCCAAGTTCGCGCCGTTCAAGTCGGTGACATGCATATCAGGGTAATCGAGATCAGTCGATGTGAACTGGGGAGTATTGAACTCCACCAGATCGGGGTCGATCTGATTGTTACGTATGGCAAGGGCGTCTTGAAGATTTGTGTAGGAGAGCCCCGAGACTGCGGAGAATGACGAGTGCCGCGGGTTGCCTGACAAATGGCCATGTTGAGAGTTCAAGTGAGCGGTGTGACTGGACCCATTTCCGAGGAGCCCATAACCAGCGTACTTTTTATTTTCCACGGCGGGCTTAAAATCAAGCTGGTAGCTTCCGAAGTCCTGCTGAGCCACCTCCTTGCGAAGCTTTTGTTGCTTCTCTTTGAGATCGGGAGAGTCTCCCGTGAGTGGAGAAGGCTGCTGGGTGTAGTTTGTCGCAGACATGTTATGCCCATGAAGCAAGTCGATGTCAGAGAAGCTCAGACTATCTGGCTGGTGTGTGCCAGTGTGTGTCGGCGTGTTGTTGTAAGAGTTTGTGTTGGGCGAGGGGATGACACCAGGGCCCTTCAAATGGGCCAGTGCTGGGTTGAACGCGGCGGATGCGTTGCCGAAGTCGTCGCCCAGAAATGCTGCGGGGTCTGTTAGCTGGCGGTTTCCTGAGGCATTATTGTTGGTAGCCGGTGATTCCTGGGAGGGAGAGGATTCTGTCAGATCTAGATACGCGAGGTCCAGGCCCATGCCGGAAAACTCCAGCAGATTCGGAAGCGGGGCCTTTGCGCGGGTGTTGTTGCGGAGGACAATGACATTTTCTTGGGCGACTTTAGCGACGGCCGCGGCGTGGTCGTGGTCGGAGCCCGAGCCCAAAGTTGCCGGCAACAGACCACGCCGGGCTACCTGGAAGATGCTCAGATGGAGTTTCTGCTGATGGCGAAGCACCAAGTCACGGCGAGCAAAGCAGCGGCCACATGCCGCACACTGGTACGGCTTCTCGTTGGTGTGTGCTCGCTCGTGTCGCTTGAGATGCTCGAGGCGGGCAAATCCACGGGTGCAGATAGTACATAAATGGGGCCGTGGTTTGTTTGTGCGAATCTGGAGTGATTTCTTTGGAATCGGCTGGGTGACGCCACCGGCCGTTGATTCCAGGAGCCGTCTTTTGCGGTCTGGAGAGGGTACAGCAGACATGTGCCGTGTGCGTTTGATGTGCTTTGTTTCTGAAATGGTATGCCTTGTTTAGTTTAGTTTAGTTTAGTTTAGTTTTGTTCTGTTCTGTTCTGCTTTACTTTGCCTTTTTTTTTGATTCAGCTGGTGCTTAGAAGACGGAGAATCAAACACAGATCAAAGAATAGAGAACCAAGATCTCAATGCTGCGATAGGAGCAGGGCCCGGGAAACACAGTTGCAATCAGCAAAGAGTGCGTTCGTGTTCCTTTTTTTTTTCAAGCAGAAAAATCTAAGAAGTACCCAACGATATTGATAGGAATGTCGGAGGAGGGAGAGGTGGTTGGCGGCAATGGGTCTAACGGAACCAGAGGCAGTAGTACAACACAAGATGGATTAGCACCAGATGGCGATGGGGAGGGTGGGAAAAAGGAGCAACGGTTCTCGTATAAGCACAGCAAATAAATAAGGGCGTTAGCGGTCGTTAGCCTGATGGAGGAGGGCAAGAAAAGTAATGGGAGAAAAAAAAGAAAAGAAAAGAAAAGATTGGGGTTGCTATTGATGAAGGTGTTGTTGGTAGGATGGTGAATTTCAGGATTTTCTTCGGAGGAGACCGGAGGGGAGGTACTGATGGAGTGCGCAGGGCGAGTGCGGACGTCGAGTCTGGGGAAAAAAAACATTTTAAAAAAAGGAAACACATGTCTGCGCGCATGCAGTCCCGCGTTGGGCTGCTGTGCAGAGCCGGCCTGTCGAGTATACACCCCTGGGCGGCCAGAGACGTTGCCGCCGCACAACCCGATTATGATAATGCAACGTAAGCCAACGCTGCTGTCAGTACCACCTGGCCCAGCAGTCCCTCATTGATAGGGACCCGGGTTCCGAGGTGCGCACGACCTCTGATAACGAGGTCCGTGCCATGGGCCCATCTGCATACAAGCATGGCCATTGGTTGCGCGCCTGCGGCGTATCCTAGAAAGTTACCGATCGTAGAGTCCCAAAGTAGAAAAGAAAAAGGAAAAAAAAAAAACCAAACCAAGCTTTGTGAATTTTCGCCAGCTTATCTCAGGGAAAAGCTTTGCTCGGTGAAGCCTTATGGAAATATGCAGCATGAATGAAGGGAGAAACGAAGAAGCAGTCTTCCCCAGATAACAGAACCCGGCTTGCAGGCCCGCACGCGTTCCGCCATGCTGAGACGCGCATGTGCAGTACCGGTACATCAACATCCGCGTGACTGAGGTGCACGCCATACATTCGTAAACGGTCATTCAGCGTCAGGCAAAAAGGACACTAGTCATGAGCGGGCCGGACTTGTTGCGCGCTGCGCCAGCGTTGTATGCACTGGGCAATATTGGGGTTTCCCTGATCATAATGTACCTAAAGAAATGTCTGTGGAGGAATATTCCCGGAGAGATGCCTTTGAAAAAAAAAAAATTGTCTAAAAAGAATACATGGTTGGAATGTACGTTTTGTCCTACTTTGAGCAACACTCTTTCAGACACCGTCTGCTAGTACTTTCTCGTAGTACCTTCTCATTATACCTCCCCAAATAAACTTCTTACGTCAGCTAACCACTGGAGAAGCTCCGATAAACTACATGGGGAAAGTGGCAGTCCAGCCGGACTTGATTCCATAAGTATTTTATTTTATTTTATTTCCATTCTTTCTTCCATTCTTTCTTCCATTTCCATTTCCATTTCCATTTTTTTTTTTTGGCCAGATCTGTGCATAGGCCCGCCACTGTATACGCTGGGCCAACAATAAAGTAGCGCAACGGGATTTTATTAGCCGTGAGCCCCGAATCTCCTATACCTGCGGGCATCGGGACATGTCTTCTTTAAGTCCACATGGCACGAGGGCCGGTCATATGGATACGTGCACTTATATCCGCTACGAGTCTGGCAAAAACACGCCAGGTTGCAACTTATATGCGGGAGAATAAAAAATAAACACCAACCGACACCAGCGTGGATGCGGGAGCAAGAACTGGCGAGGGTATAGACCTTTGTCCGCGGCCCCTCCCACCATCACCACCCTGAGCTCGCGCTCTGCGGCAAGCCACCAAGTTTCATTATGTCATCGGCGGCGGAGTTCGCCCGGAATCAGACATACAAATTGGGTCCTATGCAGTACGCCGGAACTAGGGGTTTTTTTTTTTTTCAGGGAGCCTTGGGGCCACGCCGCCCGAAATAGAAAGCGGAACTGAAAAACAAAAAAATGGATGAGAAAAAAATGGGAGAAAGTGGAAAGTCGAGAAGCGGAACTGAAAAACAAAATCATTCTCCTTAAAAAACCAACGAGCAAAAATAAGAATGGGGAAAGAAAGCATGAAGAGTCTTTGCAACTACGTCAGAGAATAGAGACAACCGAGATAAATAAACTTAACTATAAAAAATCAAATAGACAAAAACAAAAACAAAAACAAAAACAAAAATAAAAATAAAAATAAAAATAAAAATAAAAACAAAAATAATGAATAAACAATAAAAACGAAATTCCGTGCTGAAAAATAAAAGGTTCTAGTCAACGGTGATCACGTGGAATGCTGACAACAAATAGCCGGATGGCCATCCAGGGCACTTGCCCGTATCCCCCGGCCTTGGAACATGGTACTGCGGTTGTTGCGGTGGTTCTCACAACCTAGAAATAAACTTTTCTCTGATTCTGTTGGGTCCAGGATCTACTTCGCGGGGCGCCGCAGTAAATGTTCCTGTACTTGTCCGGGGCAAGGCGCGTGCACCCATCGCTGAGTGCGAATTCCCACTACGGGCGCTTGTTTTCAAAAGAGGCAGAGCGGCTGCGTCTCCTTCCCCACCTCCCTTTCGCAAAGACCTGTCAATAAAATCATATATATTTGGCGCCCTCACTGACAGACAAAAGCCTGCGGGCCCCAAGTGAGACCCTGGGTCAAGCATAAAAGCAGAGATGCTTCCGGGAAGCTTCTTGTTCGAGAGTGGGCGGGTTGGGAAAGAGGGCTTTTTGCGCCCGCTAGCCGTTGGGATGGGGCCGGTGGGGCCCCCAGGCCCCATTCATGCCAGGCGCCTCCCGGCCCCGTGCGAGCGAGTATGCCAGGTGTTCCTGTAAAGGCCCGTCAACCAACCAGGTGCGCAAGGGCTCGTACTTTCGGCCCCAGGCCAGGCGCGCCGCGCCGTGCCGCCAATGCCCGCGATTACCTGCCCTGGCTTTACTGGCCTTTTGGCTCTGCGACGCATCGCCATTATCACCGCCAATGGCGCCGTAGCTAATCACAATCACAATCACAAACAATGAAAGAGAGAGAGAGGGAGAGAGAAAAAAAAAAAGAGAAAAAAAAAAGAGAGAAAGAGAAGAAAGAGAAACAAAGGTAAAGGATACTGATGCGACGATGGATGCACGACGAAGCCGTGACGGAAGATGGGACTTCATGTAGAAAAACGACGGAAGGCTCGATATACACCCCCCCCTCACTCCCGTCCAGGGGCCCCGCGGGCCTAGCGAGGCGAGGGGAGCGGCTAGAGAGTTCGCTCGGAGTCTTGTGGTCACGTGCCCATGTATCGACCGGCCATCGCCGTGGCCATCGTGGCCACCGCCATTGGCATACTTTTCATTCTCGTCGCTTCTCCTCGCCAAGATGTCGATTCTCTTTACATCTGGCGCCACCACTACGTTCCGCGCGCTCTTGGATGAGGTCGTTTGCGTGTCGTTCCTCGAGTTTCTCCTTTCCCAGGGCTTCTCCACAATCGCCATCCAGTACGGAAATGAGACCGACCCCAAAACAGGCGCCCTCTTAAGCAAACAGTACTTCAGTGAACTCTTGGCGGCGCGCCGCGTCGTCGAGCACCTCGGCTTGGACATTGCCAACGAAACAAACGAGAAGACAGTGACGGTGTTACGCAACGCCGCACTTACTCTCCGCGTCTTTGGCTTTTCCAATGACATCGCCTCGGATATTCGTTCCGCGGACCTCGTTGTGTCGCACGCCGGCACAGGCTCTATCATGGACACGCTTCGTGCCGGAAAACCGTTGATTGTGGTTCCCAACGACTCCTTGATGGACCGCCACCAGGCGGAAATCGCCGCCAGCTTCGAGCTCGAGGGTTACTTAGCCCTGGTGGCCGAGTGTGACTTAGCTTCGGGCGCGCTCCGTGCTAAGATCGAGCTGTGGCGAAATGGCCGCTTGGTATTCTTGCCGCTTCCTGAACCACCAACGGGTATCTTAGCGCATGTGATCTCACTGGAGGCCGGGCGCACGTAGAACTCAGAGAGTTCCAGTGGCTGTGTGGATATGGATTTCCGCTGGTTTTTATTTCTATTTCCTTCATTCCTTCCTTCTTTCATTAATTTTGATTATGAAGTACGAAAAAAAAGAGAGGCCCTCCATGATGTTGGGAACACTAGCGGTTTCTGCTCATTTGCTTTTTTTTAATGGGTGTTTTGGTATTGGGTAGAGAATTCCTTTATGATACTGCTCTCTTTGAACTCGAGAGAAATCTTAGTACGGCAGAGACAGTGTTTATGGACATTCTCCGAACACAATGACGCCTATGGCTGTACGGTGTGCTTCAAAAAAAAAAATATGAAAAGAAATGATTATTAATACGGGAGGAGGATGAAAAATAAGAGAAAGAGGAGGAACTTCGTGATGCGGTCGAGCATCAGGCAAGCCTATCGAATCTATGGGCAGAAATCGACTCCAAGCATGGGCGTATCCGGATTGCCTGGAGATACCTCAAAAAAATGTTCTTGGAACTACGAAATTGAGCCAAACCTACATCGAATCATCGCTTCGTCTGATCAACGGAAATGGTCCTTCAATCACTATACATCTACTCACGTAGCGGGCAATATGCGTCCGGCATTCTGACCTGTATACTACTGGCTCGTATTACTAGCCGCACTGTCTTTGTAGTCAACTTTAGTCCCGTGGGCTCTTGCAAGTACGTCAGACGCCTTCAGCTTCTCATCCACAAGCATGTATCCATATAGAACGATTCCGAATCAGCACACGCGCCGCCGGAAAAGACCAAGACTCTTTACAAAGGACATAGAGACGCTCTTATACAGCATGGGCGATGGACCCATATCCTTGGATTCAACGGTAAACTGCTTGGAAGACTGCCTCGTGGAGTTTCTCACCGACGTTTCTCACGAGTCGCTACGGTTCGCAAGGCTGCACGGTCGGCTGAGAATTAAAGTCGACGATGTACCTTTTGCCTTGCGCAACGACCTGCTGAAGTTGGGCAGAATGAACTATATACGCGAACAGCTCGCAAAGATCGAAAAGGCAAAGAAACTTTACGACACAAATAACGTCAATGAGCGCGAGTACTTTGCGGAAGACGACGACGATGAAGACCCCGATGCTGACGGGGCCAGGCCCTTGAAGAAGCCAAAGAAAAAAGAGCGTGGTAGGAAAAAGAAGTCCGAGCTGGCCGCAGAACCCACAAACGAGAGCGACTGATTGCAATGAACTCCCGATTTTGCCCACAAATATTTCATGAATCATGCTTTGTTTCTATATCTTTAATTTTCAGATTCCCCGACGTTTTGTACAGCCGTTCCACGAACGTACTTTTCTGTCTTGATCTGCTCGCTGATGTCCTGAATAAGCACCCGCACATGCATAATGCCCCAGACGGAGAGAATGACACCCAAAACAGCAAAATGAATGTACTTTGAGGCGCCAGCCAAAGACTCCCCAAAGAATGCTTTCTGAGCTTTGTGTGCCAAAATCACAACCATGCCGGCAACAAGTGGCCCAAGACCAACACGCTGCGCCCAAGAGCGAAGTGAATCGATGTCTGGCATGCCCGAGAATAAAGTGGTGCACATCGGGACAACCGTTATAGTCAATATACAACTGTGTATGAAGAACCCCGCCCACGTAAATCTGAAGTAGAGGTGCTCCTTTTCTAGTGAGAGTAAATTGGTGCCAAAGATTTCACTTTCGAGTAATGGCACGTAACAAAAATGCATCTCTGCAAAAAACCAGACTTGTAGAAGCTTTTGGGCCATGAACAAGCCATATCGTAAGAGAAAGTCTTGGGCATTGGCTGCTGGCTCTGCCAAACGTCTTCCTTGCTCTGCAGCAAAGTTCACTAGATTAGATCCCTCAGCTTCATTCTCAAACATTAAGAGCCCGAATAATTGGACCAATAGACCCACACAGAGTGAGTTGACGTCGACAAAAGACCAGTCGATAGTCTTGGAATATTTCAACTCAACTCCCAATACAGCAGCGTTGAACTCTGTAAAAGTAATCCAGGCTCGAAAAATGGGTCTTCCAAGAACAACGGCAATGAGCAGAATCATAATGAACACAAGGGCACCAAAAACGGAGATCATACATGTCAAAGTAAGACACCTCGCCCTTATATTGGGCGGGCTATAAACCACGGTATATGTGTCCTCGCATGTGACTTCTGCATCCCACCAATGTGTATCGTCATCATTATCTGCTGATTCAATCAGTGTCAAAAGTTGGTCAGATTTGGTGACGGGAACAAATAACTGTCTTAAGAACTTGGGTGAATTATCATCGCTACTCGGAACACGCATATATGATCCATCGGGGACAAAGCAGGCAACGACAGAGGCATCTTTGGAGAAAATCTCCATAGCTTCATAATAGCTCACAGGCTTCGTGTAATCTGGAGTTCCGAGTTTGAAAATACTCCTGAAAATGTTTCTGTACACAACATGTCCTCTTTCTTGAGGGACAAGCCGGCCCAAGATAAAATGTGACAAACGAAGCTTATGGCACAAAACAGCAAAAGATCTTTTCCAAAATACATGGCAATATTTTGTAATCACAGTTTCAGATTTATAGATAGCCATTCCTGTAATAAGAGCGAATTGCCACGTGAAGATCGAAAATTGTTTGATAGGAAGAAAAGCACCTTCTGAACCTGGCATATTGACTAAGAAGCGAAGGCCCCATGTCACAAATCCAATCCCCAAAAGAATAAACGCACTGTACACCTTAGCGCTTAAAAGAATCCGCAGCATCTGAAGAAAAAATGGTTTCACGACAGCATCGTGAATGAGTCTCGCATTTGGATCTTCAGGGCTTTTTATGAAGTAGAGAACACCAGGACGCAATATTTGATTTCGGGTCATGCTGACAAACAATGCTATGCAAAACATATATGCGGTTCCCCACATCCAATACAAGAAAAACCGAACAACAAACTTTCCAGTAAACGAGTACGCGGTAGTTAAGAAAATCTGATAAGTGGGACCAGAGTGAGATGTGTGCACAATATTCGTCACTAGAAGGGGGGTAAGACAGAAGTCAATTAGCAAGCCACAGTATGCCGGGAAGAAGACAATTTCGATTGCAAAGATAACAAAAACTTTTGCGGTGGCAGTAATCTGAAATAGCACCTTATACAACTTGCGCGCAGTACCAGTAACTGGATTCCTTCCAAATGTCAATGCGGCCATAAGCTGATTAATGGCAAAACAAACAACACCATAACCAATCGCGAGAAACGCCAAACGCGTGATGCAGTCTGGTGATTTCGCTCTATCGAGCAGAAGAATATCCCTTAAAAGTTTGTAGAGTGGCTGGCCAAAGTATTGATAGACAGTGGTATACACTGGCACAATCAAGCTATTTGTCATGAGCTGCAGATTTGTCAAAGCATTTAAGAGCAGGTAGGCTTTGGATGTTGGCAACAAAGGAAGCACAGGAGCCAAAAACACGCCATAAACTCCCACAAGCACATACAGAAACACAAGTGCGACGAAGCTGCCCATAATGTGTGGGAGAAAATAGAAGATAAACCAAAGCGCCATGGCGGCCACATCTACCAAAATTGCCAACTGAATGGGGGTAGCAATTTGCAAGTGGAGTCCCAATACTTCAAAAATATTGCCATCATTGTTGGCGGCTTCTGCTGCAGCCATATCATCATCAGCGATATTTCTGCGGCGTTCGAGCTCCTCCGCAGTCTCCTCAAGTTCTTCCCTTGGATGTAGTTGCAATGGTGGTCCTGGTTCGTGTTCTGGGTGCTCTTGAGGAAAAAGTGGTACTTCAGCTGCGTGGTGTTCCAGCGGTGCTTCGTTTGGAAGCACGTATTCGATATTATGATTCAATTCTTCTGAATCACTTCCACTTTCGACATCAGAATCTTCCAGATGCGAGGTATTTCCTATAGACACGGGTGCTTGCAAACCTTCGCCATTTGCCTCTGAAGAACCATAGAAGTTGTTGTTGTCAACAATATCGTCTGTCTCATTTAAGGCTTGTTGATGTGGACCGGCTCCGATACGCAAGCGTAACAAATCATCAAGCTGACCATTAGCTAGGGCTTCGTGTAATGGGTTATCAGGGAGAGGAGCATGCGCATCATGCTGGATATACTCCAACGCGAGAGCGGCCATACGCTCACGAGCACCATTTGATTCATCGTCTCCAGCATTAGCGCCCTCCGCATTTGGGGCATCCGCAGTACCAGCAGCAATCTGATTAAGTAAGTCGGACAATTTTGATTTGGGCTCGCGGCCCACATGCCTCAAAAGCAGCTTAATGTAACCTTCTTCGCGCACAACCCACTCATGCTCGATAAAAACGACAAAAAGAACAAATATGCAGACTACAACCTGCAATACGCCCCCTAGAAATGTTTCGAAGAAGAACGTTTGCGCACGTTCAATGACAGTGACTTCAGGACTATCAAACGAGTGACCGTTACGTGTCTTCACTGCAGAGCCATATGCCACTATGTGTAGTAATGAGAGCCCAGTAATGGGCATGCGTCCATCCACCGCGTACGTACAGAGGCGCCCAACGAATCTCCAAAATACCGGTGTCTGGAACATGCACGCCACATAAAGTGTAGCCGCAATGTTCTTTACAATAGCGTTTTTAACCAGCAAAACAAGTCGCGAGCAAATCTCTTGGGCAGGCATTCGTGATGGCATTGCGGGGTCATATATAGTCACAAACCGATAGGGTGTGGCGCAAATATCGCACTTTTTAGTGGCACCGCTAGCATGTTCCAACCATTCCAAAAGGCAGTCTTGATGGATGTATTTAATCAGTCCACGGCATTTGCATGGGTGCATCAACGGTTGCGTTGGCGTGGCCTCACCGCGGCATATACGACATGTAGCATCGTTTTCAGACATGGAAACTCAACTGTAAAAAAACACACGAAGATTTCGGTGTGATTTGGTTGAGCGAGAGCGTATGTGGATAAACCGCTAGGGTCAGTGGTTCTGGCTGTGCAAAATAATGCGCAATCTTGGAAAAGTACAGGCCCAATAATCTAATTTCGGATTGTAATGTCTGTGGACTCTAAGTTACAGGGAACTCTATTTATATTTGAGTTGCTTCTCCTGGAATATCAATATCGAAAAAGGAAAAGTTCCAGCGTAAGGTAATTTCTTTGTTCATATCTACTTCCGCGCCCTGTGATGGCTGGGGTACTGGTGTACGAGTAACATTTACCTGATTAATGTACAAGGTCTACTGTGGGCACACTTCTTGAACCCCCTCAAGATATATGTAGCTTTCTACTTACAAGTCTCAGGTACTACAACAACTAAATAATCGTTTGTTTCTTTCATTTAACTTTTTGAAAGAAAAATGTGATTTCACCGAAGCATTTTTGTCTGGTTTTCCTGGGGAATGTGTTTTTCTTTACGGGATTTTCAAGTGTACTTTATAGTAAAAACAAAAGTATCTTATTGTATTGTTTAGATCTTCTATATATCTCAGCAATCGGCGATTTTTTTTACGCCAACAAGTGTTGCATGGGATCAACTAGAATCTTTGTGCCAGACTAGGAGTCGTGAACCGCCTCGGCTGGCGTCTCTGCAACATCGGGCACAGGCTCTTGTTGAGCAACAGGCTCTTCCTGAGCGACTGACTCTTCCTGAGCAACTGGCTCTTGTTGAGCAACAGGCTCTTCCTGAGCAACTGGCTCTTCCTGAGCAACAGGCTCTTTCTGAGCAACTGGCTCTGCTGGGGCAACTGGCTCTTGTTGAGCAACTGGCTCTTCCTGAGCAACTGGCTCTTCCTGAGCAACTGGCTCTTGTTGAGCAACTGGCTCTTCCTGAGCAACTGGCTCTTCTTGAGCAACTGGCTCTTGTTGAGCAACTGGTTCTTTCTCAGCAACTGGTTTCTTTTGGGCATCTAGCTCTTCAATAGTTTCGACAACATTGTGTTGTTGAGCAGCCGCATTTTCTTCGTCCTGTTTGGTAGCTTCATCAAAAAGTTCCCCTTGTGGAAGATCCTCTTGTACTTTTTTTTCCCCAAATGGCCAAGGACCTTTATGTGTCTCTGCTGCAGGAGGCTCTTCGAGTTTACTGCTGCTAATATCTTGAGCTATTGGCTCAGGATTTAAAACACTAGGTGTCTCCTTGGCCTCGTTGATGACGCTTGCGGGGGTGGTTTCTACCACAGATTCACTTGAAGAGCTCAAAAGATATCTCTCGTAGTCAAGATGGCTACGGAAATGAGTGTTGCAATCGAAATCCCATGTACTCACAAGCTTTGACTTGTTGCATTCGTTCTTGGTCCACACGGTTCCCGATATCAATGGCGATAACGCATTGTAAGTCATTGCTGTCGCAATCAAGAACAAGATCAAGAAAGTGTATGCGTATTTTCTGTATCTCTGAGATGCGGTGACCAAGAGGTCAAAGAAATGACCAAGGCCTAAAATGGCAAAATACTGAGCAGGTAAGTAGTGGTGCAAGAAGAGTTGTCTACCCATAACGAAGAATGGCAAGTAGTGGATTGCCCAGCCAACAAAGTAAGTGAACATCTGGTAGTTGTAGTTAAAAACAACCTTATCTGTGTTCAACTCCAGGCCAGTTTGCCATTTGAAAAGAGAGATGACAACATGCACAACAAATCCGAACAAGCAAGCCGAAGCAGTCCACCACACAACAGGATTTCCGATGAAGTAGATTTGGGTATGATTTCTAGCCCAGTAGTTAATTCCACGCAACAAAAGCGGCCATTCATAAGGGCTAGATTGGTATTGGTGGAAAGAAGTCAAGCCGTTATTGACGTTCCACATTACCTTATGAATTTCAATAAACTTTTGCAAGAAAGTCAATTTAGGGTAGAACGCTCTGTCTCTTCCGATAAACCTGTCGTTTTTGTTGGACTCGATATACCAGTGGGTCAAGGGTCTTGCGCCCTGTCCAGCACTAGTGACCTCTTGTTGACGGAAGCCCCAATCTTCAGGCAACTTGACATCGCTGGAGAACAAATAATGGCCAGACATGGCATGTCTTAAGCGGAACACGGACCCAATGGCCTTCAATTCATCTTTGGCATTAGCATTTGACTTGTGATTGACGATCTCGACAACCCAATCATCGTTAGGGTCGCCACCGAAGTCCTTGTAGCCATAGCACGATACTTCCTTCTGCCAGTCACGGTCGGAGACAGGTGGCTTCTCGTCATGGGAGTGCAACCGCAATCCAGTGACAATATGCTTCAATCTGATTTTGTCACCGTTCTTGATGGGCTTGAATTCGTTGGGGATGGACTGATTGTAAGGCTCGATCAACCAGTCATTGTTAGGATCCAAGTGAGGATACAACGTGACCTGTTGCTGTTTAGAGCCAGCCGGGTAAAAATGATTGTGAGAGTGTAAGTACCCACCCTTGGTGTTTAAGTGACGGATGGTTACGACTGAGCCGTATCCCACAGGCCCAGTAGTAGATGAGGGCACAGTGGATCCGTCCAATCCCACGCGGAATGCGCTGGACATGAAAGAAGAACCCTCAGCGTCGCGAGTCAAGATAGAGAAGTGGATGTTAAAAAAGGCCAAGTACAAAAGGATGGGCACGCCGAGCAAAAATGCGGCTCTAGTGGCGGCGTTGCGGATCACCAGTGTTGACTTGACGCTCAAGTCGCCAATGAGTAACCACATGTGAACCACACACAAGACGCCAACCCAAGCGACGGAGAACAAGCCGACCCATTTGGACAGTAAGGCACATCCAAGGGAGATCAGGCACGAAAGAAGAGCACGATACCAGGCGAGGGAAAATGGCTTCTGGATCTCGAATTTTTTGAATGCATAGACAGCCGAAGCGACGAAAAACACCAAAGGCGCATCTAGCAAGATGTACTTTGAGATGGTGATAAACGAGTTTTCCAAAAGGAGACAGGATGTGGTGACAAACGCCACGGCGGGCCTCACTCCCAGCGCCCTCAACGTCAAGTAGCAGAGAAACACGGTGGCCAAACCGAGCGTGGCAGCAAAGAGCCGCATCAACACGAATGGCACGGTTTCCGGATAGACGTCGCCAATCAGCGAGAAATCAAAGTCACCCTTGAAACCGCCCAAGTACAGTACGGCTGCAAAAAGCATCTTTGCCAACGGAGGGTGAACGTCGACAAAAAACGTGCCGAGCACGTAGAGCTTGGAGAACTTACCAAAGTGTACCTCGTCAAAAACGACGGAACCGGGCAAGGCGATCTGGCGCAAACGCACCCAAGCACCTGCAAAAAACAACGTTACCAAAAACGGCCATTCAGAAAAAGACACTTTGCGGCGTTGCGCCACTGAGGCGGGAACCTCGGTCACAAAATAGGGCCTGGAGACGCCGTTTTCGAAGCGGGGTTCGGCCACGGGATCAGTGTCTCCCGGGACCGGCTGCTGCGCCGTTACATGCGGCGAGGCCTTAGGCGGAGCCTTCTGTGATGGTTTTTTCGCCATTTTGGGGTGAAAAAACGGTAGTGTACGGGCTAGAGACGGGGTGGAGAAAAGGAGCAGGGATGGTTTTTTGGTCGTGGTTGGTGGTGTTGGCCCGGCCGCGCGACTTGCGGAGGACACGTCAGCGCACGCGACGAGTCAGTCACGTGACTGAATTATGATGTTAGGGTAACGTGCTCCGTGAGAGGTGGGAGGGGGAGAAGGTTTTATGAACACGTTCTTTTTTTTTTTATTTAATAATTCTTGTTCTGTTTAGCAGGTCCAGTCTTGGCGGCCAGATTTTGAGCGCCCGGTCTTATACGTGATTTGATGTATGAGCGCAAACGCGGTATCCATTGACACGCGGGCACACATAAACTTCTCCGAGGATTATGCATCTCGACCTGTAAATGACTAAGAAAGCACGATCTGTAACTCATTTGGGACCCAATGCTTGGTGTGGGCAACCCCCGGCCTACCCTGAGGTTGGGCTGGTGCTTTTGGGTGGAACTACATGGGGGGGAACGCTATACATGTATAGACAGGCAATGGGGGGAACTGCATGGAACATGGGACCTAGACGGCTTGGATTTTGACGCCTATGTCGAATACCGATGAAGCTGCAGAGAAAAGCTGAACAGGAGGAGAAATACCGAGATCCCGCCTTGTTTTTCTTCAGCATCAGGTACCATGATTAATTAAACGTCTAGGCGAAGTTCACAGTTCTGCACACACTCTGGGCACTAATTTCGCGGGGTCCCAAGGAAACATGTCTGAAGGTGAAATTCATACGTTTCTTGTCTCGCCAACATCAATAAGCTGTGATCTCTATAAGCTAATTCTGCTCGGACGTAGTGATCAGACCATGAAGTTGTATGACATGGTGAAGAAGGAAAGGTAAAAATGAATGGTATTCAGCAAATGAATGAATGCCGACTTCATATTTACATACTGACCCAAACCTCAAAAAAAAAAAAAAGTTATTTTCTTGTCAAATATATAAACTTTGCTTTTAAATTTTTTTAAGCCTATCAACAGGAGACCTACACCAAAGAACCATACAAAGACATCATGCCCAAACTAATACCCAAAGGCAGCAACAAAATGACTGTAAGGAAAATGAAATCGTATTACTTACATACCGACGAACTGTACCGCATTCGAGGGCGCCCTATAAATTTCGTAGTTGCGCTCTTGCTCGCGTACCTGCTTCACACCACCAAGGCCCCATAAACTGGAAATACCATATTTGGCTTTTACGCGTTTTCCTATTGCAATATTCCCCGAAAAAGAAAGCATTTCTGGGCTTTTTACGCACATTTTCTGAAGACCTCTCACTAAGCACTCATTCATGGAGCTCTTGGGGGCTCCATAAGTATTTCTGACCTTGGTGCCGGGTCTGTGGTCATGAGACCCCAGTAAAGCCTGAGACGCGCGCCCAAACTTGGCGCCTGAATATCGGGGCCATGGCACTCCAGTCATAATCCCTTAAGCGGCAGGCCCGGTATGAGATCTCAAACCAATGCATACTGAATGGCAGAAGAACGGCCCCTACATCCTTACTCGAATGCGGATTTTTTCTTCCCATTACATGCACACATATACATTTATATATTTATAATCGTTTCCTGTTTTGTGCTTTTTTTTTTCTTCTTCTTCTTTCATTTGTTAGGTCTTATCAAGACTACGCCCACGACTGATGCCCGATGGCAGGTTCGCGATGGACCTACCCATACTGCGCGTCGCATGCTTCTCATCGCCGACCAGCCAAAAAAAAAAGAAGAAGTCATATACGCCAACGATATCCCCACAAATGTGGCCCTCGAAGACAAATTTGGGCACGCGGTTGACGTATGGTGTCCGGGGTCCTCCTGTCATACTGCTGGTGCCAGACGAGGACGGGCGCCTGCCGCTCTTGCAACCCCGACTACCTGATCTGGGCCCTCAGTTCCATAAGATTGTCTACTCGGACATGGAATTCCCTCCCACGCCGCTCAACGGACATGTGCCGCTACGGCACACGCAGCCGTCTATGCTGGCGAATCTCCACGATGATCTCGCGGCCCCCACGCCGCTCCTTGACGCGGCAGACGCCGCAGCAGAGCCGTTCCATGAAAGCACCGCCAGCATGCCCACCAAAGGACCGCTTGCGGCGACGCTCGTGCTTGGAACAGGCGCATATGCTGACGCCGTAATGCTCGGTGGCAAGCCCTTCTACCCCAAGGCGAAGACCAGCGCGCTCCCTGTGCATTGCCTTGTGTACGCGCTGCTGGCGTACACGCTTCGTGCGGTGCCGTTGATGCCAAAAAAAAAAAATTTCCTCAACACGTCGGCTTCGGCGTGCTCGCGCAAGGCAGTTTTTTGCGTTCCGAAGGCTGCCAGTTGTGCGCTCGAGTGCTCGTTTTCCTTTGAAATATGCCAGGTCGACGCCTGCCACGACCACAAGATGCTCGTTGTGCGGGGACACCAGTATATCGCCGTTCTCACCGCCAGCTGGGATAACAGTCCGGGAACCAAAGGCGTGCGCCTCAAAACAGCATTCACCATCGCCCACCGCGGCGGCAACATCGTGCACGTGGCACTAAGCGGCAACAGACTCGTGCTTCTAGACTCACTGGGTGCGTTCGCCGCATACAAGTTTGAGCGCAAGGAGACGTGGGTGTGCCAAAAGACCACCGCCGGAACGGTGCCTGCCCATGATCCCACCGACACATCTGCATGGAGGCGGCTCTGCTGGCCACCCGCGTCCGAATACATGTACTACTTCTCGCGCAAGAGCGTGGCCCGTATCCACGCGAACACTGCTGCTTCCCGCAAGCTTGTTTCGTTCCATGCTTGGCTGCGGGCACAGGACTATGCCCTCTTCGGGTCGGACCTCTTCCTTTTGACTTCCCAGGAACTCGTATGGGTACGCGTCACTAAAGACGGCGGCTTTTCGCGCCTCCTTTCGTGGAAACACTATCTCGACAACAAAGATAAGACACTCAAGTTGACTGCCTGCCACCACAGCAGCAGTGAAATGTACGCGTGCGTGGTATACTCGTCCGCCACGTCTTTGGCTGTCATGCATTCATTCGGTACTCGCCACGGGCTCCCGTGTATGCTCAGAGACCCTTACATTTTTGCCCATGACTTGCACAACACCCAGTTTCTCTTGATCATGGAGCTCCCCAGTGTACTTGCCTCGTCAAGCCCCGTCTTGGCGGCTGCTGCAGTCGACAGCCAGTACCGCCTAGTGTTCAGGCTATATTGTGGCGAAAAAAACCGTGCGTTTAGAACGCCCAAAATTGAGCCGTCAAGCGTCCCGGTGCCTGAGCCCTGGCCGTCAAAACTACTGTTTCAGGAGGCACAATGGCTCTACCTGATGTTTAATGGTCAGATTCTGGGTACTCATGCTCAGTTTGAAGCTTCGGATATTGTTTCCCAAAGGTCTACACTCACTGAGAAAGGAAAGCTGGACGTGCCGACGGGTCCATGTGATGGCGCAAGCTCGGCAGAAAGTGTCGAGACAGAGGACGAGAGAGAAGTCGGCATCGTGCAAGATTATGCATTCAAACTAGGTGCAGATATCAGGCAGTTCTTTTACAATGACGAAAATCTGCCCGCAGATGCTATCACCTTGACAGCATACCGGTCTTTGGCTACCATTGCAGAGACTGTGCCCACTCAAATAAATGACCTTGAGGAATTCGAGTCGATGTTGGAACAGCTTGGCGAATACTATGAGACTCAGGGGTTGACTCTTCTTCCGTTTGATTCAGCGGCGTTCCGCTCCTGTAATTCTGCGTTTAGAGAAGCCAATCTGTCTATCCTGGGCATTCCTCGGGTCATGCGGGAATACTCTCCCAATGATATACGTAAGGCAACAGCGATCCTTGCAACCAGTTTGACGAAAGTCCATGGTGACTTTGCCAGTGACTATATCCAATGCATTGAAGATGAAAAGGAAGGTTTTCCTGAACAGCTCTTAGATACTTTAGAAATGTGGAAAGTAGCGGCGCCCGTGTCTACACATAAGCGTGGGGTTTGTCATCTGGAGCCCAAACTCAGCATAAATACCGGCGCTTCACAAAGCCAAAGTCTTCTCCGGCGTGTGCTCACCCAAAATTCACAACGTGAAGATACAAAGCTGGATCTGGATTCTGACACATTTGCTGGGTCTGCTTTGGACTCTCTGGACAGTTCGAGTTCAGAATCCGAAAGCACTTCATCATCTGTCTATGGGCCCCACCTTCCTTCTTCAAGACAGACAAGCGTGGGACTTACCCTGTTGTCTCCTTCTCCAAGCTCAGCGCTAAAGCCCGTTGTGCTATCAAGCCAATCAAGGAGCCGGTCAGGAAGTCAGCTCCTGCAGAACGGCAAAATCAAAACGTTAGAGAAGAGCAGGCAGAACAGCCTGGGCCAGAGCCAGAGCCAGAGCCTGCAAGCCACACTTTTAAAAACAGCCAAGACCCAGCCAGGGAGTCAAAAGACTTCTCAATCGTCACAGTCGGTTAAGCGACCTGGCTCACAAGGGATGTTGGTTCGAAAAAAAAAGAAGAAGGGTGGTTTTGCATGAACAGTTGGTTCAGACATCACGCAGACATATTTACTTCTCTGGAACCTTATTGGTACTCATTTATATGCTTTTGTTTCGATTAACTCGACGTCATTTGCCAACCTAATACGGGTAGTTGATGAGCATCTTTGTCGTGATATAAAACCCACGTGTTGGTCTGAACAGTGCCCGGGTCAAAACCATGGCTCATCAAACTCAGCTCACATAGAAATGCCCATGTAGGACGAGAAACAATAATAAAAGCATTCATTATATATAAGATACTTCATACGGCTGAAAAATAAAAAAAAAGAAACTTATTTTGAAGGGTCTTCCTCAAAACGCAAGTCCCAGCCAATCTTGTCACCCAACACGGGTAATACCTGAGCCACGGACTGTACGTCCTTATCACCTCGGCCGGAAACATTAATAATGATATGTTGGTCTGGTGACATCGTCTTGGCGAGTCTGAGAGCACCAATAATAGCATGCGAAGACTCCAACGCAGGAATGATACCCTCCAACTGTGACAACAAACGGAACCCCTCTAATGCATCAGCATCTGTGACAGCGACAAAGTCGGCTCTGCCTGTAGCTTTCCAGAATGCCAACTCCGGACCGACACCGGGGTAATCCAAGCCCGCAGACACAGAGTGTGTGTCGTGTACTTGGCCATCATCATCCTGCAACACAAAAGTCTTCACACCATGAAACACACCGGGAACACCTGCAGTCAAGGTGGCCGAGTGGCGCTCTGTGTCCAAGCCATCACCACCCGCCTCAACACCCAACATCTTCACTGAAGTGTCTTTTTCAAAAGGCGAAAACAAGCCTGTCGAGTTAGAACCTCCACCAACGCAAGCCACCACGGCATCGGGCAACTTGCCGTTGTTCAATTTCATAAATTGTTCCTTCGCCTCCTGGCCAATCACACTCTGGAACGTGCGCACGAGAGTTGGGTAAGGGTGGGGCCCAATGGCAGAGCCCACAACATAGTGGGTAGTGTCCAAGTTGGAGACCCAGTAGCGGAAAGCCTCGGATGTGGCGTCGCGCAAAGTAGCCGTACCATTCGTCACCGCCACCACCTTGGCACCTAAGATGCGAATACGAAACACATTCAATGCTTGGCGCTTCACATCCTCAGCGCCCATAAACACACAGCACTCCAACCCAAATTTGGCGCATGCCGTTGCCGTTGCCACGCCGTGCTGACCTGCGCCGGTTTCGGCGATGATGCGCTTTTTGCCCAAGCGTTTGGCAATCAAAACCTGAGCCAAGGCATTGTTGATTTTGTGCGAGCCCGTGTGGTTCAAGTCCTCACGCTTCAACCAAATCTGTGCACCTCCTCCGTGCTCAGTCAAGCGCTCGGCCTTATGGAAACTTGAGGGACGGCCAATGTACAGGTACAACTCCCGAAACTCTTTCCAGAAAGCTGGGTCCGCCGTGGCGCTCTCGAAGCCACGCTCCAACTCAGCCAAACACGAGTGCATTGCCTCCGGCACGTATTGCCCGCCAAAGTCGCCAAAGTTGGCGCTGTATTGGCGTTTTTCCTCGGCAACCGAGGCTGGCAACGTATCAGTGGTAGGTTTCAGCCATTCCTTAAACGCAGGCGGCGCAATAGGCTTGTACTCAGTACCCAAGATGGCCTTGACAAAGTCGCGGGCAACCTGGCCTCTTTGACCAGGTGCGGAGTCACCCAAGAGCGTGATAATCTTCAGTCCAATCACCACGCCGTCAGCGGCCTGTCCCACCGTCAAAAAGTGGTCTCTGTTAGAGACACCAAAGCCGACGGCCAACGGCACGTCACCAGAAAATTTGCGCACACGTGCACAAAGCGCAGCGATCCCGGCAGACACCTCCGTGGATGCGCCGGTGGTGCCCATACGCGAGACAACGTAGATAAACGAGTCGGCAATCTTACCCAATGTCTCTAAGCGCGCGTCCGAGGTCACAGGCGCCACCAAGGGCACGTACGAGAGGCCATATTTCAGGCAAGTGGAGCGAAACTTCACCGCCTCTTCGGGCGGCAAGTCCACGACAATGTAGCCGTTGGCACCTGCGCGGGCCGAATCTTCCACCATCTTCTCTTCACCATATTGCAAGATGGGGTTGTAGTAGCCCATCAAGATGATCGGCACAGATACACCCAGGCGTCTGGCCTCCGCCACCAACTGAAGGCATTTCTTGACCGTGACACCGTTCTTCAACGCCTGCGTGTTGGCTGTCTGAATCGTCGGGCCGTCAGCAATCGGATCCGAGAACGGAATGCCCAACTCAATAACATCCACACCCCCTTCTTGCATTCCTTGCAAAATTGGCACAGTGTCTTCAATCGTTGGGTATCCGGCAGTGATGAAGTTCACCAATGCGTTTCTCCCCTCGGCTTTACACCGCTGGAAGGTTTCTCTCAAAATATGCGACATGACCAGTGAACTTTTCTAATTTTCTTTCTCTTTTTTTTTTTTTTTTGGTTCGGGGTCTTGTTGCGAGTTCTCAGACCGTTGTCGAAAAATGATTATTTTAGAGAGCGCAGATACCGGACCCGCTTGCCAATATATATAGAGATATAGAGATATATACTATACCTGCGAGCGAAGGTATTCTTGCAGTGCGAAAATGAGTCAGTTCAGGGTAACCCTTGGAATTTATGACTCGCTGGAGACAAGCAGTACCGCCACTACACGAATAGGAACATCGGTACTATGATTGCCTCACATGATCTGCGTTCACACGCCCGGAAATTAATGTACCTGTGACTTCTATCCTGAGCACTCGGTGGCGGCAGGTGCTGATTAGTACTGGAGAAACAAGAGGCCGAGCCTTCGCGGGCGGGTATACTGTATAAAGGCGCCTCGCTACTCACGAGCGAGGCGCGCATCAACTTGCCATCAGAGCAATGTTGGAATTTGCCACCAGTTGCTTTCCAAAAAGGCCCCACAGCACGGTCCATAGTTACCGAGACCTGGGGGAATACTTGATAACCGAAAAACCCAAAAAAAATTGAAAGCGTCCACTCCTGTCGTGTATTTTTAGTGGGGCCACATCCAGCGGACCAATATCCGCGACCCGCTGCTATACGCACGTAACCTGGTATAGACAACGTAGAGACGTGTGTTTCCTGTGGTGTCTGGCAGAAATTAGAGGAAGGGCATACATCTGCCTCATGGTGCGCCGCAACTAACGCCGCCTCAGCTGTAGGATTGCTTGTACTTTCTGCAGTGCCATGCCCCATCAACAGGAAACTTTCTGCAGATGCCGCAATGGGCTTCATTAAAGCTATTACTGGATCCTCATGGTCCTCATATAGATGATGTTTTGCTACATGATCACCATAGAGGTAGAGCTAGAAACAGCGGGTGGATCGTAAGAGCCAATATTCAGACCACAGTGCCGTTTCTCTATCATTGTTTTTTCCTCTTTTTTCTTCTTTTCTTCGTCTTTGAAACTCTTCAGAGTTCGGGATAGCTTTCTCGGTAAGTTATGCCAACAAGATATCACACTCCTGCTAGAGTATAAGCCGCACATATACTCAGACAGGTCCTGAAGAACAGCACAGGACTGTTTGTCCGCTGTTTTTTCCTGCGTCAGCGCGTCAGCCCCTTTTTCAACAAGCTATCTTGTATATTTCCAAAGAGAATCCATGATTCCAACCAGAAACTGCCCTTATTTTTTACCCGGGGCCTCAGTGATCATTCCAATATCGCTCGGGATCAAACGGCACGCTGTTCTCTATGGCTATGATCCACTTCGTTGCATGGCTAGATACAACGTATCATGCACGCGCAAGTTTTTCACATGGTGACAGGCGTGCCCTTAGCCTTGGTGGGGTTGCTACCGGACAGCCCGCTAGCCGGCCCACTCAGCACCTCGGCATCATGGCCCAATTTGATCTGTGTCAAGTTGATGATGGGAAGAAGCCGATTATACTGCGCACAGAACTCACGAATATCCATGCGGATCGCCAGAACCTTAGAAAGCAAGGTGTCATAGTACATCTGCTGGCTCTGGCCTTCGGGCACGGTGGCCAACGCCTTAAGAAAACCTGACATGTCGCTGCGGAGCACATTGATCTCGGCTTTGAGCCGCTCGAGCTCCGCGTATATCACCTGTGGGTCGATTCGGCCTGAGGTGATGTCGTCGATTTTGATCAGCTCAGAGAGGGCGGCCATTTTTGGGATAACAAGGGTTTGCTTGGGTCACTGGTGGTTTTTTTAATGCGTGTAGATTGAACGCGCACTTTGAGTTTGGGTGTCCCCCGGAAACATGGAACGTGCGACCTGGCACATTTGTTCCCCGATTATTGATGACGTTTCCGAGATGGTTTTTTTTCTTCAGAATGAGAATGGAATATAAAGAGGAAGAAAAAAAGTAGAAAGGAGAAAGGAGAAAAGAGAAACAAAAACGAAAACGGAAACGAAAAATTATTGGGGAGAAAATTTCCTGTGGGCTCTGGTAAACTGTTTGTGGTGACATTTAAGCAGCATCGGCTAATTGGCAGGACACCCTCCTATGCACAAGAAATGCTCAAGAGTATAGCCTTCGCATGACCACAGTAAGCTGTAGAAGATAAGCCACGAGCATTAGGAACGGTTATCCACACATGATCTCTCATATCCTATCAAGTAGTAGCCGAAAGTTGAGATAGTGTTCGAAGCGCAACATAATACACATGCGGTTTCTGGGTTCAAAGTCCTGTGGTTGAGAACACCCATATCTGATCTCATTTGTCGTGGGAATAGTACCCAGACACGAAAAGCCATACTACTCAAGTCCTCGAAGATTTGGCATGCTTCACATCTATGAGCTATGGTTCCTGATCGCATAGAGGTCGATATGGTCCTGCTGGAATTTTTTGCAGGATTCAGCTTGTACAACGCCGTCTTCTCATGCTTACCTTTCCTAGCTCTTCCCTCGCACCAGCCGTCTCTTGATATAGACGGTATTTTGCTCCAACTCCCACAGCACAGCGTAGCGCTCCCTGAAGTGGTCCCACGTAACTCCTTTCGGTAGGCACTTTTTCAAATCCTCGAACGCATACGTGTAGTAGGCACTATTGAAACACGTAATCATGTGGCGCATCATGATCGGGAGTCCCATAGACATGACCGCAAATAACGAGTGATCACTCTCGGAGTTGTAGAGATGCATCCATGTATGGTAGTCGCCTTGTGCCCAAGCCTCCACAGATTGCAAAATGCGGCAATCCTTGAGCGGGTGCAAGTATTGGAAAAAGAGGTTAAATCCCTCACTGGCGTTCCTGGTCCGGTGCGTAACATGAAGCACCAAGATTCCAGCAATTTCTCCCCGCTCGGTCGGCGTGAGAAGGCTCTTGCCTTCTGCTAAAAGATACTGTATGCTGGGGATATACGTTTGGTAGTGACCCACGGCAGAGCTCACTCGCACAGAAAACAAGTGTACTTTCTTTGAAAATTCGCTCGGCTTTTCGTGAAGCAATGCCTCACGCAACTTGCGCAAACTCGTCAAGACCTGCTCGGAACTGGTACCACTGCTTATGTCCGCCAGATCGTTGGATCCCAGCGCCGTAGGCGATTCGGCCTTTTCCACTTGTTTGAACGTCTCGAGAATCCAGTCAAAGTACTCACGTTGCGCGGCCTCACTCTTTTGGAGCCGGTTCTCGCCCCCTCGGCTGACAAACCCATACAGCACGTGGTCCTTTCGTCCAACGCCTTTTTCGCAGGGCTCATCTGTTTTACCCCCGTGGAACCGCATCTGTCGCTTTTCTCGCTTCTGCTGTTCGGTGAGAGACCCCGAATCTAAACACTGCAGCCTTGGTGGTAGTGGTTTTGGCGGGCACAGAGCCACTCGACGAGTCGTTGGGAACGCGTTCATCTGATGTTACGCGGAAGTTGGAGAAGCAAAATCAAAAGGAAATTCCTGTATTACTGTTGCGCTGCGAATAAAAATTTCTGGTGTCTAATGAAATGTTGCCAGAATAAGGTTTGTAAAGTGAGTAACTTCTATAGAAATTATCTTTTTGTTAAAGCCTGGGGCTTTTAGGACCGGGTGCAAATGTGCGCGCACATTGATACCAGAGGGAAACGAGATTAAGATCTACACTTCAAGCTTCAGCCAAGCAACATATCCTATGACTATCACTCCAATCATCATATTATAATATTCTTCACAAATAATTAAAGTTCTCATATACTGAATATGCGAGCGTGAGTATGGTTCTGGACACCTTGGTGGAAATTGCGCGGGCAATAGACGACCTGACATTACAAGATAGATCGTTTGCTTTTATGGACGCAAGTACTTCTGCGAACGGCTTGTAAATAAAACGGAATCTACGTGCCTGGATACGGTTAAACTTTTGCATAGCATTCACTCTGCAAGCCGGATTACCTTTGGTGACTTCCTGAAAGGCGACAAGTAGCTGTGGAGAGAGCGGTACCAAACCGTATTATTCAAATACGTTCGGAATACATACGTTGAACTGATATTCTGGGTTCTGAAACAGATATAGCACATTGCTCCAACAAATCTCACGATCAATACTTAAAATTTCTTTCGCAGCTGGATTCTGATTACATCTTCCTCACTAGTCTAAGTAGTGATGAGCTCTGGAGATACATTGTTACTTTCGATGTACCTTTTCCTCTTGAATCCATTTCTTTTAAATTCGTTTTCTACAGACGTCGAAATCGAAATCAAGAGACAAACCAAATAATTTCCATTTTTCAAGATGTGCGGCGATACTAGATCTCCAAAAAAAACTCATTTTCCAGAGGAAAAATAAACTTTTACCAGTTTATATGTTGCAACTGATTACTTGAAGATTTTTCACACAGAGCGTTGGTGAATTACATGCTCAAAATGTTTGATGGCAGAAACTATCTCAGATCTGGAATAACTGTAGATTTTCAAAGGTAAAGCATTTCACAATTTTGATAGGATATAAAAGTTCAACAGAATCTGCCAGACTCTGTACTATGCAATATATTTATTAAAAAAATCGCACTTTCCGCTCATGATTTCCCCCAATTACATCGAAATAGACATAAAATATCCACACAGATACGATGCCACTATGGAGGAAGTCCGATGATAAAAAGAAAGAAAGGCAATCTAGATATTGGAATGATAGTTGCAAATGGAATAAAGACCTCAATTCAAGGACTTCATCCCAATTATCGAGAAGCAAGAGACTTTTTTTGCTCAGCTGATCACAAAGCGAGCAATGTGGACGAGGTATGAGTCTGTCACAGTTTTGTTTCTAGTATGTAAAGACGATATGAAAGAATTAGATATGCGCGCATTGTGAAAGATTGGAGTAGGCACTTTGAGTGAATGTGGATTGAGCTTGGTGTATTGTGCATGTCATTATGCAAAAGTGTGTGATTAAAGACAATAAGTCGATCTGGAAGGGCATGGCTTTCTTCATTCCGAACGGGGAACCATCAAGGCCCGAAGCACAGTTTTCGTGCTTCGAGAGCCAGGGCGTGGTTTCCGGTGAGTTTTGATCTGTTTTGTGGCCCTCACGCCGACAGAAAGTGTGGGTATTCATCCAACAAACTTGCCCTTTGCATGTAGAAGTCTGCTGACGTAATAACGCTCGCCGAAATTGAGAACGCACACCACCAATAGGGCCAAAATAGACACGAACAAGCTGGTGCGGAACACTGAAGAGTAGCACACACTACCCAAAGTGCACATGACGACTCCATCGGTGGTTGTATCGGAGTTTGAGTCATAGATTTTGCCGAAAAAGTTGGTCAAGAGGAAGCTAGGCACGACGGGCGCGAGGCCCACGAGACCCCAGTTCCCCGAGAAGTTTTCGATGCCGAAGGCGTCGCCCACTATAGTGGGCATAATGCAGAGGGTGTAACCATAAAAGAATCCCGAAAGCAACGACGCTACGCCCAAGTACTCATGGCTGGAGATAATCTGGCCTAGAATCTGAGTGCAGACGAGGCCGACTCCCGGAACAAAGAGTAACCAGGCACGCGGCTGGCGGAACGTCTGGGTGATAATATCACCCATGACACCAGCAACAAGCCTCCCCACACAATTGGCCATAGAGAGGAGCCCCACTTGCAACTGCTGCTGGTTCTGGATGACGGCGTCGACGGACAGAATGGCAGCTGCGGCCGGATCAAGACTGTAGTTCTTGACGACAAGCGCACGCGCCATATATCCAACGGAGTAAATGTACATTTGGCCGAGGGAGGCCGTGGAGCCCGTGATGAAGAAAAGGAGCCAGAAGCGGGGCAGGCGAAGGAGCGCAATCCCGTGCAAGTCGGAGGCACTTGTGGCGGGGCCAGCCGGGCCAATAAGTACGAGCGGACTGGGCTTGTTGTCGGGCCCGTCACGAAGGTTGACCATTTCGATGGAGCCAGCGAGGCGCACAATGCGACCCGTGTTGTAGCTGCGGCGGTCGCAGAGCATGATCCAGGGGCAACAGAGCACACAAATGGCCACGACAGACGCAATCAAAAAGCTCAAGAAGCCCGGCGTGTCGCCCGGGAAGAACATCAGCGCGATGACGGAGTAGAACATTGCCGAAAGCCCATAGAGCGCCAATGGCAACGACGTGGCCACGCCACGGAGACTCGGGAAGGTCACGGCACAGCACTTTAGGCACGCCAGGTTGATGAACGTCGAGCCGCAGCCCACAAAGAAAAGACAGAGACACAGCAACCCCACGTTTGGGGTTACGTGCGTGTACTGGCGGCGAAGCACAGCGTAGCCAATTACTATGAGCACGCCGCCGGCACCGAGTGCGCCCGAGTAGCCCTTTCTGTCTACCGCAAGTCCGGCCAATGGACCAGTGGCCGCCACGCCGAGACTGCCCACCAACGCGATTGTCAGCGAGTCCGTTGCCAGATACAGAAGTTGATGTGCTAGCTGGGGACTGTAGGACAGGTATAAGTAGAGCGTGCCGCAGACAAGTCCCAAAAACGTGCACGAAAGCAACACGAGGGTCTTGTGGATGGTAGGCAGGATCATCTGAAAGGCACTGGGTGAGAAGGTCTGTGTATATTTTGTTCTTCCTTTTCTTCTGGCTGGGCCTGGGCCAACGTAGCTATATATCTCTTTTTTTTTTTTTTTTTTTTCGCGCGGCTCTAGTATAAGGACCTAGTGATTTTATGGACCGGCGCTCCCCAGAACTGGCGCACGCAGGCACGCGGGCACCGCGTTACAACGGTATAAAGTCGGGTGGCCTAATGGACGTATGTGTTTTTGGGTATTGGGCTGGAGCGGCGTCATAAAGTACTGACGTGCCTGGTATTTGTGCTTGGCACGACGATTTGTTCAGCGTGTTCCATTGCACCCATATGTTCATTCCGTGCTTCTTTGTGGTGTTCTTGGGGACCTGGGACTAGGGCCTAGTGGAAGACCATGCGCCCGGTGCGCCTCCTGTGTAGAGACAGTATAGAAGGATATGCAGTTGCGGAACTCATGTTCTTGGATGCAAAGTTTGGTCTTCTTTTTGTGAGATTGTTTGTTTTGAGTTTCGTTGTGGGTGGAGAAGGCAGGGTCTTCCGGTCAACTCAACTAGCTTCTTTTTTTTCTTTTTTTCTTTGCAGGGGTGGTCTCTGTTGGCCCCGACGGTGACGCTCGCACCGACCTTGACAGTTCACTGCAGACCCGCCGTGGATTCTAGAGCATGCGCAGCGTCGAGACCCGCGCCGCACCCGCGTTATTGTAGCAGTGCCTGGGCATAAAAAAGCGGTCCGTCTTCTAAAACATACATTCCGAGCCAAAAAAAAAAAGAAAGAAAAAAAGCAGAAACGACAAAGGATCGAGAACGGCGCTAAGATATGATCAGCTCGGAGCTTGGACCTGGGCCTTCTGGATGCTAGTCATGGGATATTCCAATGCCCATGCCCCGCCCGGGCGCATGGGCGAGAGCCGCACAAACCTGTTGGAAATCTAATAAACCTAAAACATGCAACTAAATCACGACCGAAAAATATTCCCAGCCTGTCACAGACTCATGCTGTATGAATTCCCCTTTCCCTATACTAGGGGTGTCTACGGGCATACGGGTAGCTATGCGCAAAATACTTGGTCGCCTTGAAACAAGAATCTCAGGGTATAGAACAAATATCAGAACAATGCCCGCACTGGTGGCCATATAGTATACTGCCTCCCCCTGACTGCGTGCACTACACCAATGACAAATGCAACGTATCTATGCCCCAGAGTCAACCCGACCGATGTAATAGCTAATTACCTTCTAGTAATGAAGATGAAAAAAAAAAACATCATATTCAATTGGCCGGCTGTTTTCAAGTGCCTGGCCACAAGCCCTCTGCCTCAAGCCTTGCTCTAGCCGAGCCTTGCCGGGCTCACTGGCGTATTTTGTCATCCCTTCTCAAAACAAACAAGTCACACAGGATTAATCGTATAGTTTGTGTTCGGCACCACCCTCATAAAGACAAATCACTGCTACTTTTGGGTTGGCTGTCGGCCGTGTTCCCTCAAACATACGGAAACAAGTATGGGCCCACGAATATTAGTTGTATGTACAGGCCGGCGACCAACCCTGCCACGCTATTGCGAGAATGTACAAGGTATTCAGTTGGATTCCTTCGCTAACCTTCAAAAACAGTGTATTTCTTAGTTCCATCATATTATTGCTTCCCAATACTCCATTTTCTTCACAGAACACCATAAAAAATCTCTACATGGCGGCATGTGGCCCGCTCTACTTGACATGGCTTCTGCATGTTCATTTTCGGAAACATACCTCCGGCTCTAATACGGTTTGCAGCTCCCTTTTTAGCTACGAGTGATAACGGTCCTGTTTGTATGTTCAAGTCCCACTCACCTTTATATTCTACCTCTACTGATATCTCATTTGACTTTGTCATATCAATCATGTATGTGACTAGTATAGACAATGGTAGTAAGGACAAGGCCCTGGGGGTTTGCGCGCAACGCCATGCCCCAATTCCTTGTTTTGATTAGCTTTCACATCCTGGTTTCCGAATCTAAAAACCCACCTCTACTTAGCAACCACATACGCATTACATGCCGTCCAGACAGGTAATGAGAAGAGGAACAAGAAGCAGACTGGGAAATGAAAAAAGAGGAAAGTGATGAATTGAAATGAAATATACTGGGATTCAAAATAAATGGGCCTCGTTGTATCCGGACCCGATCACCGCATTCGTCATATAGCGCACCGTGCACCGCGCATCGGCATCAATACCTCGTACCAACTGCCCAGGCCTAGTACCCCCAATTTCTGTGGATCCACTCGTCCGTGCACCCACCTCTTTATACTTCACACGCCCCGCACGGGACCATGTCATCGGGTCTACGCATAGCGTTTTTTGGGCTGGACCTTTTCAGCGTCGCGTCTCTCCGAAAACTTGCCGAGCTTCACCGCTCACGGCCCAACCTCATCTCGCAATTAGATGTATTCACCAGATCCATCAAGCCCACCGGCAGAAACATGAAACAGTACGTGGACTTGCCCATCGGCACGTACGCACTTGCACAAGACTTGCGTGTCTTCCGCGTCGACACTGCTGCCGAAATTGTCAGCACGGCAACGCCCCAAAATTACCATCTTGCAGTGGCTGTGTCTTACGGAAAGCTCATTCCAGGTAACTTCTTAAAAAGCTTGCCATATGGCGGGCTCAACGTGCACCCTTCGCTTCTTCCAAAGTACAGCGGCTCTTCTCCGATCCAGCACGCCCTCATGCACGACTGCGAGACCACAGGGGTGACCGTACAGACGTTGCATCCAACAAAATTCGACCATGGCGACATCATCTGCCAGTCGGAACAGATCGCCATCAAAGACAATGACAACTTCCACTCCTTGCAAGAACGGCTCGCTATTGTGGGTGCTAACCTTTTGTTGAAGGTCATCTCGAGTGGCTCATATATTAAGCCCCGGCCCCTTCCGGTATCGGAGAAGTACTCTATGGCTCCAAAATTATCCCCGGCCATGGCCGAAATTAAGTGGAAAAGCATGTCTCTGAGACAGGTGCGCCGTTTGAACGACGCCTTGGGACCTCTACACTCGTACAAGTACGTGGATATATTAAAAAAAAAGAAGCCTCTCCGCGGATACTTCAAGGTCATTCTAGACGACCTCCATGAAGTCGCCTCTTGTACGAAGCTAGACGCTTCTTCGGTGCCGGGCGATTTTGCCCTTGATGCTGATGGCCTCCTTGTGAAGACAACAGACTCATTTGTTGCCATCAAAAAACTCAAGTTCCAATATTGCGGCTTGGAGTCCCCCGTAGAGTTCATGAAGAATATAAAAAAAAGGGCAGGCCTCACCGACAACCGCTTTATTGAGCAAGAAACTCGGACTATTTCATCATAACTCAACCTGGCATGTCTTGTTATATCTCTCCACGGCGATCTTTATCTTGTTGTATAAGAACATTCTGCTCTTCTTCTCTGGAATGGGCAAGAAAGGACCCCGTCGACTTTTGAGCACAATGCTCAAGCCCGTTGTCTCTAGCGATATGCTTTTGACTTGGCTGAAAGAAACTATCCATGATGTTTTCAAGGAACTCATCTCAAATAGAACAACCATTCTGAACGTA
Source organism: Metschnikowia krissii (assembly GCA_030561945.1). Taxonomy (NCBI): domain Eukaryota; kingdom Fungi; phylum Ascomycota; class Pichiomycetes; order Serinales; family Metschnikowiaceae; genus Metschnikowia; species Metschnikowia krissii. Next base: position 181,399 of record JAKTYP010000062.1, on the reverse strand, counting down.
ACCAACACTGTCTTTTCTTCGCCTGGCATTATCAAATGCGCAACGTATGTCTCGTCAAAAAATGACCCTCCGTCTAGTGACTTAAGCCAGAATTGACCTTGCGCTTCCCTCGCAGAGTACGGTCTTATCACATTGTCATATGAAATATACCTGGGGAGTCTGATCTTTTCCAATCCATCTGTATCGAAAACAGTGGTCGTATTCCTGATGCCTTCACTGACGTTCGACGCAAGATCAAATATACCAATGGCCGTCTTGGTTGGCAAGCCAATAACACCCTTTCCGAGCCCTTTGAAAAACCCTCCCGCGCCCTCTTTAGCGGCTCCTTCAATTGGAGCATGGGCGATTCCAGTCACCCCTGACGATATTGAATCAAAAAACGAATTTGCTCCTGATGTAAATCCATAAAGTGCATGCTTCGGTTTGTTTCTCCGTTGGTTGAGCCTTCTTCTCTCTTGAAACTTGCGGTCCATTGTGGCAACGGATAATCCTTTGGCGAGTGACCCTGTGACCTTAGCAAACGAATCAGAAAATCCAAAAACCGATTTCTTGAGGAAACTCAATCCTCCTTTTGCTATACCAATGCCGATCTCTTGCGGACGATCATTGATAACAAAACCTTGATAAGGCTCGTAAAATATGTCAATAACTCCAGAGGAAAGATTATTGAACAAGCCAACTGGGTTTCCTAAGAAATCCGCAGATCCCAAGATTTTATGTAATTGGTAAAAGAATGATTGTCCATAGTGAGTCCTAATGGATTCCATCAAAATAGGCATTGGCACTCGCATGTTCTCAATAAATAATGCGTTCAATTTGATTGGAGCATCATTGATGTTACCAATGGCCATTGTCAAAATGTTAACGAAAAACATTAGGGTGTTTTGAGAAGTAAATCTGTCTTCTGCATTGACTCTTTCAGTTCTGACAAATGATAAATTAGTGAGGGCAGGCTGCAAATGAAGAGCTTCAAAATATACATCACTAGCCTCAGTCAATTTTTTTGGCTCCGGAATCTCAAGGTTTTCATCGCATAATTTATCCTTAATCTCCAGGTTCCAACTAGCCCCTGGAAACTTCGCAAAATCAATCAATGCGAACAAAAAGTCTTCATCAACCTCGATAGACATTTCTTGCAATAAAACTGTTGCGTATTTGATAAATTTGACACCGTGACTCAGGTCTTTGACTTTGCAAATTGATGCACTAAACGACGGGTGATTATTAAGCTCTTTTCCAGACCTCGGAACCAAAGTGGGATAAACGATGATAGGAAATATTCCTCCGTAAAGTTGGTTATCCAACTGAATCCATTTAAGTTTCATACTATAGTTCTGATACAAATCTGACTCATTGTATCTCAATTCGACTCCTCTAAGTGATAAGTAGCACAACTCTTGAGATCTGTTGTTTATAAATGAGAGACCAAATCCTTCAAATCTTGTGAAGATCTTTGTATGATAATTTTCATCATATTCATTAACTTCAAATTTCACTTGGCTTACACTCGCATTAGAGTGATTTCCGTCTTGCATCTTGTACAAGCTCAGCGAGGGATCATACTTTGAAATCAATAATGATTGACAAGGACCTTGAGCGATAACGTTGAGATCCACGATTAGCTGTTCCTGGTCAGCAGTTTGGGGAAGTCTGAATGGCTTCAAATTTCCAATCTCGGCTAAATTGACAGATCTTTCGCGTCCATGCGATCTAATGATCACTTCTTTTACCACAGCATTCGGGTAATCATAAGCATATGGCATTACACTTTTTGCAGGTACGTTGTAATGAATTGGTTTGTAATCCACATCTTTGTTCACAATATCACCGTTCAGATTAATGCCCGGGTGAGCTTGAAAAATCACAAAATCAGTATCAGTTAGATTTGCGATCGAAAATGGCCATGCATCGTTCGCATTTTCGATATGTATGAAGATTGTTGCATTTTCTGTAATTGTGTTGACTTTGAGAAGAATTTGACCAGCAGAAAGCTTTTGTGCTTTGAGAAAGATTTGACCAATGTCGTCGATAGCAAATGGAGATGACCAATGCTTTTCTCCCACAAATTTGAGAATCATGGTTTTCTGCTCGATCCGTCTCAAGTCGTATAATGGAAACAATTCGCCCGGTTCAATTTGAAATTGTCTAGTGGACCCGTTTTCAGCGAGTACGACTGGCTCATTTAAACAATTTCGCATAATATATCTGGGTGCAAATGTGACAACTTTAGTTAGGTTGTACTTTCCTTCGCCCTCAGTAACAGAAACACCGAAATTTTTCTCGGTACTCTTACCGGGTGTTCTTACAGACATACCGGCTACCTGTCCAATCGCATCAAAGCTTAGAAACTCTGACCATGAAGAGTCGCCAATTTTTGCCAAAGCTCTATTCAGTCTATCATCATCTCTCTCGAAAGAAAATATGTGCGGTTTGTTTTCTTCTTTCGTAGATCCAACACACACAGCTTGTGTATTTTTGATATTCTCAATAATTTGAAGGTTTTGCCCAGTTCGATTTAGAATCACGTATGGAGAATATATCACAACCTTCAAACTCGTTTGGGAAGCTTTGTGTTTTGGGTAATAAATCTTGAGTTTCACTGTCTGCCCGTTATCATTTTTCACACTTGTGAAGGACTCACGGCTGAACCCAGTTTGTTTAGTTGCGTTAATGATCGCAAATTCGGATTTCCCAAATCCACCGCCACATGGTTCAACGCTCAAAAGCAACAAGCTTTGCAAAGTAACAACTTGAATAAATGAGCTCTCCCCTTTTTCAACTTTACCTTTCCAGTCTTTCTTCGAACTTTTATCGTAGAGTCTGAAATTGAAGTCAAATGGAAGCAAGTTTTCGATCTCCAAAGGAGCAGATATGACTATAGTTAAATGTGGATAGATTTTTGTAAGTGGTTCATCTTTTTGATATTGAGCCTCAGCCTGAAAGAAATATGGTAACAGTTCTCCACTACCAACTGAAGAACATTGAAGCGAAAGGCCTTTTTGCATCAATGACTTCCAATCTAGAGTTTCATTTGACCAATTGAATTTTTTTTCCATGATTGGTTTGATCTTGAATTTTTCTTGATACACTTTATCAATCGGTAAAGCTTTTTCTTGGCCTGCTTCAATTAAAGTTTCAATTCCAGAATTGCCATCATTCTGAGCAATTTTCACTGCTATGGCTATTTCTGCGTTGTTTTTCACGGTCAAGGTGGATCTCAACCGAATAGTCTTCACGTTGTCACAACCAAGTACAATTTCACTCACTAATCTGTTGTGGACACCATTCACCGGGGGTTCCAAAGAAAATACCTCTTCTCCTTCGCCACTTGCAGAAATTTTTCCGATAGATTGATACTCTGAACCAAGTAACTTGACTCCTAGAACATCAAATGCGTTGTCGGTATCTAAATTTTCACGAATAGTTCTCCAGTCTTCGAACTCCCAAGGAACTTTTTTACCAAATGGTACAATTTTTTTGCTGCGGTCCTGTTCTTTATCGCGATCAATCCAAACTTCGATGTCATACCCAGTCTCATTCCAAATGATATATGGTGCCAATTTCTCCCTTGACTTAGGGGCGTCATCTGAAGTGATTGAAGCAACTATCTGGGAAAGTAATGCAACCGATCGTGAGGAAATGCTTAATTGTGCAATTTCCCTTGATACAATTTCGATCAGCATACGAGGACTAGGTTCAAGCACCTTCGATGCGTAAATAGCTGTCTGCCAGGATTCTAAAAGAGGTTCCCAAGTAGATTTGGCGTAATTGTAAATGTTGATGTAGAATTCAAAATGTGTTTCAGCACTTAGATCAGTTGACCAATTGGTCACTTTAGCTTCGAAAGGATGAATACCCATATCTAAAACTGGTAACTCGTGTACATCTCCAATTAATACCAATCTTGCTCCACCAATGCTAGCCTCAAATTGTTCTCCAGCCACAACCACTTCAGAAGCACGACGATCCTTATTTAATTTCTTTGAGTTCCCAAATATACTTGAAACAGAACTTGGTGCGTATTTGGAAAGCTTCCGCTTTAGTTCATTGGACATGTTGATTTCAAAATCCGTTTTCTTTTCAGTTACTGTTTTTTGCGTTTGTGAATAGTATACGTTTGCTCTGTCGAAAATTCGCATGGCAAGTCTAATATCACGAAGTGATATCCGCAAAAGTAGCGGGTCAACAGAAAGTTGAATGCTGGTTAAGAGTTCTGTCAGAGTGGAGCCTCTGGAGTCCAAAGCAAAAGACATTGAAAAATCATCAATGATTCGCATTCGGCGATCTTCAAATCTGTCCATACTGACCACATACATGCCAATGTTCTTCACGGCAAGAGATAGAATGTTTTGGCTAGTAAATAGTACTTGCTCTACCTTAAACACAAGCGCTTCTGTGTCCAGTTTAGTAGAATCTTCCAAAAGTATAACAGATGGGTTGAAAATGTTCACAGATATTCCAATCTTCGACGAATTAATTGGTGCGTTCTGAGTCTCAATCATCGTCTGATTTTCAGGGAAATCGGCACTATCGTATTCACTTTCATCCTTTGAGGGATCTTTTTCCAATACCAAAGCATCGAGTTCCATTCCTTTCTCTGCAAACGCTTGTAACTCGAAAATGTAGTCAAGCGCAAGAACTGTTTTTGGCTCATCTACAGTGATCATTATCGTGGTTCTCCTCAGTGTTTGCTCAAGGCTAGTTGATACATTAAGCAAACATTGTTTCCTTTCTCCGTCGATTGGAGAGATAATTTCAGTGAATTGATTCTCTGTTCCTTCTCTAACATCACTTATAGCAAAAGACGACACCGATACGTCTGCCTCAAACTGACTATCTTCTTTCACTGTAAAGCTCAGCCTAAATGAGTTTACCGACAAAGAACATAATTTCTTGGACTCAAATTCCACGACAGACCTTGTCTTATTATACAACGTAAGCGTGACCTTAGGAATCTCAAAGTTAAAAACGATCGAGTCCTTATTTGTTTTGAGGATTTTTTCATTTGGCGATAATTCCCCATGCGCCAGTGCTTGAACTGTAATGGCTGGTTTTTGGTGAGAGATAATATTGTGATGTTTCATTACTGCGTTGGCCTGGTTTGCATCTTTCTCAATATCAACCAATGATTCTTCGTTGGAGATATTAAATGCTTTGGATATTGAGTTCTGGAGATTATTCATATAACGCATCTGTAACTCGGTTAGTTTCATTTTGATCTCTTGCATTCTACCTGCTATGACAACTCTGGGAATCTCTCCAACTTCTTCTTCAACATAGTCGATATCAAAATTAACATCAAGATTCTCAACAATTTTTCCACTTTGTCCAATGCCATTTTCAAAATTAAAATGAGTGTTTATGTTTATGTTTCTCAATCCAGTTTGAATAATATTGTGAAGGATTCCGTCTTGGAACTCAAAAATGTTGCTAACATAAAATTCACCAAGTTCCGCAATCAAGACATCATATTTTTCAACTTGGGTATCCACAAATTTGGGGAAATCAACTATTGGTGCTCGAACCAATATGTTTAATTTTATCTTGCTTGCATTGTCTATCTGATTGGCTTGATTGATAGCGGCTTCCCGAGCGCTATCGTAGATTGCCTTCATCTTTTGAAATTTATTCAAGTAAGAGAAAATTTTTACGAAAGCATCTTCAACAAAATTGATCTTTGTCGCTGCTGTCGTAAATTCAACATAACTTTGATAGGGTTCACTGTTAGTTTCGGGATCAAAAGTCTTATAAGAGAACTCAGCTAAATTATCGCCTTCAATACTGATAAGCTTTCGGAAAATAGAATCTCTGGGCAGACCTTGATTTGTTTCATCATGCAATGTCAAAGCTCCAAGTTTACCATTTACTTCTAACTCCACAGGAAGTACTAAAACAGTAATCAGAGCAGTGCTTAATTGTAAAGTAGCCAATTTAATTCCATCTTCATTTAAAACAATGATAATACTGTCAAGATTAACTAAGACATTGATTTTTTGAGGAGCAACAGAGTCATCTGATGCATCATTATGTCTAAGTTCATCAGCAGGAGTAGATTCGGCGTTGGCATCTGTAAACGTGTTGAGAACAAAATTCAAGAGGCTCAATAAAGATTTTCTTGATACCACGCATTTCAAAGCGGACATGTCTAGAACTATGTTTTGATCAAAAATCTCAATTTCCTTGCCATTGTGCTCAACAATTCTTTGCGTTCTATCATATTCAAGTTTGAAAAGCTCAGGATTTTTTCTTGTGATTGCTTCTTCCTTAAGAAAATTATTAGAAGAGATTAATTTTTCAAACTCTTTTATACCAGAAGTTTCGATGTGGTCTACCAAGTTTATGTCAGTCAATGACATACTTACGTGCATATCATTTTCAGTCTTGTAGAAAAAAAAATTCAAAGAGTCTCCAATGATATCAATGAGAGGATCTGTTTCAAGTGTAATCCCGTCAATACATCGGAACATAGCAATAACCACTTGCTCTACTCTGAAGTCAATTTCGACTAAATGCTGAGAAACTTGCTGCGAAGGAGATTTGAAAGTTGATTTTGAAGTTTTATCGACATCTTCAATTTCTTCGAGCTTCGCGATGTTTCCAAAGGCATTAAAAACACTAGAGCTTTCATCATCGTCACTCTGTGTATTAGGAATTAGTTTATCCACCAATTGCATAATGGTTTTGTATTGAAAATCACTTAATGCAAGATTGATAGAAGGAACTTCACCACTAACTCTGAACTTTGCTAAGTTTGCAGCAGTGGGGAGAATAGATATTCCAAGGGAAAGCTTGAAGTCGAAGTTGTCCAAAATAAGAGCAGAATTTTTCGATTTTTTTGTGTGGAGTTGCTCCATCGTATCTTTAATCGTGGGACCAACTAAAACTTGAGCATCCTGAAGATGTAGGTTGAACTTATCGTACATCAAAGTATTAAACTCACCCCAATCTTCCTCTGTATAATTTTGCTTTGCGCTGAATTTCTCAAGTGTATGCTTCTCTACTAAGTCACTGGTCACACTTAGGTGGCCCGCGTCGATAATGGCGACGGGAGACTTCCAGCTTTTTGGATCTAGTGGTAAAATTAATAAAGGAGCTTGAAGATCCAACTTTACGTTGATTGTTTTGTGTTCCTCCAATGCATATTGAAGACCAATTCTTGTCTGAGAAGTTATACCCTCCATGGTAGCCTCCGCAGCATTCATGATAGCACCAACGGTATCGAGATGAATCTTAGGTGGTTTGAAAAACTTTATAACTTCATCCACAAAAATGTGATTGTAAAAAATGGTCATAGACTTCAATTTACCCAAAAGAACAGAATCTGCAGATCCGTCCAAAGGATTGTTCTCAAATGAAAATTGAAAAAAAGGCTCCTTTTTTTCCTCAGGCACCTGGCTTGTAAGTGATGCCGGGTGTAATTCGGAATGATCGCGCTTCACACTCACAATATGTTTGTAGAGAGGTTTGGTGGTACCGTCTTCGATTTTGAACTCTTGCAACTGGAAGTTAGCCATGAAGGAATCTGGCCTTTGAAAGAATTGAGTCTGACAACCCTCAACAATTACTTCAGCTAGTGCGAGAGACTCACGATCTTGTTTTAGAGAAATTCCGGCCTTATTCAAATTCACAAACACCTCTATGATGACCCTTTCACGGGGTACATCTAAGTCAACAGAAATTTGATCTTCATTGTAGTCGATTGTTTCGTAAAGTGCCTTTCTTTGCTCGTCTGTCAATGCTAATTTTAGGCCGCCCTCTTCCTCGGGGGCTTCCGTGGTGGGCTCGCTGGATTGGCTACCACCCCACCAGGAGGAGAACCAGCCGCCCGGCATTTCAGCAGATTTCTCTTGCACTGGAGGCGCGACCAAATTCTGCGATCGGATGTCGTTGCGAGCAAGCGAGCGGAAGAACTTGATATCTTCGTAAGAAAGATTCTCTTCGAGTGCAGCAAACTCTTCTTCCTGGTCCGGAGAAAGCGCTTTCTTCAACACTTTCTTACTCCACAACGCAATGTAAGCCCTGCGCTGGTCCCTGCGCTTTCTAAAATGGTCCCAGGACCACTTGTAGTTTCTATCATGAATCTCATTGAGCACCGCAGTGGCGGCGTATTTAAACCACTCGCGGGGTGCCTCCTGAAGCGGGAGGTGGGGGCGCAATTTGCGAAACTTCCATGTCTTCTGGTACCAGTGAAACTTCAGGGCAGTCCATAAAATGTCGCGGTACTGGTTGCTGTCAAAATCAATGCCGAACTCGTCAAAGAAAAGCTCTGCACGAACATGCGGATGCTCGTCGGTGGCACCGGACTTGTGCATCACCAAATGACCCTCTCCAGAAACGGGCTTCAAGATATACTGGAACAGCGCGTGTTCGGACATGAAGCACGCCTTGAGCAGGCGCAAAAGCTGCCCCGGATCGTCGCTGTAAATGGACTCCGAGTCCGTGGCCATATAAGACGCGAAGTTGCGCAACACGAGCAACTTACGCGTGAAGCTCTGGGTAATGGCAATAAAGCTTGGCAGCCACTTTTCGTCGGTGGACGCGGCAGAGAGTTCAGAGAGCGTGAATCCAAACGCGTAGGGGTTTTCAGTGAGCACAGCGTCGTCTTCGTACCGCACGTGGATATTTTTGATGGTCACCTGCAAGTTGTCAACGATTTTTGTAACAAGACTCTCAGTGAAGCTCTCGGATGCAGCCGAAGACGCAGGCAAGTCGTGCTTGTTAGAGTTGATGGCACTCTGCAATGCCTCCAAGTCCTTCAACTTCTCCTTCTTGATCTGCTGCGTGCGCCTGTAGTCATCATCCGCATCGAAGTCGTCAAGAATAATGGGCAGTGCTAAAAGATACACGTCCTCTATAATTACCTTGACCGGTTTGCCCTTCAAATTTGACCATGGGATCTGCAACGTGAGCTCGCCCAAGTGACCAAACTTCACATCCAACGGGAGGCGAAACTTATCTAGCGACTCCTTCTTGAGCTGCAAGTTCTTCAATCGCACATCGCCACTCCATATACCAATGTTGAGAGACTTCGAGTCAAAGTTCTCAATGTATGCACCGAGAAACCGGTTGATGAGCGTGGACACAATCGACTCAAACATGGCACGGTATATTGCAGAGCAGAGATCACTTTTCGTTCAGATTCTGGAACAGGGGAAAGCAAGAGAAAATAATCGAAGAAAAAATAATCGCCCCTCAGATTTCGTTGCAGTGGTGTGGCGTGATTATTTGGAAAGGGGGGGGGGAGTTTGGAAGCTCTAAATGGGAAGGGCCGTTGGCGTAGAGGCTGGCGCGGAGACTGACGTAGAGCCTGGGGCCAAGATTGCTGCGCGCCTGGCCTCTAGTGCCTAGGATACCTTGGGCCGCGCCTCTGGTGGGATTCCTAAAGATCAATTAACCACTAGCATATAAAATGAACCGAAAAGAGAGGATGTGCAACGTGCGGTGTTGTTTGGAAGAGGAAAATCTTACAGCGCTAGGAAAAAAAAAAGAAGAAGAAGAAGAAGAAGAAGAAGAAGGAAGAGAGAAAAAGATAGGGCCAATCGAAAATAGGAAGTGGAAAATGAAAAGGCGAGCTGAACGAAGAAACCCAGAAACCAAAGACCCTAAAGAATGGGGAAATTCGCGAAGATCGGTACCGGTCTCCCCGCGTTAAGTATTGGGACAATGTAAGAAATTGCGGTACGGCCAACTCGCACGAATTCGCTACATCAGGAACACCCACGCGTATGGCCTCTTATCTTTTAAGTCCGTGAAATTTCAGAGACGTCCGTGCCATGTATATGGCGCGGTGATCCGAACGACCCAGAAACAAGACCATTCTTGCGTTCTTCTCGTGTCCCGCAAACCCCTCTCTTTCCCCGCCCCCCCCTCCAAAAAAAAAAAATCGTAGACATGCTTTGCCGGGCCTGGTTTTATCACTCCCTAAAGGAAGCGTGTTCAACTCTCTATCTTGTTTATTCCTTGGGGTTCCCGCTGACCTGTCTCTCTTTGAGCCACGCATGCACCCGCTTCGCACTAGTACAGGTCATATGCGGGGATAAATACCTGCTCCCGTATGGATCAGCATCTCAAACAGCACCAAAGTGCCCTGGAGAAGACCACTCTCCATGTCTTTGATATACGGGACTCAGACGTCAAGGCACTTCCGGTTTTAATGTGTGAATGGTGCAATGCGCTGGGTTATAATGTGGTATGCCGTCACCAGTGACAGCCAAACAGAGTTATTCCAGCGCCATACCATGGGGTTTTATCTTGCGATATCACTCAATGTAGGCTCCCGTGCCCAAAGATGCAAATTCCCAAGGAACATAAATTGTTGACCGGAAACAGTTTTAGTCGTAATACGCTAGCAGATAGTCACTGACGTGCCCCCAGCAAGATTCTTATTGGTATGGGCCGGTTAGAAAGTTTTCAGGTATCTCCTTTTTTTTTTTCACTTGTGCGTCGATACCCTATCATTTTATCATTTGGACATTTACGTTGGCAGAGAGAGCTTTGTATAAGCACCGCACATTATGGAAAGAGATGTCTTTTTCTGGTTTCCAAAACACGATCTTCGGGATTTGTCAGATGCACTCTGATATACTCTTCTTCAAAGATGTCAGACAATCTAATTTCGTGGATCAAAGACATCTACGCCGCCAGCATTCGTTCTCAAACGTCTTGTTGGGCCTTTCAAAAAGCTATATAATAATACATACTAACTGAAAGTCAAACGGAGCGATGAAACCACCAAAGTTTTGGCTACATGGGCTGGCAGCATGGGCATGCGGGTGGATATTCTTCCATTCCTCGCACATGGTAGTTCTCCACCAGAGGGCCGCCAATTGCAGGTTCATCTCTCAAGTGAAGCCTTCCCATTTATTGGCGTAAGCACGTTGTTGAAAACAGCAAAGAAGAAGCTCGACCTCATTGTTCGCTAGTGGGGCACCAAAAAAAGACCCTTGCAAACCAAGATCTCTATTCACATATCCATTGATATATGTCTATCCCTCCCCTCACCCCTTTTTTTCCCCTAACACCTATTAACATATACATCATATTTGATTATGGAATTGAATGCTTGGAACGGAGTGACGCGCGCGATTCTTACAATACTCAGCGTTAGCACTGTTTATTCAACCAAGAAATCCAGCAACGAATCGGCAAATAAAACATCAAAAAAGCACACGCACATGTATGTAATTCTGGGACTCTCGGGTGGAGAAACCTGTTTTCAGGCCTCCTAATAAAGATCCTGGTGCTGTATACCCCAGGAAAAATCAGGTGTTTGTGGCGTAGTGGCACTCACCCATTAGCGGGATTTCCGCCATCACGTTTTTTGTTTTGTTTTGTTTTGTTTTGTTTTTCTTATTTTTCTACTTTTGCCCTGCTTTCCTCCTATGCTTTGTTTTGCAGTGGTGTGGTCACATCTGGGTCCATCCCAAATCTACAGCGACGCCCGCGTGCGTTTCCCACGCACTGGACCCATGGGAGCCTCGACAGAACCAAGACTCAAGCAGACGTCACGGGGCCTCTGCTCTGTACCCTCGCGCCAGCCCGCACCATCCGCTCCAGGGCCAGATAATAAGTACCTCACCCGGTCAAACAGGAGCTGCGGCCCGGCAGTGGGTCCCATTTCCAAGTGCGTGGCCCCCTTCGCCAGCACCCCAATCAAGACGTGTTTTTCCGTCCGCGCCTTCTCTGCCGCCCTCTCTGCCGCCCCTCCTTCCCCACCTCCCCCTTCCCCAGATTCTTGCTTGCTCACGGCCCTTAGCTGCACGCCACGTTATCTTATCGCACTGTCGGCTCTAAGCATACCGCGGCCCCGGGCTACTACTCCTGGGACCCGTGCTAGCACACGATAAGAACCCCGTTTGAAGAGTCACTCTCCCCTCGTTCTTCCTCTCTTCCGGCGTACTCACTCGCAGCCAGCATTACACTTTTCTTCTGCTGTTTCTATTTTTCGGTGTGTACTTCTCCGACTTTGCTTTTTTTTTTGTCGCTGTCTGTTTGTCTGGCGCTTACCGCATACTCTCCGTCCTCTGGGCCCTTTTTATAACACCTAGTTTCCGCGCCCCAGATTCTGGCATTTCTGGACCTGCCGCCCCCCCCCCTCCACCCTGGTCCTTAGAATTTGCATTTGACCGCGCACAGACCCACATTCACTGCGTGCACTTGGCCTTAGACACCTACCCTCAGTAAAAACGCGATAAGAGAAGGAGATAATCAGCGCCCTCACCCCTGCCCCCTTCAAAAAAAAAGACTTACTTACACGGCTGCTCTCCGCGCTAATCCACTAGCGCCACCGCCTCTACACTACACTGCACACTTGTCAGCTGACACCGCAGTCACCACAACGTACCGAATACCCGGAAAAGCACCAGCACATCACCCTGGTGCATCCCATAAACCCCCCCCCCCCAAAAAAAAAAAATACCCAATCCTACTCAAGCCCAAAAGCAAAACAAAAACAAAAAATAATTCGACTAAATTCCCCAATAGACCTTCTCGCACAGTGTGAGCACACCAATACATTACGTGACGCCACAGTTCCTCAAACGCCATTCTCAGGAACCGTATTTATTATTCATCCTTTGATTGTGCTGCCATTCTTTTTTTTTGGCAGCACACTTCCAGGTTTGTCTTCCGAGAAAGTTCTTCTTGTGTTTGAGGAGGATCTCTTTCTCTCTTCTTTTTTTTTTGTTTTCTTTCTTCCAAAAGAAGGCTTCTGGGGCCCGTGCTCTAGTCTTGTCTTGTCTCTGCGTGTCTCTCTACTCGCACCCTGATCCCGCAAGGCTTATAACCACACATTCCTCTTGCCAGACATTTGCCTCAAAAATACAACACACTCAATGTCGCTGGAACTGACGTATATTGGTGCCTACGAGAAAGGCCCCGAAATCGGCAAAGGCTCGTTTGCCACCGTGTACAAGTGCAACGATCCCAACACAAACCAGGCCGTCGCCATCAAAAGTGTCGTCCGCCTGAAACTCAAACTGAAGAAACTCATCGAGAACCTAGAAATTGAAATCTCTATCCTAAAGTCAATGAAGCACCCTCATATCGTCGGTTTGTTGGACTACTTGCAAACTACAACCCACTTCCACTTAGTGATGGATTACTGCTCCATGGGAGATTTGTCCTACTTCATCCGCCGCAGAAATCAGCTCATTAAGACTCATCCCGTCATCTCTTCTATCATGCAAAGATACCCCTCCCCAGAAGGCTCGCATGGGCTCAATGCAACTTTGGTTGTGCACTTTCTTCAGCAGCTCAGCTCCGCCCTACTGTTCTTGCGTTCAAAGAGCTTGGTCCACAGAGATATAAAGCCCCAGAACCTTTTGCTCTGCCCATCTGCTCACTCGCAGCTGGAGTTTGAGAGTTGCAATTTCGCGGGCTTGTGGGAATTGCCCATTCTAAAGGTCGCCGACTTTGGCTTCGCCCGCTTCTTGCCCTCAACATCCATGGCCGAAACCTTGTGCGGATCGCCTCTCTATATGGCCCCTGAAATTCTTCGCTACGAGAAGTACAACGCTAAGGCGGACTTATGGTCTGTGGGTGCTGTATTCTACGAAATGACAGTGGGCAAGCCTCCGTTCAGGGCCGCCAATCACATAGAGCTATTGAAAAACATCGAGAAGTCGCATGATCGAATCAAGTTTCCGTCCTCGGCACAAGTACCAGAGTCGTTGAAAAGCCTTATCAGGTCACTTCTAAAGTACAATCCAACTGAAAGAGTTTCTTTCAACGAATTTTTTAATGACCCCTTGATTGTCAATGAGCTTAAGGGCAACAACAAACCTTTGGAAACTTCCCATATGGACGAGAACCTCTTTATCAGTGAGTATATCTCTCCTGTTAAGGACTCAGATAGAAATTACTTTATACAACCCATCCTGAGCGATCGTGTTGCTAACGATATTTCAAATGCCTCGGTCCCAAAAGACGTTCCTAGATCTCAAATGTTAATACCTAGCCATACTGTTGCCCCGCGCGATGAGCAAATCATGCTGATCATCACAAAAAACAGCCCTGACCCTTCCTCATCCACGCGCTTCACTCAGCCGAGGTACATGGAGCAGAAACAAGGACGTGGGGGAAACAAGGAGGATATTATTTTGGAAAAAGATTATGTCGTGGTAGAAAAACGAGCAGTGGAGGTTAATGCGATAGCTGATGAGCTAGCAAAAGTCGGCTCTGGAGACCTTGGGCCACGCCGACTGAATGCTAGCTCTGAGAGAGATACATTGGTTAGTCGCAGGAATTCTCAACGGTCAAACTCTTCTGGAAGTCAACATGGCTATCATAATGATCGCAAAGTTTCTATTTCTATTTCTCCTTCAAATGCCTTGGGGAAAGCTATCACTTTGGCTTCTAATCGCATATTTGGTAATGCTACTGCCAAGGACACGATTTTGGAAGATGAAAAAAATTCAGGAGGAGATCTGAGTAGACAAGAGGGCTTGAGCTTGGAGTTTGAAAACAATCTTCTTCTCAATAAATTGAATTTACCTATTTCAAATACAATTGCCGCCCATTCCATCAATACAATGGAGCTTCCCACCACTGAGGACGAAAAATTCTTGAATAAATTGGAATCTCTCGCAACCAAAGCCCATGCTGTCAATCTTTTTGCTGATGTTAAGTTTAGTCAGCTAATACCTTCCCCCCCTTCCAACAATATGGAAGAAGATTTTCTTCATCATCATGACTATTTACCACCTTCGATCGTCAAAACAATATGTGAGGAAGGTGTTGTTTTGTATGTCAAAACGCTCTCATTGCTTGCAAAGGGGATGCTGATTGCAAGTGAATGGTGGAGCATGTATTACGAAAAAGATGATAAAGCAGATACGCAAAATCTTGTCAGGTCATTAAATCATCGGTGCTCTGTGAAGATCAACGAACTAGTTCAATGGATACGTGAAAAATTCAACGAATGTCTTGAGAAAGCAGAATATATTAAATTGAGATTAGAAGAGGCACTAGAGAGCATCTCTAAGGCTAACGCTCCTGTTTTATCGTCTTCTTTTAATGAAAGCCACAATGTTTATGTTGGAGGCTCTGAATCCAATGAACCGATTGTTGCAAGCAAAGTCAGCTCAGAAAAATTGATTTTCGATCGGGCATTAGAGATCTCGCGAAATGCAGCTGTTAATGAACTAGTCAAAGAAGACTTGAAAGGTTGTGAACTCGCTTACAGCACTGCAATTTGGATGCTTGAAGCCTTACTTGATGAGGGGAGTACAGATGAAGAAAAGTTGGATGTGGAAGACAAAGCCACAATTGAAAGATTTATTGTCAGTATTGGCAATAGATTGTCTGTTCTCAAGAAGAAGTTGGACTTGATTTAAACGACCGCGTTTGTTCCGACCAGTGTTTGGAATTCTTTGTTTCCTCACGGCCCATTATTAGTTAACTTCTTTTTTTACATTGTATTTCGCTCATATAGAGTGCAGATTTGGGTACATAGGTTGGGTATATTAAAATTTAGGATTATTTGCAAGTGTAGTTCAACATGATTTTATGTATTGATTCTTGATTTCTCCGGCGGTATTGTGACATAAGAACATTCGTCTTGTGGTCACCATTAACTAAAACTTATGAGATGTACTCTAGAGTTTTATGGTTCGTGCTGAAGAAGTCCCAAAGTAATAGACTTAGAACGGTTGTAGCTAGGCCTCATATGCATTCCAATTGGCCCCTTGTTAAGTGACTTAGATGTATTTCCCTTTTCAACATCTAGTTGTTTAGAGAGGGGTATTGGAGCTCTGATCTGTTCTTTTTGATAGTGATTAATAAAATGAGATCTATCAACCGTGTAGTTCCTAAATTCAGATGATTTCTGGCTCAGCAGGCCATCCAACTCCATTGTTTGATCTAAGAAGGGACGTTCTGAAGTCCCAACAACTTCAGTTCTCAAAGGAGAACTATGGGCAGGATTGTTGTGAGAAATCTTAGATTTCAAACGCTCGCTTGTAGGAGGAGGTGAATTCGCAAGTATAGGATATTCAGACAGCATTTCCGATCTCGGTTTTGCTTCTTGGATGGGCGAAATTGATTGATCCCTCATAAGACTTTCTGGAACGTCCTCAAGCTCATGAAGCAGTTCATGAAACAGATAAGGGTAATAATGACTGTTCGGCAGTTGGGCCAAGTCCGTAAGATTTGATTCGTGCGATAATGCTCGATTACTTAGTGTCAAAAATAGAGGTTTCAGTCTTGGACCTACTCTCGATGGAAACTTAAGTGTGAGATTTCCCTCTTCCTCATTTTCGCTATTGTTAGCCAGAGAGCACGAAGAGTCTGAACTGCAAGATTCCGAATCGGAGGATTCTCGCAAATTAATGAAAGTTTTCTTTGCGGCCCGAGGCTCAACTTCGTCATGGTCCGTGCCTGCGCGAACATTTGGACGTCTGCTCTCATTTGCCATCAGATTACCTAGGTTGAAATTCTTAAATTTTTCATTCATTGCATGTGAATGTTCAGTGTTCTGTTCAAGTGCTGAGTCAGACTGTGACACCTGCTCATTTAAAAGTTTCATTGCTTGTTTTCTTTTCCTGAACTCTTGATACTTAGAAGTAAGATAAGCATCATTAAAGCTGTCCAAAGAGGCAAAGCTTTCAGTTAATGGAAGAGATATCACAGACGAAGGTCTTCTGTTTGGATCGATACTTATGGGGCCGACTTTTATTTTGCTCAGAGATTCAAGGTGCGAATTATTGGGTGTTGGAGCCTTATCATAAGATGAGGTAGTATGGTCTTCAAGGGAATTATTTTGTTTCCCTGCCATTGATACACTAGAGCTGCGGCTTAAGCTGGCAAAAATACTTGACTTTCTTCGCTTCTTATCAGATCTCTGAATATCTTTGAAAGCCTCAATTGCAGATTGAGTTTTCATGTAAAGATCACCCCCAACGTTTCTTTTGGTTTCTATCTGTGAAGCCTCCTGAGACCCAATGCTATCTCGTCTAATAGAAGAACCAAAATCAATGACTTCTTGTAATAAAGTATTTCCAATTCCACCAGAAGATTTCCTTGCGGGCGGGATCAGTCCATTTGCAGTACTAAGTGACGCAAACTGTGTCAGCAATGAGCCATTTACCACATTGTGAGATACTGCGGTGGATGCTTGAGCAGTTGATGATATGGGAGACGATTTCTCGGTCATGGAATGATTTGTGGTGGTTAGAGAGACTTCTTCTCCAAGTCTGTTGCCTAAATTCACATCACAGTTTTCATTTTGGTTTATTTCATGTGAAGAGCGGGCGTCATCATCAAGAAATAATATATGTCCCGACGTTATACTCAGTCCGCTTTCGTTGCTGTAGGCTCTGAGGATATTTCTATCAACTCTTTTTGCTACACCCACTGTTGGGTTATAGTTTTCAGGGCGGCTCTTTATACTATTGCATGAATAATCGGTGCTTATGTGTGAAACTTCCGTGTTGAAAAAAAGAAACTCCTCGAGCTTCTCGGTATCTTCTTTAAAGTCCAAAAGTACAAAATCATGACGCTTGATTTCGTCGATATCAATCCTCCGTCTGCTGTTTTTGTCGAGCATTTTGCGGAGTAAGTCTTTTGCAAGCTCGAACTCCTCCTCTGTTACTTCTTGGGGAGAAGAGAATGATTTGCGGGAGTCTGGGAACTGAAGCTTTTCGTTAACAATGACATTAAACAACGCAAATTCTGAGTCTGCGTTGAAAGGCACGCGTCCAAAAAGAAGACAATAGAGGGTGACCCCCAATGCCCAGATGTCGATTTTGTGGTCAACCTTTGGGAGGCTTTGTGGGTGTTTTGAGGCCAACGGGGGATGCGGCTCCGAAAACCCTGCAGCCATAGTTGTGTCGCCAGACGTGTTAACGTCCACAATGGATGTCTGGCAAAGTTCCGGGGCAAAAAAAGCAGGCGTGCCCACGGTCTTAGCCAATTCCATCTCGGTGAACTGGACGCCGTCATCCGAGGCGCCAAGCGATGACGCGAAAGAGACGCCAAAGTCAGAGATCTTGACGGTGTAGTCGGAACTGACGAGCAAGTTTGCTGGTTTGATATCGCGGTGGACAATGCCGTGCATGTGTAAGTACTCGAGCCCCAACAAAACATCACGAAAAATGCGGCGGGACTGGCGAAAGGAGAGGTTTGGAGAAAACTCGTTGGACAAGAGATCACTGTCCTCTGCTGCGGTGCCAGCCAGATGATTCAGCACGCTGGGCCGCCGTGGGCCTGCCCAGCAAGGAATACGTTCAGACAGCGAGCTTTCGAGCGGGCGCGGCGACGGTACAGGCGACAGGCGCTTCCACTTGATCTCACCACGGTCCATGTACTCGAGCACGAGATAGATCTTGAGCAGAGCACGGTCATCTAGCACCTCCTTGAAGCGCACGATGTTACGGTGGTCGCAGCGCTTCATGATGGCGATCTCGCGGCGAATGCGGGCCTCGTACACGTTTTCGGGCAGGTGATATTGTGCTCCCGCGGTAGAGGGGCGCCGCATGCGGAGGCGGCGGTCCTTGCCCTTCCTGCTGACGATCTTGATAGCGACGAGCTCGTTGTTGACCAAGTTCTTTGCAAGCTTGACCTTACCGTGCTCGCCGCGGCCAATTTCGCGGAGAATCTCGTACGTGTTGAGGACTTTGCGTCGCGTGACAGGGTCGTACTCGAGCAACACATGTGTGGTTTCCTTGGCCACGGATGTGCGGCGAAAATCTGCACATCGGCCCGAAGCAGGCGTGAGCGTGGGAGTGCAATCATACAGGCTGGTAGACACAGTGCCAGGTATGTTTCCTGTAGCGTGGGACACGCGGCACTGGGTTTCGGGTGCCTCGGAGATGCTCGTGGGCCGTGCCACAGGCCGCTGGAACAGGTGAGCAGCCTTGCCTGTGAGGCGTTGGTGGCTGTCAGCGCAGTCGTCGAGTGCAGGTGGGTCTTTGAAAGCTGTGGTAATGGCCACGCTATCTGGCAACACGTGGGCCGAGTTTGTGGCAGTCATGGCACGCTAGAAAGGAAGTTCAAAAGAAGAAAAAAAAATATAATCGGCGCGAGGGGGCCGACAGCGCCTGGATCGGAGGGACGGGGGAGGGCAGAGAGAAAGAAAGACGGGGAAAAAAAAAACGGAGGGGAAAGGCCAGGAAGCACAGCCGGGAGAGTATTCAAAGACGCGGGGACGGTGTTCTTTGGGGATCAGGAGAGTGTTTATTGGTTTAGGGGAAAATGAGAGGGGGCTGGGCCAGGATGGATATGTTCAGTCGTATTGTTTGCGCCTGCCGGGCGGGGTGTGGAAATGGTAGCGAGTCTTGCGGCAGAACCCTGGGGCCGGGGAGGCCGCGCCCTTGGGCCGGGGCGGGCAGATTGGGCGAGCATGGATGTGGGGAGGGGTGCGTAGAAGAAGCGAGCGCATGGGCAGGGGCAGCCCCGGGGCCATTTAGAACCATCCGCACAAAGACGGCCCTGGGATAGGGCTACAAGCACATAAAAAGCAGGAATTGACCGAGGAAAAAAACTTAGCCCGAGAAGCAAGCTAGGAGAATAATGAGGGCAATAACAGGATAATGAAGCAGAGAAACACTAAAAAAAAATTAAAAGAATAAAAAAATTAAAAGAATAAAAGAATAAAATGGCATGACCTAATATAACAAAACAAAACAAAACAAAAAACATAATTCCTTGAGTGAAAAGAAGAGAATTAAAATAATAAGAAGAAGTAGGTTGGAAGTTAAAGTCAATACCGGTGAGGTAAAAACAGGTGAGGTAAAAACAGGAGGGTTGAGCAAGGAAAAAAATGATGAATCGACTGGAGAACCAATAAAAGGTTATAGAAAAAAAAAAATCTCAAAGACAGTGTGCTTGTATGTATCGCTTAATGGCGCGGCGGCCCGAGACCTATTCTATGCGTATATGGACGCACTGCTCCTGGCCGCGCCCCTCGCTCCGTGCCTCCCCACCTCTATGGGCGCCATTTTCGTCCTTGCTTGCGGCGTTGCTTGTACTCGCCCAATTGCTTCCAGATATTCATCGTCTATGGGGCGCGCGCTGCTGTTCCCCAGTCCCTGCGCGACTCCTGCCCTGTGTGGGGGAGGGGGAGGGTGGCCAGGACTGTGACGGGGCCAGAGCGGTGCCACGGAGAAATATCCATGGGGCCACGCCGTGGGGGGGAGGCGGGGGGGGTATGGCAAATACACAGAAATAGAAGGCTACGGCAAAAGGGGACTCGGATATTTTTTGAGGCATGCATCGGCTTGGGGTACTTTGAGGTTTTTTTAGGGGTTTTTAGGAAGGGGGGTTTCCTTTGCTTCTGCTGGTTTTAAGCTTACGGCCCGACGTTTGCAGTGTTGCTTGTAAATGTAGTCGTTGAGAGAACTATATTTCTCAATACTATGCGAATAGACTCCGAGTCTCGGTTTCCCGCGCGATGTGATGTTTTTGATTCTGCGCTGATTCGCAACTGATTTTGTAATTACAAACTCTTAATAAGAACAAACAAAAAAAAACAAAAACAAAAACAAAGAGGAATAGGCCACTACCAGACTAATATTCCCTCCCCCCCGCCTCATTTTTATTTCTTCTTTCGTTCCCCTCTCTATTTTTTTTTCTTTTTTTTTATTTCTTTCTTTCTCGCCCTAGTCTCCAGTCTGTCTATTCAGCATACATACCCCTCTTATGCTCGCCATTTCTACATACAGTTACCGCGGGCCCCAAAATTAATTACGGGCCTGTCACTCGAATTTCGGATCATGTATGCGGCCAGCCAAGTAGCCCCTCGGCTCAGCCTAGGGTCCCAGCGGCGCCGCGGGCATGGCCACACCCAACCATACCCATGCCGCCGGTACATCAGGCCTCACATCCGTAGTGCATGTTTGGAGAACCACGTCCCGTTAGGACGGCCGGCTGGGTCCAGGCACTGAACAGAAACACGCCTTTATTACTGAAGGAGAAATACCTTCCCCAACTAGCCTAAGTAAGTAGGGTGCAAATGCCATCGCATGTTGCCGCAGCGGGTTTACCTAGAGGCTCCCCATACACCAGAGACGGCTCTGCGGCCGAGTCTCCGCACAATACATCTCTTGCTAGTTTCACACGTCTCTATGCTATACACACTTGGGCCGTGCTACCGGTGGGCCAGGTCCCGTTTCGCTGCAGCACGGAGGCTCTGCAAGAAGCCTTGGATGCCTTCGCCGGAATACTCGAATCCGAAGCTCCTTGCGAGAATCGCCCCGATGCTGTTCTCGCCCATGTTCATACCTAACTCGGCATTTGCGCTGCGAAAAAACTCGCTCCGGACCACCTCCAAGATCTGTGCGGGTGTCCCATCGACGCCCTCGGGGAGCATGTCGCCGTACCGGTGCCGGATCTCCTCGCCCAGCATCGTCAGTAAGTGTTTCCGCACAAGCTCTTCAGGGAGCAAGTCCGAAAGCAGTAGTACCGGGTACAGATCCACGGAATCGTTTACGGGTCTGGTGGATGTGTTAATATATGGCGGCAATGCGTGGCCAGGATAGGGCCGCAGGCCCGCTCCCCGTAGATGCGGATACTCACTCTTCTTTTCCAACATCGTCTGCGACGTCGTTATCATTGTCATCGTCGGGGCGCGCTGCAATAATCTCCTGCACGGACCGCACCAACTCCTCGTCTTTCAACGTCCACATGTCTAGTTGCTCGTCGTCCCCCACATCTTGAAGCCAGTACAAAAACTTGTCGCCGGAACTGAGAAACGTCAACGCCACGACGCGGCCCGTGCGGCATGACTGCACGCGCTTGAAAGTCATGTCGCCTGGAACAATCAAGAGATTGTCCTCCTTCAACCCGCTGTCTGATTTAGGCGTCCAGGAAAAGTCGTAGAAGCCCTGGAAGCCAAGCGACGGCGCGATTGTAACCACGCCTTTGTGTGGCAACGGAGTACACCTCTTGGTTTCGTCATCGTATTGCACCTTGCCAGCGTTGAACTTAAGGGTCGTCGTCATATTGTTAGTTATTTTTTCGATGTGAACCTGTGGTGTTAGAAGGGGGGCGTGGTGGTTGGGGATGATGGTACTGGTGCTGGGTGAAGATGGTGTTGCCACGCGCGAGCACGTGACTGCGCGGCAGGCCTGGCGATACGCTGGGGGATCGGACCCAGGTATTATAGATGACGGCTTTTACTGGGTCGTTGGTAGTGCGGGCGAGGTATCGGGGACTGAATAGAAATGTGCGAGAGTTCTCGAAGCTTCCTTCTTTCCTACCTTTCTTCCTTCTTAAGCTTCTTGCTTTTTTTGTTGGAAGGAGTGGCGTACAACATAGATTCTAGTTCCCAAATTGCTAGTGATGTGTATATAGCAGCGAGTGTTGGTGCGAGTGCTTAGCACTGACCCAGAGCCGTAGAAGGACTCGAAATAGTGTCTTCATGTTTGATGGAACAAAAAAAAAAAATCTGCGGACTGAGCTTTTTGAAGTCCTCTGGAAAAAAAGATACCGTTTCGGCAGCCCAGTAGTAGCAGTGGCTCCAACTTGTCTTGTCCCAGGAATTGAAGCGGGAAACCGGCACGTCCAGCAGGACGCAAACTTTTGGTTTCATATAAAACATGTACTTTTCCACGAATCGATTAGCTGTGGGGTTTGGCGGAGAAATCTGATCCAAATGAATAGAAAATAAAACAATTGGAATAAGGGTCTAGAAAAAAAAGTGCCCTGTCTTGGTTTCTCGGAAGACCTTACGTTGAGTCAAGACACGAATAGAACGTCTCTTTACATGATCTTCAAGAACCGCTTGCCTTTATGTGCATAATACGGCGTGCCCCGGATGGACTGGAATGATTTTTAAATCACCTTTAAACGCATTGCTTACAGTGGGCAATGGAATTAGACTTATCAGGTTGTGAGAATGGGGAGGAACTACCAGACCTAGTGAATATACACCCTGTCACGTACCTGACCAAAGCCGGTGATGCAAACAATAATTCTAGTAGAAAGCGGATAAGAGACAAGCAGGCCGTTTTCCTCTTGTAGATCATCAAAGTGTATGCGGAGCTCTGGCGATTTAGCCATTCTAATTGCGTGTTTAACGCCGGAAAGATATACAGACTAACAAAACGTAGCTTTGCCGGGCCGGGAAAAAAAGCCAATGCGCCGAACCTTCAATAGCTGATGCTGACCAGAACAAGCAAGTGAATGACCCAGGCTATCGGAACACATCATACATAGCATAGCGCTATTGGAAGGGAACCATCGTACTTCTCCTTGTTATTATTATTTATTGTCGTTTGATCATAAGCATCAGCTCGGATATGCAAGCCCGAGTGCCAAAAACATATGTTCCAGATACGCAGACACGCAGTAACGCAGCCTACAAAAACTACATTTGATAATACCACAAGCCTGTTTATTACTATCCCGTCAATGTTCAATGAATATTGGTCCAAAGACTACTTTTGCCTTGCAGCTTCAAAAAATAGACCCACAAAAACAAACATTGGAATTAGATATACCTCCTCAGCAAGTACTTGGATGTTAAATCGTTTTAACTGGCGGATACATTGAACCAGTACTACCGAAACAGCACATATGACCAGTCAGTACGCCTCCATGTACGAAAAATCCACAACGTGAATAAATTTATTCTCATTCTCATTCTCATTCCTTTTTTCCTTCCCCCGCTCCTTCTCCTTCCCTCGACCACCAACGTGCCGTGTATGTGAACCACGCAGATTCGTCTCTCTATATTAGCCCTGCACCGTGTTCCTGCGTCTCGCCTCGCACCCCGCCCTCCAGGGCCTGAGAACCACCATGCGATACCAATAAGGATTAGGGTTCTTGACGGGTTATATTATATTGGCGCTTCTCCTCACCCATAAACACTCCATTTTCAAACACGCGCGACTGTGAAAACCACGCCCGCCTTGCCGTTCAACTTAGACTGTTATCCACCACCACTTACCCTTCCAAAACATACATTCACCCACTCTGCTCGCAGCGGCCCGCCATGTCCGAGTTTCCACCACCGCACATCAAGGTGCTTGTCGGCGAAATTGCCAGTATTCTCCGGGAACGCAACCAAACACTTGCCATTTCTGAGGCCGCGTGCGGCGGGCTCTTGCTGGCGTACATCGTGAGTGTCAACGGCGCGTCGAACTTCTACATCGGAGGCAAGTTGGTGTACCTGGTGAAACAACGGCTCAAACTTTCGGGCTGGAGTGACGAGGATATCCACATGTACGTCGGGCCACTGCAGCTGGTGGCGCTCAAGCTCGCGCGCACGACCAAGTACGAGCTTGGCTCGACATACGTGCTTTCAGAAACAGGGTTTGCGGGGCCCACCGCAGACTTGCATTTGGTTGAGCACGACGGCCATGGCCAGGTTGGGACTGTTTTCTTGGGACTCAGCGGGCCGCATGGAGACGTGTCCATCAAACACGAGACCGGTGCCAGCGATCGGTCCCGCAACATGGAGCTGTTTGCGACGCTTGGCTTACAGTTTTTGTTGGAGCATCTAAAAACCGCCGGCCGCTAAAACATCGTGCTGGGTGAATCGCGCCAGGCTTGCCTGAAAAGATACGCGTCGAGCCATGGAAATACGGACGCCGTTTCGGTGGTCGAGACGGTATTCTGCAGCGTGCTACATTTCACTTACTGTGCTAAGATATGGCGCCGCAAGAGAACCGACTTGGCTAGGTGTAGAACCATCACTGAAACGAAAAAAAGAACCATTTCTTGTTATTTTTGTTTTTCTTGTCGCCGGTGTTTCTGGCATAATCTTTGTATTTGTTACTTTTGCTTATTACTTTAAGTTGGTGCGTTGGGCTGGCTCTCTTTAATTTTTGTTCTGCTATATAATAGACATGTCGCCCTGAAGATTGATTCTCCTCGAGGATTGGGCCCCCACACTTCCGCCTGCCCAATCATATTTTTTCCACTTTTTTTTCCCTTTCTAGCCTTTTTAATTGTAATTGAACTTTAACCTCGGAACGTACACGTACGCATTCCTTAGACAGCCCCACGTATCTTGTCGGTCCACGGTTTTAGAAATGTGCTTCCAATTTTAGAAATCATGAGGTGCGGCTGCGGAGAGACACAGCTCTGTTGGTCACGTGACCCCGTGATCCGCGCTCCCTCGTGGATTCGATGTTGACACAAACCTCCAGGCCGTTCCCAAACCCTAAGTTCTTATTTCCACATCTTCACAAGTGCCGACAGTATGTTCAACAGACTCATAAAAAATAGGTTTTACTCAGTGCCGGGACCCTGATAACGATGCACACAAGCGCTCCGCAAAAGGCTGGCCTCCTTAACTATTCTTCCGGCCCGAGCTGCTATCGTTACTCCAAAAATAATGGCCACAAAAAAGACCTTCTTCTTTGCTCCTCGCATGTACTAACACCCTCCAAAGGCTTAAGCACGTCCGCAGTGAAAAAGTGAGGGATTACACATATATACCAACAAAAGGAAAGAGACTTCTGCAGCCTCGACAACGTCTAGTAGTGACCACGTACCACGACGAAACAAGAACAAGCACACACTTTTCGGCACACTATGGATCAAGATCTCAAGATCATTAGGCGCAAGGTCAACGGCTTTGTTGGCTTTGCGAACTTGCCCAAGCAATGGCACCGCAAGTCCGTCAGGAGAGGCTTCACGTTCAACTGTATGGTGATCGGTGAGAGCGGAATGGGCAAAACCACGTTGATCAATACTTTATTTAACCGCGAGGTCTTGGCGTCAAAGATTGACGATACCAAGTCGGTTGACAATGAGTCTGATGAGCCCACGTTGCGCATCGAAAACACAACATCTGAAATTGAAGAAGACGGTGTGAAGTTGAAGTTAAACATCATTACCGCCCCGGGCTTTGGCGAACACATCAACAACACAGACTCGTGGAAGCCCATCGTGGAAGAAATCGATACCCGATTCGATCACTACTTGGAGGCAGAGAGTAGAATCAATCGTTCCGCGATAACAGACAACAGAATTCACGCTTTGTTGTATTTTATCGAACCCACGGGCCATTCGTTGAAGTCGTTGGACATTCAGCTTATGAAGCTGGTCCATGAGAAAGTAAACTTGATTCCAATTATTGCCAAGTCGGACACGCTCATCGACGATGAGATCTCCAACTTCAAAGCCAGGGTGTTGGCCGACATTAACTACCAAAAAATCAAGATCTTCACACCTCAAGTGTATGAGAATGACGACGAAGATATTACGGGCAACTCGCGTGCATTGATTGCTTCTTTTCCTTTTGCTGTGATTGGTTCAACCACCGATGTGCAGACGGCCGACGGCAGAAGTGTTAGAGGCCGTGCCTACCCTTGGGGTATCATAGAGGTTGATAACGAAAACCACAACGACTTTGTGCGCTTAAGACAATTATTGGTGCGCAACAACTTAGAGGAGTTGCGCGAGACCACGGCTGATGTCTTGTACGAGAAGTATAGATCAGAGAAATTGCAGAACATGGGTATCGAACAAGACAACTCCGTATTCAAGGAATTTGACCCTTTGACTAAACAAGAGGAAGAAAGGGCTTTACACGAAGCAAAGTTGGCCAAGATGGAGGCCGAGATGAAGGCGGTTTTCCAACAAAAAGTTAGCGAAAAGGAGAAGAAACTACAGAGATCAGAGGCCGACTTGTTTGCGAGACACAAGGAGATGAAAGAAAAGTTGGCCAAACAAATTAAGTTGTTGGAGGACAAGAAAGCGCAATTAGAAAAGCAGAAGGCTTTACCTAGTGAGCACATTCCCGCTCCTGCCACTCAGAAGTCGAGAAAAGGGTTCTTGCGTTAGTTCCGCCAACCAGTTTTTTTTTTAATAAAACTGCTCAGGAAGAACTTAGCTATATACAGGCTATAATCAAAGGCACATAAAAAAGTATGATTAAACGCTGGAGTCGAGTACGTTGTGAATTCCACAGACTCATTTCACCAGGAGCGAGGCTGGAATCTTATTTTTTTGATGGACTTTCATCCGCAAGCAGTCCCGAAAAACATGTTCGTCGTACAATGTGAGCCGACCTTGGTTTCAATTGTCTGATGTGTGTAAGAAGGATCGCTGAGAACCATAGACCCTACGTCCACAAAAAAGAGTCCGATTGTGTAATATGTTTACGTTCGTTCGTTACGTTCCATTTTTTTTTCTAGTATAGGAATTGATGGGGGTAATTGCTTGAGCAGGGTGTCAAATGTAAATTGGCGATGTGTCTTAACTTAGACCGTTGGTGCACGGGTAGCCTAGGGGGGCAGTTTATAGTATAGCATATTGTTGCAAAGAGTGGAACGGCACGAATTTCAGAGGTTCAGAATATATTTCCGATTATTCAAAGATAACGAGAAAGAATGGAAGTATATAATAAAAAAAATAGAAAGAACAAAAATATACGTACAAATCATGCACATGTCCTTACGGCTGAGAAAACCAAAAATAAATAAAAAAAAGCGATACATGAAAACTTGTCTATGTATTTAACACACCAAAATTCAACCCACAGAAGGTCTTAAAAGGATATGAACACCCCTGGTAAAGGAGCAAACAACTATATATATATATAATAAAAACAGATATTATATATTGATGATAGAGTATGCGCCTGTCCGCACACATATGCTGTCTTATGGCCGAGCTGGAGAATCAAGCTAATTGCACGCCGCTCCCCCCCCCTCCCCACCAAATACCGCATCTCCGGGGCCGTGCAAACAGCTGGTTAAACAAGTGAGGCATCTTATAAAAAATAATGTTATTAGTCTTCTGTTAAGTTACCCATTACACGACAACACATGTTTTGGGCACCAACAGCGGGCCCACGAAGCTTTCGCTCAAAACCCATATGCACCACAAATAAAAAAAAAGAATGATGATAAATGATGATAAATAATGGCTAATGATGGTTAATGATAATAATAATAAATGAAAAAAAATGATAATTAAAAAAAAAAAAGAACTAGCCTTTATGGCAATTGGGATCTCCAAGAATCATCACAACATGCAATCTAGCGTACCACCCGGGTCTTAGAGGCCCTAGTAACGACGGCACAAAAAAACAGTAGATTAGCGCGGCCTTAATATCTGGCGCTAATCTCTGGCACTAGGCTGGGCCCACTGTGCCCCGGCGCCTTTCAAATTTTTTTTTTTTTTTGGCGCGGTTCGCCGGTCCATATGCCGGGCCCCCATTCTGCAGAAGAATCCCAGCGCAGGAACTGTGAGCACGCTCCTGACGTGTTCTCTCTTTTTCAGTTGTTCGTACCACCTTGGCTCCACATCCATATCTGTGCCCAACTCCGCCGCATCTACGAACACCCATTTGACCCGATCCGATTTGTCTTCTACCGCGTCCCCACCATCGAACACCGCCGCGTCCATCCATACCTTTTTTGTACGCACCACCTTCAGTCAAGTTTAGAACATGGCTACACCCAGTACCACCGGCGGCGGCGAGACTGCGGCGCCCGTGCCAGCGCCGATTTCCGAGCAAATCAAAACGTTGCAATTTGCGTGGTTTGCCGGCCACGCGGTGACCGTGACCAGTGCTGCGTTCTATCTCTTGACGTATGTCCGCGTGTTACCAGGAGCATATAAGTTCTGGTACAAGTTGGCGTTTTTGGGCGCTGTGCAGAGCTTCGGCGTGTTGATCTTCCAGCTGGCAAAGAAGCTGGGCGTCAGCCCGGCGTTGTTGCTCCGGGATGACAATGTCCACTACTTGCTTTTGGCGGCGGTGCTTTTGTTCTACTCCCCGTACGTCTTGTTAACCTTGTCCACGTTTTCGTTGTTCTCCACCTTCCACGTTTTGTCGTACGCACGCACGTTCTTGTTTCCCGCCTTCGGCATCCCCGACACCCACCCGTTGAATGTGCACGTGCACAACTTTGTCTTGGCTAACAGCAGCAACTCCATTGCGTTCGCCTCATTATTGGAAGTGTACACCGTCGCCTGGATGTTGGTGCGTGTGCTCACCTTCAGAGCAAATTCGCTCTTGCCGCTTGTCGCCTATGTCGTCTTCATCAAGTTGAGATACGAGAAGTCCGCCTTCACTAGAAATGCGTTCAAGTCCGTCGAGTTGGGCGTTGAAGGCTTGGTGAACAGGGCAGGCGTGCCTGCTCTTAAAGATGCCTGGGTCAGCATCAAGGGTATTCTCCATCAGATCGCTGCTATTCTGATTGTGAACGACCACAACAACGAAAAGTCCTTGTAGGTCTGTCCTCATATTTTGCGATGGGCAACGCTATTGGCGCTTGAAGGAGTGCATGCATGGCTGTCTATCTGAAACGGAAGAAAAAGGGGGAAACAAAAAACTGTATGCTAACGTTTCTCCGTCTCGCTCTGACTTTCTTATTAGTCGGAGGCGCTTGCAGAATATGCCTTCAAGAAGCTTTTGTATCAATTCCTGCCATATATATGGCTAATCACATACTCAAAACTTGCATATTCAGCCGGCGTAGCATAGCGCTGTCTTTTGACTTACTTGCCGAAAGAATCCCAATATCCAAAGCTGTAACTCCTGTAGTTTGTTGACATGCCTTTTATCATGGTAAGATGTTGCTCCCCGTGATACCTTCTTTTATTTGCATATGTCTTCACATGTATCTTCATAAACTATATATTCATATCTCGAGACATAGAATAAAGTAAACCACGGCCTTTGTTTAAAGTGCTACACAAAAGAAAACATCTCTTAATAGAGGTAGACCAATAAAGATACCCTTTTATTAATGCGTCCAATGCGTTGGAAGAATTCGTTGCTCTATATACTTTCAGATCAGAAAACCTCGCTTAATAAACGCAATGTAATACTCAGGTGACTTATTTAGTTTTTTGCCCAAAACTCAGAAGGGCCGAAGGTAAATTCAATTATAATATTATGCTCATTAAGCTCGCCACAATCTCATGAACTTAAAACGATTCAAATCCACAAAGTGAAACAGAATAGTTATTTCTTCAAAAAAAAAAAAAAAAAATTGGCGTAATTATTACAACAGGTGAAAGTTGGCTCAGTAGAGCTTAGTAATAAAACCAAATGCACTCTTCGTATTCTACTGCTTGCGCTAGTGACATATTTTTTCAGTTATAGTTCCAGGAAAAGTGCAACGTGATTCTTGAAACATTGCAACTTTTATCAAAAGACACATGCAGGTATATATAATGGCATAATTGATCACTAAATGTGTATGTGCGTCTATAATGATGGAATGTATACATTTTGTTCTCGTGACTCCAATCTTTCTCTGAAAGTATTGAAAAATATGTATGGAATTGAAGAGGTTTCATATTGCGAACGACTTAGCGAAATAATAACGTATAGTCTGGTATATCATCCAATTTAAGCCTTCATTTGCCTTTTTTTGATACATGTGCGATATCAGCTTCATGTATTTCATCTGAAAGATTGGTTTATGCTTGTAAAATCGGATTTATTCAAATGAATTCTAAATGGGAACTTTTCTGTTTATATCGAAAATTCGTTTTTTGCTTGCTGTGTTATATATTATACATTATTGCTAATAAGTTCATACAAAATCCAGCCACTTTCCATAGAGTGAGAATCTGATTCAAGATTTTCTTGACCCTTAGAAAAATGAAATGGATTTTGTTTGTGATAGACAGGCAAAATCAAGTTAAGTGGCTCTAATGAGCAGTTTAGAAGATTATGGAAGAAATAATTAGTGCGTTTTGTTTCAAATTTTCGAGTCTTCATAAAGAAGAATAATATTAGATTAAAAATATAGACCTTTTCCATCATCACAAGAAGCTATTAAAAGTAATAGGAAGATATACTTTTGATATACATCAGGAGTATATACACTTTTCTTTGCTGACAAAATTTCCTTCAAACTCATGGGTATCGCAAGTTGCGATGTTCATGCAGTCACGTGTTATGACAGATACACTAGCCCGGGTTCTTATCTCCTTCCTACTTATTGCCTATATACCCAACCCCACTTCATACCCCGGGGCTCATTAGTTGATACCACCCTTGTTGTGCAAATTACTATTAAACACGAGACCTTACGGTGACCCTAGTATTTGGGGTACGTATACCAAAATATATTTCCTTTACGCTCATTTCAATGAAACTTGCCTCATTAACCACTTTGGCCTGTGCCTTAGCCGGATCAAATGCCGCATTTCTTTCGAATTTTGCGGGTGATTTCAAGGCAGGAAACGCTCAGAAGGTGTTGGCGAACAGTTTGAGTCAACTTTCGGCCCAATACAACGATGTCATGACTGTTTTGGATGAAAAAACAGGCGATGTCTACACTAGACTTGCTCAGTATTTCGCCGACCCAGTCAACTCTGTTCCACGGGCTGTTGTCAATTCGTGGCAGGATATGTTTTTACAATTTCCCCATGATATTTCTCAGTTGTGCTTTAAAACATATAACAAAAACAAAAACATCAAAAACTCGGTAGAGTTCGACTTTCATGTGTCCGATTCCAGTTTCCCAAATCACAAGTTGAGGGTGAAAACAGTTCCCGAGGATTTGGGTATAGACTCTGTGAAACAGTACACGGGATACTTGGATGTAGAAGATGAAGATAAACATTTTTTCTACTGGTTCTTTGAGTCGAGAAACGACCCCGCAAAGGATCCAGTGATTTTATGGTTAAACGGTGGTCCCGGATGCTCGTCATTGACGGGTCTATTTTTTGAATTGGGCCCCTCGCTGATAAACACCAAGTTGCAGCCTGAGTTCAATCCATACTCCTGGAACAACAACGCATCAGTCCTTTTTTTAGACCAGCCTGTTAATGTGGGATTCTCTTACTCGCTGCAATCCGTGACTACCACTGCTGCAGCTGCAGAGGATGTTTATGTATTTCTAGAGTTATTCTTCAAGCAATTTCCTACCTTCCAGAAACGTGAGTTCCATATTGCGGGAGAGTCATATGCTGGTCGGTATATCCCCTTGTTCGCGTCCGAAATTTTGCGCCACCCTGAACGCTCATTCAACTTCAAATCCATAATTATTGGTAATGGCATGACTGATCCTCTTACTCAGAACCAATACTACAAACCCATGGCCTGTGGTGAAGGGGGAGTGCCCCCTGTGTTGTCTGAAGAAGACTGCTCGTCGATGGCAGAACATCTCCCGCAGTGTACGAAACTCATTGAGGCATGCTACAACACAGGCTCTGTTTTCGACTGTGTGCCTGCCAGCATTTATTGCAATAATACTGAGCTCGGACCATACCGGAGAACTGGTCGGAACTTCTATGATGTCAGGAAAATGTGCTACGGTGATGCCTTGTGTTATGGTCAATTGCAGTACGTCAGAGAGTACTTGAACTTGCCCGAGGTCCGTCATAAGTTGGGAGCCGAGGTTGACTTCTACAAGGGATGTAGCAACGAAGTCATGCGCAACTTCTTGTCTACAGGTGACATGCTGAGGCCGTCCCATCGCTGTGTGTCTGAGATTTTGGAGACCGGGTTGCCCGTGCTTCTCTATTCTGGAGACCAGGATTTTATCTGTAATTGGTTGGGTAATCTTGCGTGGTCGACCAAATTGCCGTGGTCCGGGCAAAGCCTGTTTGGGTCTCTGCCAATGAGAAAATGGATTTCAGGGAACAAGACTACTGGTGAAGTTAAGAATTATAAAAATTTGACCTTTTTGCGAGTGTTTGATGCCGGGCACATGGTACCTTACGATAAACCCGAGACTTCCTTAGAAATGGTCAATAGGTGGATTTCAGGTGACTACGCCTTCTGAACCAGAATCTCTGGGAGAATGTATCAAGAAGGAAGCATGGGGTTTGTGATTCCCCGTGAATATTCAGTATAAATAAATGACAAAGACCACACGATCGGAAGAAGATCGCATAAGTTAATCTTTAATTTTTTGGCAGGTATTCTATAAAACTATTGGGATCCAGAAGTTATTGCAGGCTAAATATTGGGCTCTCTTGAATAAGTTCGACTGAAGACCCGCGAGGTGAAGTACAGTATTAAAGTATTACTATGATAGACACCAAACGTAGACCATCAGTACGCGAGATATACTCAAATGAAAAACA
Source organism: Metschnikowia krissii (assembly GCA_030561945.1). Lineage (NCBI taxonomy): Eukaryota > Fungi > Ascomycota > Pichiomycetes > Serinales > Metschnikowiaceae > Metschnikowia > Metschnikowia krissii. The sequence goes on along the minus strand of JAKTYP010000062.1, from coordinate 148,450 downwards.
GTAAACCAGTATCAAAACCTAGTTAGCAGGATGGGATATTTTAGCACCTGAAAACTTTATTTTGACCCTTCAGAAGTGAAGATTCCAAAAAAAAATGTGTGAGCCGGCCCCTTTGTTAATACCATTTATTAACTCAACAATTCCTGGGGAACATATCAGCCTGGTTAGCTCAATCGGTAGAGCATTTGACTCTTAATTCTAATAAGGTCAATCAAAAGGTTGCGGGTTCGAGCCCCGCATCGGGCTGATTAAGCCTGGTTAGCTCAATCGGTAGAGCATTTGACTCTTAATTCTAATGAGGTCAATCAAAAGGTTGCGGGTTCGAGCCCCGCATCGGGCTGATTAAGCCTGGTTAGCTCAATCGGTAGAGCATTTGACTCTTAGTTCCAATAAGGTCAATCAAAAGGTTGCGGGTTCGAGCCCCGCATCGGGCTTCAAAATTTTTTTCTTGCACTTTCTGGCCCCCAATGTGCTCTAATTAAAGTAGAGGGGCACAGTATTGAAAACATGTTAATGGAATGCTCGGATCTATGATGTCGCATGACCGCGGCCCTGTAGGTTCAAATAATCGTGCGATAATTTAAACAGATAGAGGCCCAATCAAAGTGAAAGTAATCCGCGCAGCTTGGGGCAGGAGGGGCCCCCAACAAATATACATAGCCAGCTCGGGGAAATCTAACACCTTGCCTTTCTACGGGGTCTGTCCCCAATTCACTGATTTCGGATAACAGAAGCGTAGAAACACAATTATAATAAATGCCGATTTTTCTTTGCTGTAATAGATCAAGTCAGTTTTTTTTCAAGAGGCGGAAGAATTCATTGGTACGTCTGCTCCTTGGCCCTAGCGAATTAAGGCCAGTAGTTCCCCAGCACCAATGCTAGGTTTCCCACAAACAGAGTTTACAACTAAGTTTCAGAACGTAGTCCACCGTTAAGTTTCACTTGGGATCTATTCTTGTTATCAACACATTCTCCTTTATTGTTCGTGATTTAAAAAGCTCATTTTTATTCCTGCTAAAATCTGCAGATATTTCCAACATTCCTAATCCCATTTTCCATAAATATTCCGCAGCGCTCCAGCCCACGGGGTCACCCTCTGCCAATGGGGCAGCCCTTTGAAACCAGGACCGTCTCGAATCTTCAGGCCTGTGGCCATATACGTCACCGTCGAACAGCAACGAAGCTTTCGCGCGCATCACGTGACCACACCACGCAGGCCGCCGTGGTTGCGAAAAAAAGATTCGCGTAGAACTCGATGGAAGATTCCAAACCGCCCAATGGATTAGGGCCTTGGCGCATATATAATGGGCAGAGCCCATGGCAAGCCTTACACAAAATTTTCTATCATCACTTACTATATATACAAATCACATAAACCATGTCTAAGTCTGTCGGTATTGATTTAGGAACTACCTACTCTTGTGTGGCCCACTTCTCGAACGACCGTGTCGAGATCATCGCCAACGACCAAGGTAACAGAACCACCCCATCTTTTGTTGCCTTCACTGACTCTGAGAGATTAATTGGTGATGCTGCCAAGAACCAGGCCGCCATGAACCCGGCGAACACTGTCTTTGACGCCAAGAGACTTATCGGAAGAAAGTTTAGCGACGCCGATGTCCAGGGTGACATTAAGCACTTCCCTTTCAAGGTCGTGAACAAGGAGGAGAAGCCCGTCATTGAGGTTGAGTTCAAGGGTGAGACCAAGACCTTCACCCCAGAGGAAATCTCCTCGATGATCTTGACCAAGATGAAGGACACTGCCGAGTCTTTCTTGGGTACCCTGGTCACTGACGCTGTTGTGACCGTCCCAGCTTACTTCAACGACTCCCAAAGACAAGCCACCAAAGATGCTGGTTTGATTGCAGGCTTGAACGTCAAGAGAATTATCAACGAGCCCACCGCGGCCGCCATTGCTTACGGTTTGGACAAGAAGACCGAGCAGGAGAAGAACGTCTTGATCTTCGACTTGGGTGGTGGTACTTTTGATGTCTCCTTGTTGTCCATCGAAGACGGTATCTTCGAGGTTAAGTCCACCGCGGGTGACACTCACTTGGGTGGTGAGGACTTTGACCACAGATTGGTCAACCACTTCATTGCCGAGTTCAAGAGAAAGAACAAGAAGGACTTGTCCACCAACCAGAGAGCCTTGAGAAGATTGAGAACCGCCTGTGAGCGTGCCAAGAGAACCTTGTCTTCTTCTGCCCAGACCTCTATCGAGATTGACTCTTTGTTCGAAGGTATTGACCTCTACACTTCCATCACCAGAGCCAGATTCGAGGAGTTGTGTCAAGACTTGTTCAGATCCACCTTGGACCCTGTTGAGAAGGTCTTGAGAGACGCCAAGGTCGACAAGTCCCAAGTTGACGAGATTGTCCTCGTCGGTGGCTCTACCAGAATTCCAAAGGTCCAGAAGTTGGTATCTGACTTCTTCAACGGTAAGGAACCAAACAAGTCCATCAACCCTGATGAGGCAGTTGCTTACGGTGCTGCCGTCCAGGCCGCCATCTTGTCTGGTGACACTTCTTCCAAGACCCAGGACTTGTTGTTGTTGGATGTTGCCCCATTGTCTATGGGTATTGAGACTGCTGGTGGTATCATGACCAAGTTGATTCCAAGAAACTCTACCATCCCAACCAAGAAGTCCGAGACTTTCTCCACTTACGCTGACAACCAGCCAGGTGTCTTGATTCAAGTCTTTGAGGGTGAGAGAGCCAAGACCAAGGACAACAACTTGTTGGGTAAGTTCGAGTTGTCTGGCATCCCACCAGCCCCAAGAGGTGTCCCTCAAATTGAGGTCACCTTCGACGTCGACGCCAATGGTATCTTGAACGTCTCCGCCTTGGAGAAGGGTACCGGTAAGACCCAGCAGATCACCATCACCAATGACAAGGGTAGATTGTCTAAGGAGGACATTGAGAGAATGGTCTCTGAGGCCGAGAAGTTCAAGGACGAGGACGAGAAGGAGGCTGCCAGAGTCCAGGCCAAGAACGGCTTGGAGTCTTACGCCTACTCCTTGAAGACCACTTTGGGTGAGGAGGAGTTCAAGTCCAAGTTGGAAGCCGCTGACGTCGAGACCGTTACCAAGGCTGCCGACGAGACCATTGCCTGGTTGGACGACAACCAGACTGCCACTACCGAGGAGTTCTCTGACAAGCAGAAGGAATTGGAGGGCACTGTCAACCCAATCATGGCCAAGGCTTACCAAGCTGGCGCTGCCCCAGGTGGTGCTGCCCCAGGTGGATTCCCAGGTGCCGCTGACGGTGGTGCCGCCCCTTCTAACGACGGCCCAACTGTTGAGGAGGTTGACTAAACGATTTAGCGAGCTAAGTCACGTTCTACATTTGATAGATTAATGTAAAGTAATGAAGAGTTTTGAAACGATGAAAGATTGTATTGTACTACCCATAGTGTAGTACCACAAGGCTAAATGGGGCAAGTTTCTTAGAACTTTTGTGGCGAGTGTCATAGGAAACCTCGGTAGTCATGGCGTTCGTCATTATAAGTCACCTTCACAAAGTCATAGTGTTGAGTGAAAAATTTCGTGTCGTATTGTTGTGTAGTACTCAAATATAAGACATGCTAAATTTGGCCTTACCTTTTGACCTAGAGCAATTATGAGAAAATTATTCAGCATCAATTGATGTTCTAAATACATAAACCAAACTAGCTATCTTGAGTTCTCAGTATTTATATTTCCTTAACTGGTGAATTTTGGATCAGAAAATGAAACCCTACAATATACAAAAATTATACATAACAAAAAGTGTGATGAGGCTCACCATGCGCACTCAGTTCAGCGACTAAGGACAGTTAGAGTTTATGCAAAGACACTTATATGGTATTGTGTTTCAGTCATTTCTTACAAGGTATCACAGGAAATACCCACATGCAAACGCCATAGCGTATATAATATACCTCCATCACCAGTGCATTCTCACCACTGTGGGTGAGCGCGACCAATGGCTGTTATAACATACCATCACACACACACCCCCCCCTCTCTTCTTTCATCGTATAATTATAAATTTAACACGTCAGCCACCCATTCTCATACGTTTATTAGTTGTAATCAAGCCAACACTATAATGGCTTCTCATAGTCCAAACGAAATTTTATCTCAGCCACACAAAAGCACCTGCTGAAAGTAGCCACTCGGCAATGGCTACAGTTACTGTGATGATTGAGGGGGAATGAGATGGTCATTTTCAGGGTTTAGGCTCCGGCCAATTATATTCGAGATTATGTGAACAACCCACCTGTTCCCCCGCCTCTTGTCCTCGTCATATGAGTATCACGTGATCGGCCCTTTTCCCCGATTTCCGTTTCTGTAATTCTCGTTGAGACCGGAGACCCCAAACGACATAGGCGCGTGTGCTACCGGCAGGACGGATGGTGTCGGAAATGCATACCCAACTTCCGAGCCCTTTGCAAAGAAACCGCGGTGCGAACCCAAAAAAAATATATATATACCGGGAATTGAACACCCGGGAGAACGGAGCCTTGTAAACGAGCGAACTCGATACGAGTGCGATCAGAGGTGCAACTTTCTTTTCCACACTATTTCTTGGTATGTGTCAAAACACACCGTGGTAGGCGATAAATGTCTAAACTGAGAATTAAGGAAACGATCAAGGTCTTGGCACACATTTGACAGATGAATTTTGTAAAAAAAAATTGAGTTTTTCTCCATGTGCCGATTGAACGTTTTTTTAACTTCCACTGCCCCGCCATTCACTTTCCCAATAAGCGCACTAGAAGCCGTTTCTCCGGGAACGCCCAGATGCTTCAAATAGCACCGGAAAGTGCGCCACGGAATGCGCAATGACTCCCCACTAACAAATATCTAGAAATCATGGCCACCCACTCCGTAGTCCACGAAGCCAATGGCATCGAAAAGCACCACACGCCACAGGAATTTTTCGAAAGACAGCCCAACCCGGGCCACGTGAGCTCGCTCGTCGAGTATGAGGATTTGTACAAGCAGTCGATCAATGACCCAGAAGCCTTTTTCGGGCCCATGGCACGCGACTTGTTGCATTGGGACAAGGACTTTGTCAAGACCAAGGCCGGAGATTTGGTCAATGGTGACGCGCAATGGTTTATTGGTGGCGAATTGAATGCGGCATACAACTGCGTTGACAGATGGGCGTACGCGCATCCGGACAAGACGGCGATCATCTATGAAGCCGATAGCGAGGAAGACTCCAGCAAGTTGACCTATGGCGAGCTTTTACGCGAGGTGCTGAAAGCCGCTGGCGTGTTGAAGAGCTGGGGCATCCAAAAGGGCGACACCGTCGCTATTTACTTGCCCATGAATGCGCACGCAATTGTGGCCATGTTGGCTGTCGCCAGATTGGGAGCGATTCACTCCGTGATCTTTGCCGGCTTCTCGTCTGGATCCATTCGCGACCGTGTCAACGATGCCAAGTGCAAGGCATTGATCACCTGTGACGAGGGCAAGCGTGGTGGCAAGACCATCAACATCAAGAAGCTTTGTGATGAGGCTTTGCTTGAATGTCCATCCGTAGAGAAAGTCTTGGTGCACAGACGCACTGGCAACAGCGCCATTGAGCTTGTCGAGGGCCGTGATTTTTGGTGGCACGAGGAAACCGAGAAGTTCCCAGGCTACTGCCCACCAGTGCCTGTCAACTCTGAGGACCCCTTGTTTTTGTTGTACACGTCTGGCTCCACTGGTACACCAAAAGGTGTTGTGCACACCACTGGTGGCTACTTACTTGGCGCTGCAATGACGACAAAGTACATTTTTGATGTGCACCCTGAGGATGTGCTTTTCACCGCCGGTGATGTTGGCTGGATCACGGGTCACACATACGCCCTCTATGGACCTTTGCTTTTGGGTATACCTACCATTGTATTTGAAGGCACTCCCGCATTCCCCGATTACGGTCGTTTGTTCCAGATTATTGAGAAGCACAAGGCTACGCACTTTTATATTGCGCCCACCGCATTGCGTCTCTTGAGAAAGGCAGGCGAGAGCGAAATCCCAAAGTATGACTTGTCATCGTTGAGAACTTTGGGCTCAGTTGGTGAGCCCATCTCGCCAGATATCTGGGAGTGGTACAACACTCACGTTGGTAAGGGTCAATGTCACATCTCCGACACCTACTGGCAAACTGAGTCCGGCTCTCACTTCATTGCGCCTATCGCCGGTGTCACGCCAAACAAGCCTGGTTCCGCATCTTTACCATTTTTTGGTATTGACACGTGTCTTATTGATCCTGTGTCGGGCAAGGAACTCCTGGGCAACGACGTTGAAGGTGTGTTAGCCGTCAAAAACACCTGGCCATCGATGGCCCGTACTGTGTACAACAACCACCAGAAGTACATGGACACGTACTTGAGGCCATACCCCGGATACTATTTCACAGGTGACGGTGCAGCCAGAGATCATGATGGCTTCTACTGGATCAGAGGAAGAGTTGACGATGTGGTCAATGTCTCTGGTCACAGATTGTCCACTGCAGAGATTGAAGCGGCGTTGATTGAGCACCATGGTGTATCTGAGGCTGCTGTGGTGGGTATCAACGATGACTTGACTGGACAAGCTGTAGTGGCGTATGTTGCTTTGAAGGACGAAGCTGCTGCAAAGATCGAGAACCACGAGAACTCTGACGAGGCATTTAATCTTAGAAAAGAGTTGGTCATGACGGTAAGATCTCATATTGGACCATTCGCTGCACCAAAGTCTGTTATTATCGTGAAGGATTTGCCCAAGACCCGTTCCGGAAAGATCATGAGAAGAATCTTGCGTAAGGTGTCCTCTAATGAGGCTGATCAATTGGGTGACATCACCACCTTGTCCAACCCACAATCTGTCGCTGGAATCATCGACAGCTTTGCCGCTCAATTCGGCAAAAAGTAGATGCCACACTCTAATCCTTTCTCGTTAACTTGTAGAAAAGGTAATAGAATAAGAATATTCGAGTTCACTTGCACATGTACTCATGTTATCGTATCCAAGTTCTCAACTTCCTCTACCTCCCCACTCTCTACTCTTAATCCTAATTGAAATTCTCTAAATCTAAAACATGAGCAAATACCTTTATGAGTGCATATTGGATATTGGTCACGTGATGTGGCAGATGACGATCTCTGTGATGACGGGTCGTACCATGACTGAGGTGATTTAAGGCATACAGAAAATCCCATCTACGCCTCGCAATGACTAGGAAATATAACAGTACACACTTACACAATCTTTCAAGGGTACTCATCCTCTTTCTTACGGTGAAGATTCTCCACTTTGCGATCATCACTGTCGGACCTACCCAGTTTGATGTCTCATCGGCAATTCTCTTGAAACACTACCTGGCGGAAAAAAAGACCCTATCAACGTTCAATACATCGAACAAGTTGCTCAATCGGTGGCTTGGGAACATAGCTCGTCTTTTTTTGGATAGATTTGTTGATGCGCTCGTGACCTGGGACGCAGTATACTTTGCCGATCTCTTCACAAACGGTATTCGGTTCGAGCACCAGTTTGTATTCTGTCCTCTTTGGTGGCGATTGATCCATGCCATCCCAGTCAACCCTGAAACCCAATTCTACTCCCGTCTCATCTGTGCGACCGTTCTCGCGAACGTGTGCCATCTTTTTGCCGCGCTTGTGCTCTATTTCTACACGCTACGGGTGTTCAGAACGGCTCGGATTTTCTCTAGTGAGCAAATGGCGCTTGCGACGCTGATGCTCTTCGTGTGTTCTCCCGCAGCAGCATTCTTGACTGCCCCATATTCCGAAGCCATTGCTTCTTTGTGCAGTTTCTTGTGCCTCTTTGCTAGAGACGCCGGATTGGGCTCAAGCCAGTTGGTGTATGCAGCGAATTTGCAGCCAAGCGGGACGACCTGGGACAGGGGCAAGCACAAGGATGAAGAGCCTTGCATGCCGGCCGCCGCACAAGATTGCTTTGAGCGGTTGGGCACTAAGACGCTCTTGAAACCCCCATCATGGCCGATGCGGCCGAGCGCTATGCACACATGTCTTTACCTTTGCAGCGGGGCGCTTGCAGCGCTCGCGTTTGGCTTCCGCGCCAACTGCTTGCTCTTGGGAATTGTATACATATACGACCTCGTGTTCAGGAAAACAGAGAACAGGCTCTTGCCGCTAGTCGCCGGGCTGCTTTTGGGAATCGCTTTTCTCGCAGCACAAGTCCATAGTTACATGGCGGTGTGCTTGTCCTTCGATCGAGGCGCGTGGTGCAACTACCGCGTGCCCGCGCTCTTTACGTATGCGCAATCGCATTACTGGGACAATGGACTCTTTAAGTATTGGAAGGTGGGGAACGTGCCGAACTTCATCTTTGCAGCACCCACTGCATTTTTTCTGGTGTATGCAATGCGGTACTTCGCCCAGATCTATCCAGTGGAACGGATATTACCTATTTTGGCGGTCAACGGTATCTTTTTGTGCATGGTGATGTTGTTATGGCACGTTCAAATAATTACACGTATCCACACATTCTTGCCGGTGGTGTACTGGCTCGTGGCGGGGCTCCTCACTCAGCCAAACCCTGTGGGTCAAAAACTGGCAACATTATGTGTGGCATATTTCGTGGTGTGGAACGTTTTCCAAACAGCGCTCTTCTCTGCATTCCTACCGCCAGCCTAGTCAATTTTACTTCAAAAAAAAAAAAGTGTGTCAAAAAAAATTCGGGAAAAAATCCAGCCAAAGTCCAAAAATAATTGGAAGAAGTCAAGAATTTAAGAAATAATGGGCGTGTCAAGACAAAGAGAAACGACAGGTGATGCTGGAGAAATCAACTGGAAAGTTGCTGGCCCAAGGTCGCTGAATGATGTGCTGCTGGATGAAAACGGCGAAAGTACCCGGAAGCCAAGATGTCCTAACAGGTGCTCGGAACTTTGTTTACTTGCCCACACAAGTACAAGAGAAGCAACGAGTCTTTTTTTTTTCGCACCCACTCGTTTTTTTGCCTGTTGCGACCAGGACCGCGCCCTGGATCATAATACCTTATTGGGAAGAATTTGCCGCGGGCGCTGATAGCCGTTCGCCGCCCTTATAAGGTATGGGGTTTGTGCCATCTTCAAAGAAAATGTAAAAACAACAAAAACACTCTGCGTTGCTTGAATAATAGCTCGAATAATTGCTGGAATAATTGCTGGAATCAGAAGCAGAAAAAAAAAATTGGTGGAAGAAAGAAAAAAAACTATTTTGCAACGATATGCTTGTTGATGTCTTGGCCTCTGTTCAGCCCAAGCACTATGTGTACTTATTAATCGCAGTGTCCTTGGCCACGGCCTACTTCAACAAATTCAGCAAAGCCAGCAATAAAAAAAAAAGAAACTCAAGCGCCGTGAAACTGGCAAACAGGGACCGCAAATTCGGCACCTGGATTCCGGAAGATTTCGTGACTCCGGTTCCTACACCATTCAAAAATTGGGACGTTAATAAAACCAGACCGCTTCCATACAGGGCGTTCAAACACAAGTACAATGTAACCATGGGTATTCGCAACATGGAATGGGATTCTTGGATTGAGTCGGATAATGAGTGGATGAAGTACCACTCGGAGAAAGTAAAGCGTCTTGAGGAAAGAGGCACCGAGGTTTATGGAACCTTGCCCGGCGCCGAGGCCGCCGTTCTCGAACTCTTGAACGAGTTTTGGGCGTACTTGCCTGCAAGATACCCTTCTCTTTTCCGGCAGCTCGATAATGGCTTGGAAAATCTTCTTACTGGCGAGATCTTCATATTTAAAAATTGTTCTGAATACACTGAAGACCCTATGGTGATGGCAGCGAAAATGGTGCAGGACGACTTAGCCATTATGATTGAGGGCACCGACGGTAACTACGTGTTGAAGGCCGGTGCAATCATCTTGCCTGGCTTCTGGAGATTTAAGGACAAGGTTGGCTTGCCGCTCAATCAGATCCACACAAACGGAGATGTGCCCAAGTACCAGGAGAAGTTGCAAAGCGGCATGACCAAATTCTTCACTCGCTTGACCTGCGACAAACCGGTTGTCCGCAACAACTACTTTATTCAAACCGATAACGCGTTGGGTTGGTCAACGTCAATTGGCGACGAGAACTCTGACGTCGTAGGCTGGTACACTGCAAAGCCTGCAATGACGCCGGAGCAAATCTGGTACCGAAGCGAACGACAAAGTTTGCGCAGGTTGCCAAAAACTGGAGCAGTGGTCTTCACCATCAGAACATACTTCTGCCCCATGACCGAAATATGCACGGAACCGTACATTCCCAGAAGATTGTTGAACGGCATCGAGAGCTGGACCGATGATGTCCGCGAATACAGGGGCTACGACAAATTCAAAGACGTGCTATTGCCGTACTTGGCGGAGAAGGCGCATGAGCAAGAAAAACATGGCTACGTTGTCGAAAAAGAACCCCTGGTGTATCCATTCTAAACCGGCCTCTGGTAAGGCTCTGTATTCTTAGGTTAATTGAAGATTCCGCTCATTCAGGAAGGTTTGATTGCAGAAATTTCCGAATACATTATCGTCGGATGCCACGAGGTATCTCATCATACGAAACTTTTGATAAGAATAATTTGTTGAGGATACATATTAATGGTACTTTGCATTTGGAAGAATATTGTGGTTCGCCAAACAGCATCCCTTATAAGGGAAGCCTGATATAAGAATGCCCTTGATCCTGGTCGAACGATTTTCCGAGAATTCCACCGCGACCCCGAGCTCCAAGATTCTTATTTATTTCCGACTCTCAAACCCAATATATTACAGTTATAGAGTTACTGGATGCAATCCTCAAAAGGAGATCCTATTTAGTATACCGCCTCATTCAACATTTCCAACGACAAAAAAAAAAAAAAAAAAAAAGATAACAGTATATGCAATGAAGACAAATATACATAAGATCAAAAAATCAAACACATTCAAAAGAAAACTGAAAGCACACAATGAACTATTTAGAAACAGATGTGCACGTAATTAAATACCTTTATAGTGGAAGTGCACACACATATAAGAGCAAGTGGGGCCAGTGACAGCTTTCACATATACTTCAAAGCCACTGATATAGGTAAAATACATTTGATCTTGGCAATATAAAATATTCGTGATATTAGCTAATATACAAAGGTCATAAATAATACAGTAAAAAGAAGTAAAACAGAGCCAAGGAGCCTACGATCTCTCGCCTCTCAATCTTCTGGCCAACTGGATGTCCTTCTTCTGGATTGTGACTCTCTTGGCGTGGATAGCACACAAGTTGGTGTCCTCGAACAAAGAGACTAAGTACGCCTCGACGGATTCCTGCAACGCACCAATGGCAGAAGACTGGAATCTCAAGTCAGTCTTGAAGTCCTGAGCAATTTCTCTGACCAATCTCTGGAAAGGCAACTTTCTGATCAAGAGCTCGGTGGACTTTTGAAATCTTCTGATTTCTCTCAAGGCAACAGTACCTGGCTTATATCTGTGAGGTTTCTTGACACCACCAGTAGATGGGGCGGATTTTCTAGCAGCCTTCGAGGCCAATTGTTTTCTGGGAGCCTTGCCTCCAGTGGACTTTCTTGCAGTTTGTTTAGTTCTAGCCATTGTGATTGTTTTTAGTGAGTACTAATTAATAACAGAATGGTGAAATGGGCTGCGGATCTGGGGTCCTTTATATACGAGGCTAATGGATATTTCGCGGAGGTGTCGCGGCTGTACCTAGGCCTTGTTTTGGTTATTTGCGAGTGCATACAATGCCCAAAACAATATCCACGCGTGCGAGCGCACAGAAAAAGACCCGTGTGTACGGTGATATATATTACGCATCCAACCCGCATATTCCAGCACGCAAATGAGTGGCCTTTTGCGCGCACAAAAGCTAGGGTGTCTATAGTTAAGCGCTTTTCAAGGCCGCAGACAATTGCGCGCACACTTTTCGGTGTCGCGGAGAACAAAAAAAAGCTAGTGCGTTTCTTATGCCAGGTACCCCACCTACGCACCATGAACAGATTTCTCGACCGTAGATTGTGAGGTGTATTTTTTTTTTTTTTTGGGGGGAAGATGGGAGAGGGGCGAAAATTCCATGCCACCACATCCAATATAAAATACAAGCCCCGCGCCCATTTTTACTGAAAACATTTTTTTATTATTATTATATATATATCATTCTATATATATTTCCCCACACAACAATCAAACAAAACAAACTACAATGTCCGGCAGAGGAAAAGGAGGAAAAGGTCTTGGAAAGGGCGGTGCCAAGCGTCACAGAAAAATCTTGAGAGACAACATCCAGGGTATTACGAAGCCAGCTATCAGAAGATTGGCCAGAAGAGGTGGTGTGAAGCGTATCTCTGCTTTGATCTATGAAGAGGTCAGAGGAGTTTTGAAGTCGTTCTTGGAGAACGTTATCAGAGACGCCGTTACATACACGGAGCACGCCAAGAGAAAGACCGTCACATCTCTTGACGTTGTTTATGCTTTGAAGAGACAAGGTAGAACCTTGTACGGTTTCGGTGGTTAAGCTGGTGCTTGCTCGGGTTTTTTATGTATATTATTAATTAACGTTTTCATGGAATTATATTTTTGTAAGACCTACAGAGCTCCCTTTGATTTCAAGGGGTGGTTCTAAAGGGGAGACGAACCTCTGCCAATACTTTGGTGTCACGACCTTATATAGCATGGTGGTATGTGCAGGTCGCTGGGCTGGGCAACTGAACATGGACCGTATTTTGAGCAGCAGTCTGTCCAGTTTTCACCAACCGCTCTTCCCCACCCCTTCATCAGATACATATGCATCCACAAATATATATATATATGTATATGTATATATTAAGATATGTATGTCACAACAGGTTTCGTACCGAGTACCCGAGCCCCGGAATTCTGGTCACGTGATGTATGTTGTTGGCCTGGTCGGTTAAAGGAAAAACATATACACGCCATCAATTAGCAAAGCACATACATTCAGGGCTACACTAAACGATGTGTTGGTCGTTGTAGGTGTAGTATTGCAGGTATTACCGGTGCTGTTAACTAGGAAGTACATGAATTTAATAATGAGGAACGCGTAGATCAGCATTTGCGGAAGCACGTACACAACATAGCCAAAAAAAAAAAAAAAAAAAACAAGACGATCACGACCTGGCATTAGTGCAGTAGCCTCGGCGGTGTTTTTTCTTCTTGTTTTTATTTTTTATTCGTCGAGATATACATTCGTATAAACTCTGGGTGTACTTATAGCATACCTGGAAAGATACCAGGAAGGCGTACCAGGAAAGAAGACTGTGGTGCACTTCATATCTTTAACGGCACGCCCGAGGTCCCGACCAACGCGTCGACCTGCGCCAGGGACACATTTCTGAGAAGTACGTGGATATGACTGATCTCACGCACGCTCTGGAGCGCAGCCCAGTTTCGGAACCAGAGCACGTTTTGCGTGGGGATTTCTGCAGACTCGACAAACGTTTGAAAGACGTACTTATCAATGAGACGGCGGGTTTCTGCCCCGAGGTCACCCACGGCGCTCTCTGGATCGGCGTCGATGGGCTCCTTGGACCACACGCAAAGGTGGACCACGTCATCGGAGAAGAAGTAGGGGAAATCGTTGCGGATGATGCGGAGATCATCCGCGTTGGAGAAGGGCGGGGCGCCTGAACCGTGCACCTTGATTTCGGCATCCGCACGGCCAGCGACGTCGTCCTCGGAAGCCCATTTGAGCGAGGATGTGAGGAGGTGTTTGTACACGGACGTTTGCTGAAGCAAAAGCTGGTTCTTGAAGGCATGGTACTGCTCTGTCTGCAGCCGCGATCGGGCAAACACGTCCAAATTGTTAGTGGCAATGATGTGCTGGGTCTCTGCCCATGAGAGCGGGTGCTCTATGTATTTAGGGGGTGCCGGCATTGTGGGGATGTGGACAGGCGTAAGTAAAGCTTCTACTAATGGGTTACCCAGCGTGAGTCTCGTATGGGACATGTTCGCGAATTGGCACCGAGCTTGCGGGGCTGGCCAAGGGTGGGGGGGAAGGAGGAAGAAGACAGAAAGGAGAAGGAGCGAGGAAGAAAAGATAAAATGAAAGGACAAGGCTGCTTTTACAGGAGCACGAGAGTCAGGGGCGTCGACGTGCGTTTTCGTTTGCGTCTGCGTCTGCGTACTTCCCCTGGCCCATGGTCTTGGACCGGGATCATTTATATTCCAACGCAGGCGTATCCGGGTGCGCTTAAGGCGAGTACCGGCAGACATGAATGAAGTATGGTCGTGCGCCGCCCATATTTTGTATGGGGTGGAACAAGCCGCTTAGTAGGCCACGAGAAGATACCACCACACTCTTGCTATCGCGTGTGGTGGTATCCGCTTACATTTTCCTTGAATTTGTTGTTTCCTTTTCCCTTTCTGTTTCTGATTCCTGTTTTTTTTTTGTTTTTTTTTTCATTTCCCATTTATTCTGGCTCCCCGTGTAAGCAGCCAAGGCCCGCGACACACGTGACCCGGGGTCTCGGAGCATATCGCGACAAAAGTCCGAGCGCCCGTAGGCCCGGGGCCAGACCAACGCTTTATTACAAGCCACCACACCATGCCACACAAACTCATAGTGCTTCGCCACGGCGAGTCGCAGTGGAACCACGAGAACAAATTCTGCGGGTGGATCGATGTGCCGCTCTCGGAAAAAGGCCGGCGCGAAGCCCGCCACGCCGGCGAGTTGCTCATTGCGCACGGAATCAAGCCCACAGTCATGTTCACATCGATGCTCCAGCGCTCGATCCAGACGGGCCAGATTATCTTGGAGACCATCGGGCGCCTATGGGTACCGCACGAGAAGTCGTGGCGCCTCAACGAGCGCCACTATGGCGCGTTCCAGGGCCGGGACAAGGGCGACGTGTACCGGCAGTACGGCGCTGAGCGCTACCAATACTACCGGCGGGACTTTCACGCGGTGCCGCCCCAGGCCTCGGCCAAGAGCGATGCGTCCATCGACGAGCGCTACGAGGGTCTCTTGGACGTGTTGGCGCCCACCGGCGAGTCATTAGCCGCCACCATGCTGCGGCTTATTCCCTACGTCGAGACCGAGATTGTCGCGCGGCACACGCTCGCGTTGAACCAGACCGTGTTGGTCGTGACGCACGGCCTGATTGTGCGCAGCCTCATCAAGCACTTCTGCCACGTGAGCGACGAACGCATCAGCGAGATCAACGCACCCACCGGCGTGCCACTCGTGTTTGAGCTCGACGACGCGGGGCGCTTGGTGCGCGACTATTATTACCTTGACGAGGAGTTGGCCCGCCAGGGCATGGAGAAGGTTGCGCGCCAGGGCCTGGAGCTGGCGCTGCCAAAGATCCGCGCCAAGTGCTAGCGCGACCACAGCACTAAGATCTCGCCCTGGGGCCTAGCCCTGGGGGCTATTTTGGGAAAGTCGGCTCGGCTAAGCTCGGAAACATGGCAAGGCAATGGAAACACCTACATTGGCGGTGGTAAATGGTGTTGGAAAGTGTCGAAAGTGGAGAGAAGGGGGAGGCGAGACGGAAGAGGGGAGAGAGGAGAGAGGAGAGGGGGGAGCCGCCCGTGTGAGCGTGCGGTGTTCTTACCAGCCACCCTCTCCCAACAGGCCCCTGGTTACCCCCTAGCCCCCTGACTTTACCCTGACATCACCTCGAAGCTTGCCATTGTTGCGCTGCCCGTCACAGGCCCTGCCCGGCACGGCTGACCCCACCATGGGGCTTGGTGCCGGAGATGTACCGTGCCATTTCCGATGGTCTGCATGCCCGCCGGCAAGCGGTGGTTTGCCATGACGTGCGCGCCCATTGACACCATGGTTGCGAGCTTCTACGCGGGCCTATAGCTCGCACAGGACTACCGCCTGGCCCCCGTAACCATTGCGGTGCTAGGGTCCTGCTGGTCCTCCTGACCTTGCGCGCACATAGACCAAGTAGACAATACAGACAGTGTCGATGGCGTTCCGAGTGCCACCCCATGGCTCCAACAAAAAAAAAAAAAAGAAAAAAAAAACATAAGGAAATTGGGGAGACGACCGCACAGAAAGGAAGATAAAAAACAAAGAAAGGCAGGTGGGGGAACCGAGGGGGGAACCGTACCCCCTCCCCCTCCCCCACCTGCAACGCAAAAAAGAATCTGGAATTGTAAACACAATCGTATACACGAGCGAAAGCGAAACCGGAATCGAAACGTATTCGAAAGTCCAAAGATAATCAGAAAAATCAAATATTACAGAAACCCGATTTGTGGAATAGTGCCGGCGCGCGGAAGAAACTTCCTAAGCGCGAGCGCGGAACTAGCGGTTTTATGATGGTCTAAATCCGTGTAAACCGAAAGCTAATCTGGAACACCGTCGCTATCTCATCCCCCCCCCCAAAAAAAAAAAGTAAAAAAAAAGGATCGAGAAGTTTAAGAAAAAAAATCAAAAGATAATATTTTCAAGGGAAACGAAACGGAATAGAATCCTCCTCCCCGCACAATTAAGAAGGGGAAACGAACCAAAAAAAAAAAAAAAAAAAATTAGAAAAAATGCGAAAGTCCAAACTCAGAAATATCAAAGATAAATGATGCAACCAGGTGAAAAGCTTATCTCGACACCCCGCATCCTAGTGTGCCAGGCGCTAAATAATGATCCGTTCCGGTTCAAAACCCCATTCACAGGCCCTGGGCCTTTTTATTATTTTGTGGGGGGAAAGGATGCCGGAGGTAACCTAGCACTGGCCATGGTGAGACATTTTCATCTGCACACGGGGCAGATCTCTGAGACAACATTTGCCGGAGCGCGGAGGGCATGACATCCGGCATCCGGTGCGGCTTGCCTCGCTGCGGTTCTCCGCGCCCTGCCATATCCGGCAGTGCAGATACGGTGCTATGCGAAGTCCGCGCTTGATGTCACCAGTCATCCAACCGTCCAGGAACAATTACTTCCAACGCCGACGGAAGGTGTGGCCCGTTCCCGTAACCCAGAACTGGAGATGCGGCGGGAGAAAAAAATTGAAAAAAAAAAAATTTTGAAAAAATGAATAAATTTGAAAAATGAATAAAGAGAGAGCCCCCGCGTCTACATCGAGCGGGCGCTGCAAAGAGGCCCTTCTAAGGGCTTTCTAAAGACACATTCGGGATTCTGTCTGGAACTGCGGGACGTTCCGCTGTGCTTATGTGGGCTGATGTGGGCTGAGTTTTTGGTTTGGGTTCAGGCCCTGGTCCTGGCCCTGGCCCTGGATTCAAGCACCCACTGCCCGACAGGCCCCATGTGCCCGATCTTGCACGCCGACAGTTTTTAGCAGCGAGGCGCATGCCCGTGCGTTCTATATGCACTCTTGTTCGAACGGGCCTGGCGCAGGTCTGCGTAGGCGTGAGTCAGCCTCGAGTCGCGGGGCAAGGCCGCGTGGCCCAACGAAGATGTCGCCGCGCCAATTCTTGCTACGGGAACTTTGCGACCAAACAGCGGGCCCGACAGCGTACGAGAACCTCGCACTCGGGGCCCAAAAAAAAAACACAGTTGAGATCAAAAAAAAAAAAAAAAACATCTCAAACCCAAATCCTAAAGCACAATCAAACCCAAACCCGAAACCCGAAACCAAAACCCAAACCCGAAACCCGAAACCAAAACCGAAACCCAAAACCAAAACCCAAAACCGAAACCCGAAACCAAAGTACCCTATGCGTGGGGTCCGCAAGCCGCCCGCCGGATTTGTATCGGGAAAATGAAGAGAACGGCACTGGCGTGGCGTTATCTGTTGCGTCTAATTACCAGTTGCGCCCCGGACGTGTCCAAGCCCGATTGTGGCGCGGGCTTAGGCTGGGCCTAGCATTCGCCCACGCAACCTGTGTTGAGACCGACGCTCGCTGTTTGCTCCCCTGCCTTGCAGCAATTTCGTCATTACGCAAGAATCATTACGCACCGTATGGTGCTATTGTGTGCAGGCGCACACGATGAATTAGTAATCTCTGTTTGGAATCTATATATTCTATCCGATGTCCAAATGGTCTTTGTTTTTCACCATTCCATTTGCTCAAAAACCTAATCCGCTATTCCTCTACACATCCCCCATTCTTGTTCGTCTTTTCTTTCGGCGTCGCTCCTGAACTCTTCTTTTTGCTGGCCAGACTTCCTGCCCGCTTACCTTCTACCAGTGTGCGATAGCATCAAGCTGCCCAAACACGTTATCTCCTTTTCTTTTCGTTATCATCTTTTCTTTTTTTTCTTTTTTTCCTTTTTTTCTTATCGGTTCCGTTTCGATATTACAGCTCAGGGCCTTCCAGTGACTCATCTGCAGTGCACAATCTATACGAACCATCTGCAAAAAGCATCCTCCCTCCCCCCCCATTGATTATGACATCGCTTGCCGTGTTCCCTTTGAACAGAACAATGACCGACCTTACGGACGATGATCTATATCAGACTCCAGCCATCGGCTCGGTTTTCACAAACCCCGTCGCACCCGCGTACTCCGGCATTGGCCTAAGCAGTGCAAGCGCTGCCTCCGCTGAGTTGCTGCAGATCCTTAACGTGCCAGATAACTTCTTTGAAGACTATAGCCAGCGCAACACACTGAACCATGCCTTGCATGGCGAAGCCCAGACCCAGACCGGACCTAACACTCACACCTACGCTGACAACGACAGCCACTTGGCTCACGTGGACCTGGAACTTTTCGACGCGTTTAGCCTGGCTTACCAACTACTGGCGCAGGGTCCATTACAGACCCTGCTACCTATCCTGCCACAGACGCCCCCATTCCAGCACTCGTACCAGGCATCGTATCAGCCCTCACATCAGCACTCGTACCAGCACTCGCATCAAAACCCGTATCAGCAACAATTCCAGGCATCATACCAGCAGCAACACCAGGCATCGCACCAGCCGGCCTTTGTGGAGCCGCAGCTTATCCTGCGCTCCAACATGCGTGCGGGCCGCATTACAACATTAGGCGAAGCCGACGCAGGAAAATTCAAAGACGACGACTTTCTCCTCTTTGACCTGGACATCCAGCCGTCACAGATGTTGGCCACCAAGAATTACTTTAACACCGAAGACACTACCCACCCGTCGCTCTATATTCTTAATAGCGATTTAGACCGGGCGCCCACGCACCAGGGAACCCCTGCCATGGGAGAGACGGGGCAGTTTGTGCCAATGGACGAGTTTGTTGAAGATGCTGAGGCCATGTCCGAAGACTCCGATGATGACAATTGCTTCTACGATGACGACGGCTTGG
This sequence comes from Metschnikowia krissii, assembly GCA_030561945.1. Taxonomy (NCBI): domain Eukaryota; kingdom Fungi; phylum Ascomycota; class Pichiomycetes; order Serinales; family Metschnikowiaceae; genus Metschnikowia; species Metschnikowia krissii. The sequence continues at coordinate 129,292 of JAKTYP010000062.1, read as the reverse complement.
ACAGCCACAGCATGTTCGGCAGTCTGCTTCCGCCGATGCTGCCCTTCACAGAAACCTCGTCAGAGCACTTTATGAAGACATCTGCTTCGGCGTCCGCGCATCAATTTGCTCTACCGTCGCCCGTGGACAGCGACTCCATCTCTACGACCTCGGACTCATGCAGGGCGTCGGCGCACCCACATCTGGACCATATCCACGTCGCGCGGAGCCACTTCCAAACCGCCGCGGAGATCTCGGCAACAAACCCAGAACACCAGTGCGGGCTCGTTAACCCATCGAACGGTCGGACCTGTAATCGCAAGTTCTCTCGGCCGTACGACTTGATCCGCCACCAGGAGACCATCCACGCATCGCAAAAGAAGATCTACCGCTGCGTGATCTGCGAGGGCCGTGCCGACGGCGGGCCGGGCAACGGCAAGCAGAAAACGTTTTCCCGCAATGACGCGCTTTCGCGCCACATCAAGGTCAAACACGGGTTGACGGGGCAGGCGGCACTCAACCTCATTAACGAGGCAAAGGAAAACGTCGAATACGTTGCCGTTTAGCTGTACTCGTCTTCCTTTTTCTTGGGTCTGGATATTTCTCTAATAATACTCTGCATGTATGCTTGGTATGCGTGACATGCGTAATGAAACATATCGCTTAAAGAGCTTGTATATACAAATGTTAAATCAACGACAACACATAACCCGACGTTTGTAGCTAAGAGTGTGAGGGGAATTAGCATAGGATTTGCCTTGATATTCTACCGAGTGAAGTTCACCATTATCTGGGGATGTATGGGCGGACTTCCGGAGACGCCAGAGTAGTGCACGTGGGTTTTAAGCTTGGGGTTCGCTCACACAGAGATAGCAGGAGATAGCATGTTGCAATTGCCAGTCCGCACCGGAGTTAATGGTGGAAAGTTACAATCACCGTTTCGTGCTTGGAACGATTTCTATTGATATGTGCGTGTTCAATGATGTGTATGCTAAATGGACTCTAGAGACCGTTATAAATCGGTCTACCAGAATGGTTCGTTATGGCTCAAGTTGCAATGTCCCCGTACGATACGAACGTCTTACTTCTTGCTACTTGCTTCTTGCTATAATCCTGCAGCCCTTAATGTACATTGCATGCAATACTGGATCAGCAATGACCCTCGATATCGGGGTTGTATCAATGCAAGTATCTAGCCCGAAGTATATGTCAATGCCGTCTTGGACCCAAATCAAAACAGCATTTCTTTAAAAAAAAATGATTGAGCGGCTCCACGAGAATGCGTGCCGGAGTACCTACACAGAATGCAGAGGGCTCATGGACAAGTCGTGCATGGGAAGACCCTCGGACGCCTTCTTCCGCAGATCAACCAGGTAGAAGTAGACGTATTGGCCCAAGATGACGAGGTCAAGGCACATCTGGAAGAGCCCCGCGAAGATGAAGATGAAGGACACCTTGTCGGTGCCAAAAAACAAATAAGAGAGCTTCATGCAGTCTCCTCCCAACCATGAGACCAAGAGAATGGACTTAAAGTTCTCGACGGTGCGAAGCCGGTGGAGCATCAAGATCTGCGGGAGCGGAAGGAGCGCCTCGATGAAAAGGCCTAAGACGCCGATGGCAGACGCGAACAAGGCGCTTTTGCGAAGCACAAGCGTGAGCACAGAGAATACAAGTGTAAAGAACTGGAGAAAGCGCCAGTATAAGGAGTGCTCGGCCCATTGCCAGAAGTGCCACGGGCGTCTGTAGTGGACGTCGAAAAAACACACGGCGTGAGCAAAAAAGGCATAGCTGTGAAGCACAACGCTCTGTACCACGTGGCGGTAGAAGTCGAAGTCCGTGTACTGGAACAGCGACATGGGCACCTTGGGGATCAGCGCCCATCTCAGCGACAAGTCGGGCAACGGCTCGAGCAGCAGCGGGTCGTACGACGCGTGACGGTGGCTCAACGCGACCTTAAGAAGCACGCACTGGATCAGCACCATCACCACGGATTGCCGGAGCAACGACGGCTCGTACGGCGAGATAAAATAGTAGAGGATGCGGAGCACCAGTGCCATAAGCATGGTGGCACATATGTCGAGTGAGAATCCTGCCAGCGACCGCTTGCGGTAGATGCTAAAGCACGCAGTGCCATACGTGTAGAGCGGTGCTAGTGAAATGAACGTATTGGTCACCACATGGAGGTCCGGAAGGTGGCTGACCACCACCAGGTAATCAGAGGGTAGAAGCAGCTCAAGCATTGCAGGCACGCGTGGTGCTGGCTGGGATACGCTGGTATTTTGATGTCGTAGGGGCGTCTGAAGGATGGGTGGTGATTTCCAGTGGTTTACGATAGTTTCCAGTGGTTTCCCGTGATTCTCACAATCTTCCCAGGGTCGATTCTAGAAATGCTTAATGGTTGTTTGGGGCGGCGAAATGGCAAGCAACGCCTTAATTGCGATGAGCCCTGGCTGAATATCGGCGAGCAATGACGTATGAGAACCCGCGCCGAGGATGTCACGTGGTGCGGTTCTGGAAATACCGGCAGCACCAGCAGATACCGATGTGATGGAGGGATCTTTAGGGTTCGCTGCACAGTTTCCAAAAAGGGAAAATAAGGGAGGTGGTAAAAGGTAGGTGTAAAGGAGATCCAGCTGGGAAGAGGAAAAGCCAATGCAAGTCCGAAGAAAAAGGCAATAAGGGTCAAAAAAAAAAAAAAAAAAGTTGCGGGAAAAACCCCTGCAAGCTTTCGCCCTGCTCTGAATCGGGTGTTTCTCATCTCATAGACCCAAGGCTGAGAAGCTGGGCGCGAATGGCCCTGCGGCTCGTTCAAAAAAAAAAAATATATATATTATTAAAAAAAAAATAACAAGACCTCGGCCAACTCGGGTGCGCGCGTTGTCTGGGTCCGCTCGCAGAAAAATATAATATATACATATGAGGCAATATTGCACCTGTCGTGGATGCAAAGTAAGATGGAACGCTCACTGGACGCCGCTTTGCGGGTATCATTCAACTCTTGTATGTGCTTGTTTTCTGAATCTTCAACAGACGCATTGATCACTGCATAAAAATGGTGAGGTCGATAACCTAAAACAAAATAATAATAATAATAATAATAATAATAATAATAATAATAACAACAACAAAAAATGAAAAGGAAAACCCTCTCTCGCCTGCCCGATTCGTATTGAGGGCTCCGGTTTCGTGGTTATTCCATTCACCGCTGGTGCCCCTCACATGTATGTGGTTGTCGCACGTCCGTAGTTAAAATGGTTAGGGGCCAGTTATGGCCGCGCATCATGCTCGTAAAATCCAAATACTCTTGCGCTCTCGGCAGAGTAAACCTGTGCACCGTGGCCGTGGCCATAGGGATTCCGCGAAAGCATGCGTAAAGCAACGCCCGTATTCTCGTGGCCCCAGCGCAAAATAAGCAGTAAAAAAAAAAATAGTAAAAACAAGCATTCGAATCAATCCCAAGGGAGAAAAAACTAGTGACGAAATCTTGAGTAACCACCTGCGACTTTGCAAGCCGAATGGTATAAAGACATACGTACAGCTCGCTAGGCAAACGTGGTTTCCCTTAAGTAGCTAAGCGTTTGTAGAATCAAGCAGACGTGCGCGAGATTATTTGCCAATTTCCGAGCAGTATTCCCATCGGGCGCCAATGCGAGATTTCAAAAGACCCGGTTCCAATACGAAAGTGGGGATTTTTTTTTTCCTCTGCGCTCTCCGACCTTTGTCGTCATTGGTCACCCTTGTACAAATAGGATTTCGAGGCGCATAGTTCCATTTCACGGAATCAAAAAGAAAGCCCTTCTGGAAATTAGCATAGAAAAAATAATTACCTTCTCTCCCCCTCCCTCTCCCCACTTTCACGCCCATCGAAACACATCTTCTTCTGAAGTACTATGATGTCATTTCCAGGGGAACATGAGTATGTCCCAAGCATTTAATGAGTCATCCGTGCTCGTTTAGCTTTAGCCAGGTGCATAAAAACGATCAACCACGGTTTCTCCGCTGGACCGGTGCCCGTCCGGGTGAGTGGAATCTATCGGCGCCGAGCCCGGTCCTATACGTGGTGGTATGGATTTCAGTATGGCCCATATGCCGGATTCCCCACACTGATCACCTCATGGGTATAACGATACCCCCACGAAACACGCACCCCCGTGCCTCCAGGGATACCTGAACTGCCCCACTTAACTCAAGAAACAACGGACCACCGGACAAAACATTGAACCTGCTTTTTCCACATGGCATTATTTTCCTTTTTTTTGTGTTTTTCTTTCATACAGTATTGCTTCAGGCAAAAAATTAAAACCCTGTCGAATCAATATAGAGGCCACATCCTGGACACATGAGTGCATTACATTATCGGAGAAAAATCTAAAAATGTCCGCCCCTAAACTTAAAGTTTGCAGCACAGCCAAATATACGCCGAGGCACCCTCAAACGCTCATGGATCTGGTTCGTGCACGCCCTGCCGCATCGGCCGCACATCCGAGGCCTACCCCGGCGTCTACGTCCGGCACGCAAGGAAAGTCTGGGGTACTCGCAAACTCCGGCCACCTCCGCCACCATTAGTATAAAGGGCCGGGCTGTCGCCCCTTCTCCGGGATATTTCCAGTTTCTTTCCTCAGCAATCACTGGCATTTCCATTAGACCTTTATTTATCTCTCAAGAAAAACCCAAAAATGCCATACACAAAAATCAACGTGGACGACGAGGACCGCTTCTTCCAGGAGCAGGTCGCCGATATTAAGCAGTGGTGGTCCCAACCACGTTGGGCCAAGACCAAGCGTATCTACGACGCTGAGGAAATTGCCACCAAGCGCGGATCACTCAAAATCAACTACCCCTCGTCGTCGCAGGCCGACAAGTTGTACGAGCTTATCCTGGAACACGACAGAAACAAGACGGCTTCCTTCACCTTCGGAGCCTTGGACCCAGTGCAAGTCCTGCAAATGGCCAAGTACGTCGACAGCATCTACGTTTCCGGATGGCAATGTTCGTCCACGGCTTCCACCTCCAATGAACCCTCGCCTGACTTGGCTGACTACCCTTACGACACTGTTCCAAACAAGGTCGAGCACTTGTGGTTCGCCCAACTCTTCCACGACCGCAAGCAACGCGCAGAGCGCTGCGGCATGACCCGCGCCCAACGCGAGAAGTCGCCTTACATCGACTACTTGCGCCCCATCATCGCCGACGCCGACACTGGCCACGGTGGTTTGACTGCGGTTATCAAGTTGACTAAGTTGTTCATCGAGCGTGGTGCCGCAGGAATCCACATCGAGGACCAGGCTCCAGGTACCAAAAAGTGTGGCCACATGGGTGGTAAGGTCTTGGTACCTGTTCAGGAGCACATTAACCGTTTGGTGGCCATTCGTGCCTCTGCTGACATTTGCGGCTCGAACCTTTTGGCTGTTGCCCGTACAGACTCTGAGGCTGCGACGTTGATCACTTCCACCATTGACCACCGCGACCACTACTTCATTGCGGGATCCACAAACCCAGACTCCCCAGAGTTGGCTTCTTTGATGGCTGAAGCTGAAGCTCGCGGTGTCTACGGAGAGAAATTGGCCGCTATCGAGTCTGAATGGAACAAGTCTGCCGGCGTCAAGTTGTTCTCTGAGGCTGTGATTGACGCTATTCGCGCTTCATCTATCGCAAACAAGGAGTCTGCCATCAAGTCTTTCACCTCGAAAGTCAACCCATTGTCGGAAACCTCCCACAAGGAGGCCCGCAAAATCGCCCGTGACATCTTGGGCAAAGACATTTACTTCAACTGGGATGCCAGCAGAACGAGAGAGGGCTACTACCGTTACGTCGGTGGAACTCAATGTGCTGTCATGCGCGGCCGTGCCTACGCTCCATACGCCGACATGATCTGGATGGAGTCTGCTTTGCCAGACTATAACCAGGCCAAGGAGTTTGCCGATGGTGTCAAGAGCAAGTGGCCTAACCAGTGGTTGGCCTACAACTTGTCGCCATCTTTCAACTGGAACACGGCCATGAGCTCTCAGGACCAGGAGACTTACATTTCGAGACTTGCTAAGCTTGGTTACGTGTGGCAATTCATCACCTTAGCTGGCTTGCATACTACTGCCTTGGCAGCTGACTCCTTTGCCAAGAACTACGCTGAAATTGGCATGAAGGCCTACGGCCAACAGGTTCAAAAGCCAGAGATGGAGCTCGGTGTTGAGGTCGTCAAGCACCAGAAGTGGTCTGGTGCTGAGTACGTCGACTCTTTGTTGAAATTGGTTTCGGGTGGTGTGACTTCCACAGCTGCTATGGGCGCTGGTGTCACCGAGGAGCAGTTCAAGGAAAAGTCTGGCGGAAGATTGTAAGCACTCTTTACATGCCTAAATAATTATGTGATGAATTTTGAAGGGATATTTTTCAATACAAATAGAATAAAGTATTACATTGGTCTTCTCTGCGTAACTAACAATATTTGCGTAAAGCTTAGCATACCTAGAGAATTATGCCACACAATAACACTGTCTCGGAAATAATAATGATGAATTCAGACCTCCATCTTCCGGAGATGCGATATGTTCATTCAAGCTCAGGATTCATGTGATGGATTGCACGTCAAAGTTTTGTATTCACTTTTTGTATGATGAAGAAATGGAAATAACTGAGCATACAGACTGATTTGACACACAATTCGCATCGGATATTCACCAACCGAGTAAATATAAGACAATAATAATCCCAAAAAAATGATATATTGTACAATCTATGAGAAATTAAATTACAGCAGATATACGGGAGATAATTTCCAAAAAAAAATAAGAAACATGGAATCAATGGTGAAATCCAAAATTACATTGAAATCATGAAACAACCAGAAGTTTTGTTAAAGGATGTCAACTTTATAGAAAACTAGCATGGTAATTTAGATAAGTGTGAAGAAATCGAACACAATTGGAAAAGGCTTTTCGATACATCAAAATGATCTTGTGGCTTTTGCTATGTTTCATAGCTTACAGACATATTAGGAGTCTGCCTCTCAGACTTCCTACTCTTTTGAGATTTCCTAGTTAGTGCTCTACATTATCATACACGAGTAATACCGTGAATTTCATTTTTATTGCAGCATATTGGTGTTGAATGGTTGTAAAATATGTTTTTCGTAGAGGAAAAATTTCCTTTATATTCAGGCAAAACCATCCACATCTACAATTTAAGTCTTCCTTAAACGTCTTGTCGATATGGCCAGTTATTAATGAGGCTGTAAAGATGAGGAAATTCCACCCATGAAAGATCAAAAGTTTCCGAATGAAAATCGAAAACATTTTCAGGTATCAGAGTATTAAACTAACCTGACCGAGAAAAGATACACGATCTTGAATATGAGATATACAAAATCACTGAATTAGAAACTGGTTGGATTTCTTCCAGAAAGACAAGTAACACTGTATACTTCAAGAAAAGGGAGATTCATATGCTTTAAAGCATCAAGTATGATAGAAAAAAAATATATTCACAAAGATATCAACGCAATATTGAATATTTTATTGGGTTATTATATATTATTAATTTCATTAGAAAAGTTTTAGTTGGAACTCTCTAACTTGATAAATAAGTTACGTAGAGACGACGCATGGTTGCTTACAAAATAGGATTTCACTTTATTTGAGAAAACTCTTCCATTTGTTATACTATTGAAATGGTCTAGGGAAAAAAATCCCCAAAATATGGATAAGAAAAGCTGATAAGATACTAAAGTCTTTTTTTTTCTTTTTTTTTGCGAAACAAAACACCACAATCCTGGTTCTAGCTATATGTGGAACGTGACTTCTATGAGTTTCAACAGTACCGTAATGGATTCAGCAAAGCAACTTCACATTCATAAAACGATAAGTTTAAAACAGTAATTTTTCCTTACTGCATTAAATTGAAGCTTGATGGATGTGCTGATAAAAAGTTTTACGCACTTCAAATCTTCTCCACTCCTTCGTGTGACGATGACTTTAATCTTTCACTGGCCGTGTTTAGGTCCCTATAGTCCTAAATGATTCCACGGAACTTTAGGGTTTCGAAACAGATAGAAGAAAAATATTTCCAAGGTATAAGAGCGGTGTTAATAATGACAACTATAGAAATTATTAATATGGCCTCAAGATTAAAGAAAATGATAGTATCGCACTTTATTATCTCGATAAGCTCCGGAAACCAGAAATCTCCATCAAAAATTCACCATTTTTAGAAGCTTTAGGGACTTTGCTCTGAAAACACCCATTCAATACATACCGTATCAATTTTTTCGCCCTTCCTTGATTCCAGGGACATGGTCACACAAGACAAATCAAAGATTGTTCAATATTCAGTGACATCTTCGAAATGCAAGATGCAACGTGAGCTCTTGCGTCAGTCATATTACTAATAATATACTTTAGTAAATCGGGATTAACTAGTTCAATATCGACCATGAGCCTTATATGGTACTTTAAAATATTTCTCGATGATCTGGCCATCGAATACCATTGATTATTGAGTCCCCTATGGGAAAAGAAATGCAAAATATTTTCTCCAATTTATTTCCCACTCAATGGGAGATTCTTCTTGAACACTCAAATAAAATGTTGTTAAGATATGATAGGTGTTTGAAACCTAAAATGGATGAGCTATACGAGTCTTTCATTTCATTTGTACAGATTACCTGAGAAAATTGGAGAAGCTCTACAAGTCTTGATATTTAAAACTGATGAGGTTAATACACTGGAAAAAGCATTATACACCTCAGATGTACCTTTCAAGAATCAATTTCAGGAATATCATAATGAGGAACACTCTTTCTGACAGAAAAACGAAAAGACACTAATCCTAGTATCACACTATTCTTAAAATTGCTAAGAACTTCAAGGGTCCAGCCAAATATAATTCAAAGATTATTTCTGTCTCTTATAATACTGGAATTTTCCAACTCTAAACCTGAAAAGTCCTATTTATTAAAAAAGAAAACAAAATATGAAGCCTAAATGAGGATTTTATAAGCAGAGCTTGTCGAAGTATAGGAAGAGTTCTTACAACTTTGTGAATTTCACTGAAGCAAATTTATTTTCTGAGCCATGAGTATTTTTCTGAATCTTTGACATTCTTGTGAGACAAAAAAATCGAGACCTAGCGATATTTATATGTGAGATATTTTGAAGATAATATCCTCGAAAAAGAAGTATTTGAAGGGGTTAGCCAAGTTTGCTCTTCCTGGAAAGCACTGAAACTCGACAAACAAATCGAAACAAGAAATTCATTTTCTTTTAATACTAATATCCGTTCTCAATTTCACTACACTGGGAAGTTCAAGTACAATTTTGAATTTTTTGCATCATTTATTTTCGTTTACAGTAAACTTTGTTTCCAAAGTATCCTAATTCTTGAGACATGAAAGAGTTTACGGATATTATATTACCACTTTGAAATGTTCCCTGCTATGTTTTTTTTTTGAAAATCTTCTCTATAATGAAGTTTTTTTTTCTTTTTTGGCTTTATTCGAAAAAAACGTCGATACTCTCACAAAGCTTACAAAGGATCTTCCGAGAGTGCAGAAGAATGAATACAATTCCTGACTATGGACTTTAGTAAATATTAAAACAATCTACCATCGAATGTGATCGATAAGGTGCTTTGTTCAGCTCGTATATTGTTTCCCCTCTTGCTTTTCAGGCTTCTCTGTTTGAATAAAGTATAATGCGATCTATTTTTAAATAATACCTCTAGTAACTAATGTTTGATTTATCTTATAGTTAATTTTGAAGATACAGTGGACTCTCGATTTATTATTATTACCTTGAAATGCCATATCTTCCCAAAAATATATTTAAAGTGGAGACCTTGTTCACAATGACGACCCAACTTATTCAAGGCGCGTCTTGGATGATTTGCGAGATAGGAACTATATTAGGAATTCGTGCAATTTCAGCTTTGGAAAATTTCAGTTATATAAAGATCCGTAGTCACATAATTTTATATACTAATCTCAACTCCATTTAATTGATTTCAGATTTTTATATAAAAAATTAAAAAATTAACAAATTGCGTAGTTTAGAGCCTGCGAATTAAAAAGCAATAACAAGGCCCACACTCATTAAAATAATTACCAACATGCGGACAGAAAACACTGCTAACCAATAAATACATGCCACGCCCTTTAACTTCCATTGCATCATCCAAAAAGTTAGAATATACAATTATTTTTTCCTTCGAATATGAACTTAGAAAATGGATCAAGGTTCATTATAAAAGTTGCCTTTTAAACATTAATCTAGACTCTGTGTATCAGAGTATCGAAAGAGACACGATATTGCCCCAGCATGATCTTAGCAAGTGTATTTATTTCGCAAAATTTTAAATTCCTGTTCTAGAAGGGTGTCATACTTGATGCTTTTTTATTGAAGAGGGCTAATAATCATGAATTCAAAATCTTAGGCGAATTTTCTGGCAAAGTTCAATGTTGGGAAGACATGCAGGGTAGTGCGTTCTGGGTGTGCATACTTACGATGAAGAAAGATAATGTGCAGAGATGCAAAGCGCGCACCCGTAAACGTACTTGGTGCCAACGGAAATTAGGTAACAACCCCGTCTCCGGAACACCGCTGTTTTCAGCTTTCGTAACAGTCACAAACCCAAATTTTGATAATTTTCACATCAGCCCCACATCTTTCTTTATCTAATTATTGTAGTTGCCCCTTTTTAAGCTCTGAACATCCCCATCAGGGTAGTACCATTGGTGGAATATATGCGAAGTTGTGGTGCTCCTAACCTTTAGTTTTTTGATGCAGAAAAGATTGATATCTTAATCATTATCTTAAAGAAGTTGCTGGTTTTTATCCTGTACTTATTCAGGTGGGAAAGTGACATTTTGTAGGTTTTCTCAATACGCATTGTGATATCGATAATAACAAGCGAGAGTCAATCACAGTAAATTCTGCATAGACGGCCCGTGCGCATCTTGCACCCATAAAAAATCTAACATACAGACTTTTGACGAGATTGAAGCACCCGATGGGGCAATGGGATTCATTTTCAATGGAAGCGGCTTCCAGAGACGCACATATGCTCTGAGTAGTAGCACCCTCAAAATCCGTGCGTCCTCTAAGAAGCTACAGCAGCCGCTTCGGCAGAGCCAGATGACTTCTTCACAAGTGCCACAGCCTGTCATAATTGTGGAGAAGAGATCGACTCTGCCACCCTCGTCGGAAGACTCTGCATCATGGAAAAGGGCCAGAACTACTGGGTCCAACTCTCGGAATGGCCAGAAAGTGGCTGGGTCAATGGAGAAGTCCCGACAGGTAGCGGCGCCTGACACCCCGCACTCGCTTCCTCGAGAAACCAGTATCAACAGCTCATCACATTTGGATGAACGGCAGTTGCCACGCAGCCTCCTAGATTTGCCGCCGGAAATCTTGTATCGGGTATTCTGTTTCAGTGGGCTTGGGAAATCAAACAGAATCGCCCACACATGCTCGTATTTGCATGCACTTTTCGACTTCACGCGCAACGATTACTTGCTTGAAATGATTGTGCGTGCCAGCTTGCTTTTGGACTTAACCAGGGGTACAAAAAAGCGTGACTGGACGCTGCGCTTCACCAAGAAACGAGACGCGCTTCCGGAGAACTTCCGACTGTCACATGTCTTGCAGGTTGTGTTTCATGCTCCACTTCGAGTCGTTGGCATATCGCGAGCCATCGACTGCAGTATCTTTTCATTCCCCGGGATGAATGATCGCCACGTTCGTTTTGTGCACGAGCGTTTTGGTGGCATCTGTGTTGACCGGGCTGTTGCTGATCGTCAGTGCAAGCCGAGGCGCAGGTACATGGAGTGGAGATACATGGTGTTCAAGGCATTTGTCTCTCTCGCCATAGATAACCCAGACATTCCAGCGCAGATGCTTCTAGATGAAGCAGAGGCTCTGGGCCCATGCGTCCACTTTAAACAACTCCATGGCTTGGAGATATTTGTGCCGCTTGTGGAGAGTGGTAGCGTGCCACCCCGATTGTACAAGCATGCGACGGTAGAAACGACCAGGGTCATTTCTGAGCTCGTCAGAGCTTACGGAATGCAAGTATCCCTGCCGGTGCTTCTTGTGAAGTCTTTTTATGAACATTACAAGCCTCATCTGCCAGCAGCGTTAGATTATCTTTTCCTGTTAAAGTTCGAACAGTCGGCCACGGATTTTGAGGTTTCCGAGGCGCTTAAATTGTATCAAGATTTGAAGTCACAGTCATGCTTAAACGAAGAGATCATTTCACATGCATTTGATCGGTACCACGTATTCATGCTAGATGTGCTCTCATGGTACTTCGGCACCAACCCCGACGAGAATAGTGGTGTTGTGTGGGAGCGGCTTAAAGAAACACAGAGCGTCGTGCTTTTGGATCATGTTGTCAGTATGGGTGTGCGCGTACCTCTTGACATCTTCTAGCCCCACGTCTTCTGGGCGTACTAATATACGTTTGGCAGGTGGCCAGAAACCGTGCACAGAGAGATTGCTCGAGTCCCCTAATTGGTCATTTCAAAGTATATTCTACCACTTCTACCTTTGTATGAAGAATGTATCATACAATGTACACTCATACAACAAATGACTTGAAGTTTTTGGGCTTCTTATATATTTGAGAAGTATCTTTGGCAATGCAATGTGGCATTTTGAAATTTCTGAAGGAGCCCAAATTTCCAGACATATTATTTGGTTTTTCTCTCTTTCCTGCCTTTATCAAATCAAAATTGATTCTGGTATTTGTAATCGAAGACTTAAATTTCATGGCAAAAAGATCTTCTAAAAGATCTTCTCACGAATTACTTTTCCGAACACTGAAACCCAAAATCTGAAGTACAGGCATTGTTGCACCTGGCAACTCTTCTGGTGTATGTAAATTGAACTTGGGGTGAATGATAGTATCTCTTGACCGCGTCTCAAATATGTATAGTTCATCTTTGGTTGGAAAACGAATAAACTATAAGTCAGCCTCGCTTTTCTCTGTGCCCAAAATTCAGCACACTGTATATATTTATATCAGACTAAGAATAAGGCCCGAACAGTGACCCTGATAAGTGAAACTTTCCTCAACTCGGTGAAGAATTTTTATTCGTCCGCTTGTTTCTCCTTTGTGATTATGACGCAAACAATTATGCACAATGAGAGGCAAAGAGTGTTGACATGGCACGAGTAACCATAAAAGTGGTAGTACACAATAATCTTTTACGTAATTATTCCAATTTCTACTTAGATATAAGAAAGCACGTAGCACGTTTATAGAACGAGAAGGCTGATTTTCTACTTGCGATATGCCTCATAGCCTTCTCGACCAGCGTTCAAACCAGAGCCACAGTTTCGCAAGTACTTCATATATCAAATATTAGGCAAACTAGAACAATGTTTCAAAGACTCGTGTCCTTTTAACGCTATTGCTGGTGCTGCTGGTGCTGCTGGTGCTGGTGCTGTAAATAAGGGTCCCTTAAATTGGCACCCATTGGATTTGGGTTCACGATCTCATGAAACCAAGGGTGTTGTAATGCCTGCCTAGCGGTGATTCTGTCTTCGGGCCGCATCTGTAAAAGATTGGCCAAGAGATTCAAGCCCATGGTATCAAGTCCCGGCACAATCAGACGCAAGTCCTGTGGCACATATACTTGCCAGTTTTTCGAATAGTTTGCAAACTGCTCGATACCTGGCCATGTCTTTTCGTGGGGCGTTCCCAACAAACGAAATATTTTGGTCAACTGATCGTCTGCGGCTGTTCCAGGAAATAGTGGCCTTCCAGTGCACATTTCTGCAAATATGCAACCAGCAGACCAAATGTCAATGGAGGTGGTGTAGGCACGTGACCCCAAAAGCACGTCAGGCGCTCTATACCAGAGGGTAACCACCTCATTGGAAAAGGTATTGAAGGGAATACCAAACGCACGGGCCAAGCCAAAGTCACCGATCTTCAACTCGCCTTTCATGTTGATTAGAAGGTTCTGTGGCTTAAGATCGCGGTGTAGCACAAAGTTGTCATGACAGAACATGATGCCCTTGAGCAACTGGAACATAAACAGCTTCACAACCTTGAGTTCAAGCGCACCGTTATTGCCGTGGGTTTCCATGTACTTCTTCAAGTCTTTATCCATATACTCAAAGACTAATGTGAGCTTGTTTTCCGTGTGGATGACGTCGTAAAGTGTCACGATGTTTTCATGGTTAAGCTCCTTCATGAGCGAGATCTCCCGGATGGCAGTCGAGGGCGTGCCTTCCTCTGAGTCCAAGCTGATTTCTTTTAATGCCACGAGCGCTCCCGTGGTCCTGTTACGCCCCTTGTACACGGTGGCATAGGTACCCTCGCCGAGTTTTTCGAGCTGCTGGAATCTGTTAATATGTTAGTATGTCAGTGTGGGCTATGCGAGGTCTAGCTCGACCTCGGCAAGGCAATTTCGGAATGGCGGTTGTCGCCATAGAATAAGCATTATTGTTCTCCTCTATTTCAATGTACATACTGTGATGAAGAACTGGTCATTTTCGAACGGCGTCGGTGATTTGTAGGAAAGGTTTGCTGTTATCAAGAATAACAATACTTTACTGAGGATCTGGTTCGCGCACTGGTGCTGGCCGTGCCACGCTTCGGGGTCTCGCCCTAAATGTGTGGTTTGAGGACACTAACATTACGGGAGTCGTCAGGTAGCTCCTGGTAATTTGATACCTCCTTCTAAAAAGACCAGGAATCACGTTTTGGGTATACTTATTTTACTTTAAGTGGCTTGTAAGCCCGCTCCATAAGCAGTGTAGGTTTTCAAGGAGCCCACGATACTTGCAAAAGCATTTTTTATGACTCAGGTAATATGCATCTTAAATATGCATTTCCTTTCTTCACGTTTTTGCTCGTGTTTTTTATGTTTGTTTTTTGTGGAATCCTGTCACAAAAATATTTTAACAGGCGTACCCTTATAGGTTTGCAGACCCCTTAAAACACTGTGCTGCGAATCGCGTGAGAGGACCACGCCCAGTGATATTTATTCGTGGACACTGAGTATGCTTCAGGTACATATAAATACTTTTTCGTGATTTGTGACCTTTGTTGAAGAATAAAAAGCCTGATATACTTCTTAGACGCCATTTCAAGAAAGCTGATTTTTACGTGGTAATTCAGACCCTTTCAACTGTACTAAAATGCGTCTCGTTTTCTATTTTCTCTACATAATTGCAGAATCCACACATATAATTTTTTAAACCGCACCCTTTAAATAAACAATTTTTATAAAATTTAGTATGATTGAATGAGAAAACGACATTACATTATTTGTCAAGAAATTTACTACATGCTATGCTTGAAATATTTTGTTTTGAGAAACGATGAGGTTTCAGACCAGATATAATTAATTGAGTGTTCAAAAGATGGAAAGTTTTACAATAAGCTGTCTCGTTTTTCAAAATGTCCTCAAAACAGCGAAAGAATCTTGTGACCAAACTTGCAACGCATGAGGCGGAAAATTTACACTTATGCATTCTATTGGTACATGCAGCTCTGAACTGAAGATTGTAGGTTTTCTGCTTATCCAGTATTGTGAATTTTAAAAAAATAATAATTTGTGGTTGGTTCGTGATTGCATACGTTATTGGTGTTAATGGCACTTGTTGCATGGGTTTTTGTTTCATCATTAATGACATTGTCCAGTCTTTTCATCTTTCAGATGGAGTGGAAAACCAAAAAAAGTTTTGATGCTATAAGTGACACACATTGTTAAACTGAGAGGCTAGATCAAATTAAAGATATGATTTTTTCATTCTTTAACTCTGGTTTTTCACATCCATTTTTTCTACAACTCAAAATCTTGAGAAAATAATACTGTTGTCAACTGATAAATTTTCAAAGTCCTGAAAGACGGCAAAAGGTACCTGAAAAAAAATAGAGTATACTTGCAACTATACATTGAAGCCTTCAATGTTTTTGCCAGAGTCAGATGTTGTCCGAATACGAGGTCCGCCGAAAGTATGAGATGCAATACCTCCCCTAACCTAAAATAGCGTGTTAATGATTCTTCGGATTTTTGCTCATCAAAAGCATCAGGTTTTCCACCCATCCTTCTGCACCTCCTTCCGCGGCGACAATATTCAATACTCTCGATTCAGTGGCATCAACGTGCTCCTTTTCAAAGTATGGTTTTTTCTGCATACCAATCACTGCAGCATTACGAGTGCTTGGAATTCGCAAAATCTCTTTTTCTGAGTCCCAGCCCATAAGAATGGCCAAGTCCTCTACGTGGTCCACCAAAGCTCCGTACATGGAAACGTTCTGTACGACCCTTTTTCCCGTGGTGTTCGCATTTTTTTCGACCTTCGCCGTCTTTCTTGGCGTATACCTTATCTTTGCCCCATTAAGTGAATGAGAACAACAAGGAATGACCATAAACGGGTGATTGAGAAGAGGGATCCAACACGTGAGCTCGTCCAGGTGATTGCCGATGATAAACGTGTTTGGCGGAAAATCCTCAGTGGTGCAGACCATCGACAGTGCCAAGAGATTTTCTGCGGAGTAGTACTTCATCAAGGGCACGGTATTAGGATCTTTTGGTTGCGTCTCGGGCACTTGAAAAAGCCTTCCGTTGTTGGTCATATAGGGAGCCATCCGGGCCATAGCCGGGTGCGGTTTAAGCAACACGCTGGGTATAATCACCTGTTCCAAGAGACACTGCTGCACTTTACTTGGATAAGTTCTCCAACTCTTTCTAGCACGTGCATCTATGCCCTTTCCTTTGAAGCCCTCCATGATCAATATGTGCACAAGGAGGCCGTTGCCACAGCCCAAGTCCCGAAATTCAAAGGTGCGATCCCTGTACCGGGAATTCCACAACTCAATCAAAAAAGCTGCCACGGCCAAGTCTTCGAAAACATGTTTTTTAGGATCTGTAGATTCGACCCAATTCGCCACTAAGTCCGCCGAGTACTTCTTCTTCAAAGCAATGTACCTATTCTGGAATGCAATACGCGGCACAACAACGTCGTGATTCACACGCTTTTCATACCCCAGCTTTGCACCCATGGAGTGTTTTGCCAGTGTTTGAAGGAGACGAAGAGCTATGCGGATAGGACGCTCAGCACTGTCCATGTTTTCAAGCTCTTGAGGCTTGCCAAAAGCAATGTAATGTAAAGAAAGTCGGTGGTTGTGATATAGAATGCCTACAGCTTGAACAGGAGGAAGATAAAATGGTGTTTCGTCCTCGTTTTTAATGTGGGGAATGTATACCACCAAAACCGAGTCTGGGCCTTTCAAAATGGCACATGTCTGGTTAATCACATGGTCTTTGTATGGATTACGGGGGATCACCCGGCGAATAAATGCACTAGATGGACGCAAGGGAATTCGAGAGTCCGAAAGCGGAACTTTTCGGAGCTTGATGTCGGAAAGATCTCTTTGTAAAAAATGCTGTGATGGCCCTGGGACCTGTTCCGATGAGACCGTCTCGGTCTTTGCGAGTTCCGGGAGCTCTGGTGTAAACAATTCGGACTCATCCACTTGCCCGTCTTCTGTATAAGTTATTCTCTCGAGAATATCGGCCCTCATGATAACCGTGGAGTTGATATTGGGTTCTCTCACTAGATGCGACATTGCTGTTTCAAAATGAGATGGCTCGAATTCTACCGCTTGTTCGTAGATAGGTACCCAGGGGGCACCCAAGCAGGACTCCTGGCCCCTTAACAGGTCCATTTCAGGGTCTTTCTTGGACTTCATTATGTCAGGTGCATATGTTGATTGGGTACCAAAAAAAGTCGCGATTTCCGATGCTCTGCTCATGCGGCGCACTTGGAGACAGTATCAGCACGACCAGCAAAGAGAATAAAAATGGTGTATTAAACCCAAGGGACTGTGAACCTTCTTTCTCATTTTTTTCGATAAGCATGCTCTTAATCACAACTCATTAACTTGGATCCTTCATGTACTGGAAGTACTGGCCTTGCTATGACTAATGTGGTAGAATTTGGTGATATCTGTCATCATATTAATCATGGCTTCTTCGTGAGGAGATAATATTGTAAGAAACTGGATATGTCTATTTCAAGCCTAGTCGTACTATGCACCGCATACTTTGATCTATTCAATATTACATCTTCATAGTAACGTATACCCGATGGTAGGGGGATTTTACCAAGAATCTATCTAGAAAGGACAAAAAAAAACTCACTGCATTTCTGATAGTAGTGAATGTCATCACAAGTTTTGCGTGAAAAAAAGTGACATCCAAAAACTCTTGAAGCCTGAACTCACATGCATTGTAGTTTCTATAAGCTTTTATGTCTATAATTTTCTCATATGGTCAAGTGAGTACACTGTCTGCGATAAAGATAAAGTTTTCGGAGGCAACTGCCCAGAATAAGCGTTCATTCCTCTATAGAAACCAGGAACGCATTTAGAATCGAGAGAAAACTTGAGGTGGGCTTCAAAGCAAATTTCTAAGAGGACCAAAACCCAAAGATGGCGAGTTCCCGCATCGCATTTTTCGGGGTTTCAAATTGCCAATTATACTTTGGTAAGCCCCGCAACATAAATCACGGATAACAAGTAATAAGTGCGGGGAAAAGAAGAAATTACATTGCTGGTTCTACTCGCTTTCCATAAATGGCCTTGAAAGTATACTTCCCATTAAACTTATGAAATGTCAGCGCAGAGAGATATCAATGACTTCATACTTCGATTTGTCTCCACTATGTAGGTCTTATTTACAAGTCGATAAAATAAGCGTCGCTTACTTCATTGAGTTTGTGTTTCTTGTAACAGTAGTGGCATTTGAACATTTCTGCACCACCTTTGGTCAACTGACGAACGCTCTCCTTTAGCGCCAAATGCTGGCAGTGTCCAAAAACCACCACCGGATTCGCCGGACTCATCAAGACTTCATTTGGCAGCACAAAAATCTGTTTACGTTTTCGATTATGCACATCCACATCTGCGATTCGGACGACCAGCGAAAGGGGCATGAGCTGCTCCTTAGAAATAGGGCATATAAAGATAGGGTGGAATTGAAACAAAAACAGAGTTTCGATTGCGAGAGAGAACGGGAGGTCCCGCGGGCCTGCCGCGGGCCGCTTGCGCAACTTCTGCTGGAGCTGGCTGTACTTGTAGAAGTTTGGGAGGTTCACAAAACCAGCCAACACCGCCTGAAACAACGCCAGTTCTGTCAGGAGAAACTGACCTTTACAAAACTCCTGGACGAAATCGTGAGCGA
Organism: Metschnikowia krissii; assembly: GCA_030561945.1. Taxonomy (NCBI): domain Eukaryota; kingdom Fungi; phylum Ascomycota; class Pichiomycetes; order Serinales; family Metschnikowiaceae; genus Metschnikowia; species Metschnikowia krissii. Next base: position 110,124 of record JAKTYP010000062.1, on the reverse strand, counting down.
TCCGGGCGAAGAAAGGCCCGTTCGAGTGGATCGTGCTGAAGTTCTCGAGTATCTCAGCGACGAACGTTGAAATTTTCGAAGGTCGTTTCTTTGCCTCACAGTTGCGAACATATCTTCGGCAAAGATTGTGTGGATGCAACGAGGTGTCGTGCGGATCTCCCTGTTCAAGAACGCTCTTGTAGAGGAGAAGACTGAAAACAGGCGAGACATCGTCAAGATGATCCTTAAAGTAGACGGTAAAGTGGGCCCTTGCGTACGAGGTGGCATCAAAAATCAGCTGGAGTCGCCGCAGGGCATCTGACTCGCCTTCGTCCCGGGTTTCAAAGCCGCCGCTTAGAATAAGCACGAACTGGAGTATGTGAAACTTGAGCAACGCCGTTTCGTGGCCCGTTACGCCGTTGGCCGTCTGCAGCTGAAGCCAGGCAAGTGCACCCTTGATATCGTGCCGATCTCGAATATCGCTGAAAATATCCCCAAGGGCTATAAATTGGTCTAGCACGCCCGGCATGATATCGCTACTTACACCAAAGTCGCTAAGCATGTCGGCCACAAGCGCCCCATGGCCCGTCTTGAGAAAGTGCAGAACAATGATGCGCATGAGCTGCATATGATTGGTCCGCAGTGATGGTTGCAGGGCCTCGGTTGTACCGGCGTGGGCCAGGCTTCGGTCGTTACTGATGCCGTTCACATGAGCGTCCTTATCTCGCGGCAGAAACGCATCAAGATCAAGCGGAAAAAGGTATGTATCGTCTAATTCCACCGAGGATAAGCCGCTAGTGCTATTGGCACCCGAAAGCAGGCGTTGGAACCGCTGAACCTGGCCATTGTACAACTTTAAGGCGCCAAGGGAGGCCGTGTGCCATGCGCCGGTCCTGCGGTCCAACATGGCAGCAAATTCCGCAGTGCTGTTGGCCTCTGTGCTATCAAGACAAAAATTCTCTGTATTTACACTGTCAGGTTGAGAACCAGAGGCAAGCTGGCGCTCCAAATCGCCCCCCAAATCCTTGAGGACCAGTAGAATCAGACTGGACTCATGAAGAAGGGCATCGAGACTATGTGAGCCGACACCATCGAGCGCAGATATCTCGGCTTCAAGCAGTTCGAGAGCCAGCGACATGAAAATGGCTCGTAGAGTTGGTTAGGAAGGTAGTGCTTTTTTTTGGATCGGGGGTAGGGTTGGGTGCGTTTGGGTCAAGTTGCAATTGGTACTTAGGGCGCGGATGGCAAGCCTGGGGTAATTTGGGGTACGGGCCTGATGCTCGTGATGGGTCTGCCAGAACTGGGGGTAAGGGGTGGGTATATGGAAATGATTTTCCATTTCAAGAAATTTCATGATGGAAGAGTTGCGGAATAATTTAAATAAGAAAATTCGCAGATAGTAGTGTCAGTCTTTATTTCCTAATGAATTAGCGTATATTCGTGTTTTAAGTTGTGCGGACAATGAGCTCGGTGCCCTTGGAGAATAGTGGAGCAGGGGTCACCAAACCCAAGTGTCCGGTAAGCTCTTAGGATTGGAAATTTTTGTACCGATCATTGACACTTCTTCGCAGCAACTAAGTATTAGCTCGGTACCACGTCGAAGGAAATTATCGTGATGAAACTTGAACATATCCTAGCACTTTCTTACTCGAACTTAAAATTCAACTTCCGTTGTCTTAGTTTTAAATAGACAGATCAAAAAAAGGATTGCAGCACCACAATTTCGCATATGGTCTCCCACTACACTACTCAGTGTGGCCCTATGAAGCTTAACTAACGTTGATCGGACGGGAAACAGTGTTTTCTTCATGGTATGGCCGCAACCGATAGAGGAGGTAATTAACTTTAATACAAAAAATAGATTATAATGTTCAAGTATACCTCCAAAAGGGAACGTTCACACACAAGCTAATGAATTGAAAATGTGATGACATCAGGATCAAGATTATAATCTTGTTTGACATTCATATTTCAAAGAAACAGGATATCTGCCACTCAACCGATGTGAATACATATTCTATGCTCATCGAGACTTCCAAGCAGTGGTTATCTCGAAAGCATCGGGAAAACCGTTACAGAAAAAACAACAACATAAATATCTAAGTACGGGTAACTAAGAGTGTCCGAATTGTGGCTTGATCTGAGGAAGTTGCTAATTCCTCAGGGGAAGATACAAAGAGAGACTGTGGTATACAACGTACACGGAACCTAAATTCCGGGAGTCAAAAGGAGCTGGAATGCAGCGTGTCATGACTCACCTTCACAAATTGGGGAATTTCCAAGCACATTTGGCAGCACGGAAAAATTGATCGAATTCTCCCGATCTTGAAATCAACACGGCCCGGAGCTATAAGTTGTTGGATCTTGTTTTGCGATGAACAAAGCTAAGGATAAAGGAACACCAGATATTAAAGGAAAAAACAGTGGAGATGCTTGGAAGCGGGAAAAATGCCTTATATAACACCGTAAATGTCATTGGATTTTCTTGCCTGGTTGTCGTTTTGGGACCTCTCACTGCGTGAAGATCAACTTGACTGTGGCATGGTAGCGTGGGATAGGCCCATTCTGTGCACGAATATTCTATATAGAGCAGGCTCAAACAGAAAAGTGATGTACTTGGTACAAAGCAGCACGTCCAGCCCTCGACTATGGGGAACAAGACTTACCTTCATCGAGAGACAGAGTCATGTGACTGCAGATTATGGTGCTTGTGTGCTCAAGTCATGATAGAAACGACAGCAGCCAGGCCTTACCCTCAGCATAGATCATCGCGTTCAACTACATATGACATCAGCCATTGCCAGATGCATTAGATGTCCAAGAAATCAGCCTTAACCAAGAGCTCCAACGCAAGCGCAGTAGGAATTTTGAACTCCGGCACGGCATCCGAGTCAGCTCGCTCGCTGTACTTATGGTGGTAATGGAGATAGTCCACCACGACTTCAAGGCTCTCGGCATCCATGTCCAAGTTGATGACGCCAGTGCGGCCCTCTTCGAACTCATGTGAGCTTTTGAGCACCGGCGAAATCAGCGCCACTTCTTTGCGCACCACGAACCGAAACCCTTCGCTCGACACGAGTGTCACGTATATGTTTTCCATGGTTGACGCGTCGAAAATATCCTACTCTAGGGCTTGCGACCAGCACTTCAAGCTTAGGACGATTGCCTCTGCAGAGAAAATAGGGCTTTGCACTTGCCGTACTGTGATTGTGCTTGTCCGAGCTGCCGACCTATCAACTTTGGTATAGTGCCACAGATGTACCTGTGGAAATTCGCTGATCAATTGTGTCAAGGAGTCACTATTCGCTTGCAGATGATTGGTACTCCCCTCAACTGGTGCGTATTGAATATTTCGCTGGTTTTTCTTCTTGTTTGGTCAAGATCTTATTTATTTTGATTATTTTTTTTTCGCAGAAAGAAAAAAAAAACTTTAAGTGAAAACAAAAAAAAAAATCTTGTCCAATCCCGCTCGCCACTAAAATCAAAGGTTGTCACTCAACCGGTCCTCAGATGAAGAATAAGTAAGATGATGATAAACGAAGTACGCCAGTTCTACTCTCGCTCGCCTCTGGATCGCGCCGCCATGCCTGGATATAAACTCCGCGAAACCTGGAGACCTCAGGCACATGCGAACAACTTGCGAAGGCCATATGAGCCAGGTTGAAAGTGTGTTTATCTGTTAAAATAATACTACACGTCTTTCTTGCTGCCCTTGATTTCCATCCTTCCATCCTTCTTATATCAAAAAGGAGAACCACCTGTCCAGACCCAGACCAAAGGCTCGCTACACATTCCCTTTTTCGTGAACAATGGCGACGGCCAACCCTAGCATGTCCTGGCAGAAGCTTGAGGAGGTCTACTACAACATCTGGGCATGCTATGACCAGCTCGAGTGGGACCTTGAGGATATCTATCTGAACTACCGGGTTAAAATGCTGCCCAACGGCACGCTTCTTGCGGTGGCGCTGCGATTTGTACCGCGGCCAAACGTGATCACTATCTACACGCCCAGTGGCTCCAAGCTATGGAGTCTAGTTTACAATCTGGGCAGCAGCCTGGACCACATTGCGGACTTTGCGTTTGTTGGAGAAAGACTCTGCGTCGTGCTTGCTAACAATATGGTACGTGTGTACACGGATCTCGAGGGCACATTCGACGAGTACTCATGTACCGTTCACGTGGTACACATGACCCGCACGTCGCCGGCAACCGGACTTGAGCAAGGCAGCTTTAAGCACGTGATAACTAACCTTGAAGATGACCTGCTTGAGGAGGTCTCACCCTTGGTGGATGCAGAGGCATGGGGCGAGTGGCTCGTGCTCCGATACCCGGACCGCGTGACCTTTTTTAGCCCCACCAGTTTCGCTATCTACGAAGCTACTTTCCCTGCGTGGGATCCGCTGAAAGTTTACGCTATGTCTGTCGTGCTGACAGAGCCGCTGGCGGTCACGTGTTTAATCAGCTACGACCAGACCGCATACACGATGCGCTGCGACTTCGCCGCCCTGACCTACGAAGTCACAGATGAGCGGCTCACAGAAGGCCCCTTCGTTATGATGGCATCGCTGGCAAATGGGCGCCTCGTCGCGCTTTTGAATGCCCTGCGGCAGCGGGTGTTTGTGACCACCTCTCTGTTCGACAAGATGCTTCTAGAGTACGACCTCAGCAACGAGTCTAGCGTGCCGTATATGATGCAATGGGCCGGTAGCGACGCAATAATTCTCCTGCTCCGTGACGAGATCAAACTCATCGCGCCCGGCCAGAAGCTGGTGCTGTTTTTTTACGACATCGTCGAGCACCGCGACCTCGCCTTCGACAGACCGTCTTCGGGAGCTGCGTCTTTGGCGTTCACGGTTCCCTTCATTGCCACACGTGCTGACGGCGTGACAATTATCACCAGCAATAAAACAGAGTTTCTTGGCCGCGTACCACAAGCTTCGGTGGACGTGTTCCAGGTGGGGTCCACCAGCCCCGCGTGCGTGTTGCTCGATTGCGTCGACAAGTTACAGCGACACGCATCCAAGGCAGATGCCAGCATCGAGATTTTGCGCTCCGAGGGCCTGTTGGGAGACGCTGTCGATGTGTGCGTGCATGCGGCGCTCGAGGAGTTTTCGCCCTCGCTTCAAAGGGCGCTCTTGCACGCAGCCTCATTTGGCAAGATCTACCTCCCGGGCAGTTACGATGCAGACAAGTATGTGAATGCAGTGAATACAGTGCGCGTGCTCAATTATCTCCGCTCGCCCGACGTCGCCGTATTTCTCACTCATGCTGAACTAGTATCCGTCGGTTGGCCTGCCGTGATCGACATGCTCTTGCGCCGTTCGCGCCATTATATCGCTTTGAACATTGTTCGGCTCTTGGGCTTGCATGATTGCACCCCCGCTATCTACATTCACTGGTGCTGCTTGAAGATACGGAGCGAACGGACCATGGCCGACCTCGCTCTCTTCCATGTGATTGCCCGGAAGTTGCTTTCGGCTCATCCGAAGACCGGCCTGTATCAACAGAACCTTATTTCCACTGCAGAGATATTTGATGTTGCGCTCCAGGAAGGTCGTCTTGATTTATGCAAGCTATTGGTGAACATCGAGCCTTCCCCAGCACACCGTATCTCGATGCTACTCAAAATGGAAGAGCAGAACTTGGCATTGATTAAATGCTTCCAGGCGTGTGACTACGATTTGTGTGTTTTGCTTTTGAGACACCTCAGACTGACACTTTCCACACCTGCATTCCAGCGCGTCTTAAGCCAGAATGAGTTGGTGGAAGTGTTAAACGAAGGCTCCGTTCAAGAGCTCGCCCAAGACTCGCAAGTCGGCCACCTTTTTCGCGAAAAATTGTTTGTTAGCGGGGACCTTATCAGTAACTTGTGGAAGGAATCCACGGCCAAAGACGATCCAGTGCTTCTCGAAGAGTTCTACAAAAATAACGGAAAACAAGCTGATCTAGGCATGCTTCGTTTGAAAGCGTTCCTGGAACAAAAGCTCGAGGATAGCGACTCACCGGAATTCACTGAGTTCTATCATTCTCAAAAAAAAGAATTGTCCCGCTTGATAGAAGATAAAAATCTCAGGCTGGTTGTACAGACAGAGCTTAGCACACTTGAGCTTCGTTACAAGCTCTCAAATACATTCCAGCTGTCATTTTTCCAAGATCGCTCTGTGGTCGATATTGTATCCAAGCTTATCAAGATGTATCAGCTTAAGCCAGCCGCTAAGGTGGTTAAGGAGTTTAAAATATCACAGGCAAAGTTCTGGAACCTTGTGGTAGATCTCTATTGTCATTCTAAAGATTTCGACAGACTAAACAAATTTATTGTGGAATCAAACACAAACGCTTCCGTGTTTAGGGCTCCAATTGGATTCGAGACAATTGTCGAAAGTTGCTTGGCGTCCGAATGCCCTAGGCACTACGTTTCAACATATATTTCGCATTGTTCAGAAATTAGTTGTCCCGAGAAAGTGAGACTTTACATGCGCAACGGAGACATGATTTTGGCAGCGGAGGAGGCGTTCAACAACAAAAACATCGAACTTTTACAAGAGATCCAGAATAGTATAACGCCCGAAGACGCGAATGTTTTGGATGCTATAAAGTCATATTTGAATCGTTTGAGGGCGTGAGTAGGCCGTCGGTTTGCGAATAGAATGTTCCGTTTTTAACTATTCCACAGCTCTGGCCTTCCTCACCAGTGAGCCAGCCTGGCAAGGTCTCTAGATCAATAAAGGACGCATCTGAATCGGAATCTTTTACAGCAAGCTCATGCATGCCTGCAAATACGTCCGTTCCAATAAACTTGATCTTCACGTGAGAAATTGTAGTGTTTGTTTTGGTTGTTTTTGGCGCATCCAAAGGTTCCTGAATTTCAAACTCAGCAATGCTGATGGGCACAAGCGATGCGTACGGGTTGCCTGGTCTCAGGTTTTCTATGCCATGTTCTGATATTACTTTTCTTCGTTTTGCTGGTTTGGGGTGGTCGAACAACTGCAGGGATACTATGTTGCCGGTGGTCGTGCCCTTGAACCGAACATTAGCCATATGCTGGAGCATCTTCGCATTTGTTTCGAAAGTTTCTGCGCTGGCAGAAGCTTTGAGTACTACTGGATGACGTTCGAAGCGTGCCAAAGGGGAAACATCGACCAGTCCATCGGCATACGGGGCCCAAGCTCCCAAACTATGTGCAAACCGAGAGCATCCATTCAAAATGTGCATAGATTGCAAGGACCGGATGGGCTTTTGGTGGCACGAGGTATCCAAATGCAACACCTGGGAAGGTCCTCTGGCGAGACTAGTTTCCACGACTTGCAACACTGTCTGTGACATGAGGTCGTCTCCGGGAGAGTGGATTATGTGGGGCGAGTTCATAGGCACAGCCAAGAAATACGGTCTATGCGAAGAAATGTGGGGCTGTGCGATTTTCAGGGATTTACCCAGCGACCTGTTTGAGTTCGGTACGAGGTCAAAGACCTGGATCCGGATGAGGATGAGTGGGAGCGTCGGATGTGTGCACACATATATGTAAGACATGAAAAGCTTGCTCAAACGTGTGGCGAGGCGGTCCAAGAACATTGCCGGTTCAAGCAGCATAGGCACTTCATGGCCCCATGCGTCTTTGACAGTCGACAGCACCCAGAAATACGCATTTGGGTTGTCCACAATGAGCTGGCAGTCGACCTGTGCTAGCTGGAGAAGGTTTAGCCCCGAAGACCAAAAATCAAGGAGAATAGAGTCGATGATTCGGGCCTTTGTCCATTTTCTCGCCTTCATTTCTGTGGCGGTTTCACGCACCTGCCGCGAGAAATCGACCTGGGATATCACGATATCTTTTGGCCGCACGGGCTGGGTGTTTTTAAGTGTGGACCAAAGCAGTACTAATGACACGGTACTGGACTTGGAAATCCTACCGAGAACCGCAGCAAGCACTTTTCTCGGGTACATGGGCACATATGTGTTGGGCAAGATATTTTTGTGTTTGGTTGGTGGCTTTCTGCCTTTGCTGATACCCCCCTTGGAGTGTACCATGACTGCAGAGTTGAACAGAAATGCGCGGACCGAATTGAAATTTCCAGAAAATGAGACTCCTGAAGTCCAGGAAATCAAGATATCTATCTGCTGACTTCGACTAGACCCAGTAGAATGGTAGAAACGATGATTGGAATGTGCGACGCGCATATATTGTTATGGTTGTTTTGTCTGGTGTGCATATAACCGAATCCTTAGTGAGTCCACTCGGATCGTGTTTCGCTTAGAAGGCAGCTTGTTACGTTTTTCGGGGTTAAAAGAAAGAGAAAAAAGAAGGCGGGGGGGGGGGAAAGAAAAATAACAAGCAGACTCCAAGCCGAAAAAACTCTATTAAAACACTACAGCGCTGGCGAAATCGTCTGTTGGGAAAATGGAGGAATGCACACTGAGTATGTTGACTAACGGGTTAGAGAATAATACGGACATCAGACAGGTGATGAGAAGATGGGTAGTTTAATGACTCCCAGTGCTCGATATTTTTCTCAAAAGCCGGCCTGGGTCTCGAACTGTTTTATTTTTGCACTTAAGGGTCGTTGCAGGCAACGGATGCATGCAATTCCCTTTATTCAACCAACAGTGGCTTGAAAGTATCATATGGAGTAACAAGTGAAAGAGTGTCTTGAAATAAAGGATAACCTAGATGATATTGGGAAAGGTTGCAAGACTTCCATGTACTATTGAAAGGTCACATACGACTCACGCCATCTTTTTTGATCGATGCATCGAACCATGATTTCTTCTTTTCTTTTTCATTTTATTTTTTGTGGGGATACGAAGCATGCTACTTTTTAGAGCACATTCCGCTAATTCTAGTCATAAATTTACCAATGCCACCAGAAATTCAGGGAAATGGAACAGACAGAGTAATATAAAGAAGAATGAAATGTACCTGCACATACTGTACGAGATGCCGGCACTGCATGCTCCAGTCTTTCGCAGTCGGGCTCATCTCGGCCATCCCAGGCCCAAAATTTCAAGAGGTGAAAACCCATCATATTCCATACAAACTGTCCGTTAAGAAGCCGCACACAGCAATGTCGGATACTCAGAAACAAAATGGTAAAGGCGAGGTCGTGGCTGCAGCTGAGGTGCCATCTGTTGCGGAAAACCTCCAAGTGGAGGCTGCGCCTGTATCTGAAAAGCCTCTTTTGAAGGACGAGACCTTGGATAGAAGAACGTTGTTTGTGCGCAGTGTTCCTGAGAGTGCAACGAGCGACGAACTTTCAGAGTATTTCTCGCAGTTTGTGCCGGTAAAGCACGCCGTGATCGTGAACGACGAGCAGCAGAACTCACGTGGCTTTGGGTTTGTTTCCTTCACCGAGGATGAGGACACGCTCACGGCGCTCGTGGAGGCCAAGAAACACAAGTTTCAGGGCCGGTTTCTTCGAGTTGACATCGCCAAGAGAAGAGAGCGCAAGGCGGCTAAAAACGCACGTGCAGAGGTCGGTTCCGGTTCCGGTTCCGAGTCCGTTAAGCCAAAGGCACGCGAGCCGGTGGAGAAGAGAAAGGCGCGGTTGATTGTGCGCAACTTGCCGTGGACGTGCAAGAGTCCCGAGACGTTGAAGAAGCTCTTTCTGAAGTACGGTGCTGTGCACGATGCGTACATTCCTGCGAAGAAGGGCGGGTTGATGCGCGGCTTTGCGTTCGTGATTATGAAAAAGCATGTGGCCGCAGAGCGCGCCGCCAAGGAGAGCGTGGGTATGAAAATTGACGGTAGAGAGGTGGCCGTGGACTTAGCCGTGGAGAAGTCACAGTGGGAGAAGACGCAAGAGGCAGAGTCAAAGTCCACGGCGAGAGAGAGACCGGTAAAACTTACAACGGAGACGGATTTGCTGGCTCTGTCTGATAAAAACGAGGTCAAGGAGGACAACCACGATGGTGATCATGACGACGATGACGACGACGATGAGGGAGAGTCGCGAGAGTTTGATGAGCTCAACGAGATCAACTCCGATGAAGATATGGAGGATGAAGATGAAGATGAAGATGAAGATGAAGATGAGGATGAAGATGATGAAGAAGAAGATGAAGAAGAAGAGGAAAACCAGAATAAGCTTAAGCAGAACAAACAGGAAGCGTTTTCCATCTTCGTGCGCAATATCCCATACGACGCAGACGCAGACTCGCTCACGGAACACTTCTCGCAGTTTGGCCCAGTTAAATATGCGCTCCCCGTGATTGACCGGGCGACTGGTGTGGCCAAGGGCTCAGCATTTGTGGCGTTCAAGACCGCAGAGGCATACGAGCTCTGTTTGGCCGATGCGCCGGTGGCGTCTGCGACGTCCATGTTGATCTCAGACGACGTGGCACCCGAGTATGTATACCAGGGTCGGATCTTGTCGATTGTGTCGACCGTGGACCGTAGTTCGGCGCTGCGGCTCGCGCAGCGCAACTCGGAGAAGCGCGGCGAGGCGCTAGGTAAGAGCCCCGGCGACAAGGACAAGCGGAACTTGTACTTGTTGAACGAGGGCCGTATCACGGAGCACTCGAAGCTCGCGGAGCGCATCTCCAAAGCGGACATGGAAATCCGCGAAAAGTCGTACAAGATGCGCGTACAGCAGTTGAACAAGAACCCATCGTTGCATCTTTCGTTGACGCGGTTGGCGGTGCGGAACCTCCCGCGTGCCATGACCAGCAAAGCGTTGAAGGCGTTGGCGCGCAAGGCCGTGGTGGAGTTTGCGACCGAGGTCAAGGGTGGCCATCGCCAGCCGCTCTCTAAGGAGGAAGTAAGCCGGTCGATCAAATACAAGCAGGAGGCCGAAGGAGACAAACCTGTAGAGGAAGATAAGGAGAAAAAGTCTAACAAGAAGCTTGGAGTTGTTCGCCAGGCGAAGGTCATCATGGAGGTCAAGGGCAGTGGCGAGGCCGGGAGGTCGCGGGGGTACGGTTTTGTTGAATTCCGTGACCACAAGACTGCGTTGATGGGGCTCCGCTGGTTGAATGCACACGAGGTCTCGGCCGAAGAAATCACCACCGGCTTGTCCGAGCAGGAAAAAAAGCTCGCCGACTTGGAGGGCATTAATAAGCGCAAGTTGATTGTCGAGTTTGCAGTGGAAAATGCCAAGGTCGTCAAGCGCAGACGGGAACTTGTGATGGTGGCCCGCCACGGCAAACGCAAGCGGGATGACGAAGACAAAGACGGCGGTGCTCACGAAGCCTCCGCTGACCGCAGGGGAAAGTCTGCCAAAAAGCAGAAAAAGGGCAAGGGCCCCTCCAGAAAGGGCAACATGAACAAGGGCCCCAAGCCGACTCTGAGTGAAGAAACCAAGCCGGCTGGCGACGCCACTACAGAGGACGTCAAACATATTATTGCTCGCAAGAGAAAGAGCAAAAAGGGCAAGAATTAGACCACCGCAAATTGCTTATAGTATTGATGATGACTGGCTGGCCGGCAGTGCCATGGCTGTTGAGGACACCCACCAATCAAGAAAGACTGTTTGTGGTGACGCAACCCGATTTGTTTCACTCGAAAGAGACGGGCTTTTATAAGGCACCTGCACTCTGGAATAAAAGGAAATGCCTGTCATTTGGGGCTCATGGTTTTATAGGAGAAAAAGATACATCATTTTTGACTTTTTTGTTGTACAGAGAGAAGGCCTCCCACAGTAGTATATCACATTTGGAGGATGCTGTTGACATCGTGTTAGAGAAGACGGCAGAAGCTTGGTACGGTAGAATCACACATAAGTGTACCAGAAATAGGAATGGATAGTTCGGATAGAGTATACATTGGTGACAGAGGTATTACCAACACCAAAGCATAAACCCTACAACAGGAGCGTAAAGACATGCCTATCTCGTGAAATGATGATACATGTTTGTTTTACATAGATGGTGTTTCTCGATTGTACTGTCTATTTATTTTAATCAAGAGATATTTGTTAATGTTATCTGAATAAGAGTAAGATAAGATACGAACTGGTGACGCACCTTGGCATCTAGGATGGAATCGATTCTTTGCTTCATTTTTTTTCATCTCTTATTTTTATGTAGTATTTAATATATCCGTGTAATTCTTGAAGATAATCTTTCTATCAACAAAATAGCGTTGCTGAAGGATTCACTTACCCATGACCTTGAATCCACTAGTAACCGCAAATATCGCATTCGTCTTCCTAGACCAGCTGGTTGTTAAATGTGATACATTTCATAGCTATTTATTGAGAAAACTCAGCCAAAACAAATGAAGAAGTGTCTTGGTTTACGTCTTGCGAAAGTTTATTAAAAAATGTCAATTATCAAGTGTTACGGCATTTAACAATCAATCCAGTAAATTCACGATAGTTAACAGAAAATTTCAATGGATAAAAGAAAAAAGTTAACTTCGGGTGAAAGTTTTTAATTCAAATAGCATTTCGTATTTATATTATGTCCACCGGGTTCTTGTAATCTTTCCTTAAGGTTCGACCATTGTGCGGGGGCTATCTAAGTTAAACACCCATCACACGATAATTTTAAGATGATACAAAAGAACGAAAAAAATAAAGAAAGAGAAAGTTTGTTTTTAGAAAGGTGTTAGGAAAAAGAACTAGTCGCAGATAATTCCGAAAGTATATAGAATAATCCTACGTCCATCAGAAACTTTTGTGCTCTTCAATATGCATTAATTTGTAGAAAAGAAACCGAGCTCCTATAAGAAGACACGGCACGGGAAAGACTTACAAAAGCACCTATTAATTACTTCAAAATTTCGAGCCACATTTAAGTCACTCGTTGAAGCTTACAAAACTCTTTCAGCAGAGGATTACGTTGATGGAGGCAGGGGAAAAAGTCTTCCACCACTGGCCTTGAAAAAGAGAACAAGCACAACCTTCGCGAGTCGGCAAATCCATGCATGTGTTGTTTGAGAATATTTACGGTTCTAAGACGTACTCGGGCGGTACAGAAATTATGATGCAGCAAAACAGAGTGCCGGGCACGCGCCGATGTGCGGTGGGCCGAGTGGCAACGAAGAAAAGAATACAAGAGTCAGGAAAGTTAGTCATGATAAGACGCACTAAGGCAAGGCACATCAAGGCACTACAAGAAGTAGTCAATGCGCTGCTGCTTGTTGTGGTTGTTCTTGGCGGCCAAGTCGCCGTCCTGCACTGCTGAGAAGATCTTGAAGTTTGGTTCCGGCTCGTGCCCCACTTGCATCACACTGGCGACGTTACCGCAGCGATAGCAGTAGTTGGGGGCCAGCCATACAGTGACCACGTCCTTCTCCTTGAAATGGTAACGGAAGCCCTCCATCACCAACTGATGAGCCCGCGCAATTAAGTCTAAATTGTTGATGTGATTGAATTCACGGCTCACTTTCAGCCCAAAGAGCCACCCTGCACCACGCGGGGAGACCGCCCATGTGTCGATGTTGTCGGGGTCTGACCACACTAAGTCGCAGAACCCGCCTTCGTGGGGGACTTCCTGCGCACGGCTCAAAACACGAATCTGGTCTAACATGCGGATTTCGGGCGAGAGCCCGCCGTGCACGCAGAGAACCTTGCCGTCGATTATCGCTGCGAGCGTCAAAAAATCAAAGACTTGGCAACAGTACTTCCACACAGTGGTCAGGCCGTACTTGGTCAAACACTCGTCGTAGAAACCGTATACCTGGGTGATTTGGCGGGACTCGTGGTTGCCACGCACCAACGTTACGCGGTGCGGGAACATGACTTTCAAGACCATCAAGAGTGTGAAAGTCTCAAGGGAGAAGTATCCACGATCCACGTAGTCGCCGAGAAATATAAAGCTGGTGTTGTTATCAGCCAGAGGCAACCCACCCGATATCTTGAAAAGTTCGAGCAAATCGTGGAACTGCCCATGGATATCTCCACACACAGTTACAGGAGACTGGACGGGCTGAATGTTCAGCTCCTCCATCAAAAGCTCTTTGACAAGCTCGCAGAGCTGTTTCATGTCAGACTCAGAGAGGGCCTCACATCGCTTGATCTGCTCCAACCACTGCTCGGGGCCACGATCGCTCATAGTGCTTGTGTATGCGCGTTTCCTTCAGTGTATGCCGCTATTCTAGGTGTAACCCACGTGGTTGGCGGGTATTTGGATTTAGGCAAGTGTCACCTTCCGCAGAATTAGTGGTGCTGCCTTGAACCAGATAAAGATGCACGCAAATGGAACTCACGAGCTCTTTACTAGAGCCAGATATTGGAGGTTGGTCGACAGGGGTAATTTGGAGGGGGTGTGGGTGGCGGGTACCAGAATTCGCCAGGTGCTCAGGCAGAATGTACTTTTTCGATGCTTGCAGACCAAGACAGAGAAAGTCGTATTTCTTCGTAAGATACAGACTCACAGTTGTATCTGGGCAGACAGAGGTAGAGACTTGTTATGAAATATCTCACTTGCTAGCAACCAAGCAGGAGACGAGATATGGGAGAGGGAAGGGGTAAATGTATCTTTCAAAGCATGGGTTTAACAATGGTCCAGCGCGACCCGACCGCTCTGCAACTATATGCAGTCAACAATGACTATGGTTTTGGATGCCTTCTGGTGACCGGAGTCTCCAAGATTAAATCTATCAAGTCGTACCGTGCTTACAAGAGTTTTTTAGATATTGATTGTTTTTTGTAGTAGTAGACCCTGACAAAGAATTCTTTGTCTCTATTCGATAAAAACAAAGTGGTCACGTGATCAGGATTCTGATGTATCGCCTGCAGTAAGCCCAGTCATCTCTCTATTCGGATAAGAGTCTCGTACTTCCAATTGTGGATCTAATCGGAGGGCGGGAATCTCTCGAAAACATTCACATTCATTACGCTATCGCTGTGAAATGAGATCACGTGGCATCATCAATAATGTATCATTTGCTTGAAAATGATATATATATATATCTGACCTCGTTCTTTTTTTAAAAAACTGGGGAGTTTGAAAGCATAGATGGCTGCGCCCCGGCATATATCTAACTAATTAAACTACATCTATATGTGCTTCTATCAGACGACCATTTAAGTGAAGCCTTGTTTTTTCTATGCTATTTTTAATTAGCACCTGGAAGAATATTTTTCTAGGATAGAGGTTCAGGGGTTTATTGCATAAGTCCTTTTAAAAGACAGTTTGCTCATATAAATGGCTGAGACCACAGGAACAGATATTTACTTTCTATCGAGTGTGAAGATTTTTCTCCCTGGTTGAAAGAAAGAAGTCACTGCAGTTGTAATTGAAGGTCGGTGGAGAAATGTGGAAAGATTTGGTTGATCTAGACAAATTGCTTACGAAGCCTTATATATTTAGTTACGTCAAACGGTGAATGTTTCCTGTTTCATACTTTATTTTCCATTGCTTTTGATTAACAGGTTGCACGCAATTTTTACTCTCTTACCTAATCGAGGAAGGTAATTTATAAACCCTATTTTTCTTTGGTTCCTTAGAATCTTGCGGAATGAACAACAATATAATCTTCGCAATTAAATGATTCTACAAGACCGTCTCGCAATTCTAAAATAGGGGGTTTAATTTTTTCATTTTCTACATGATATTCTGAATTTTCTGATAATAATCTCTTAAATCTATGAGTGAGATCTTTTCTCAATGTTATTTTATACTGGCGCCGATAGGGCTTTCCCGCACAATAGATTCCCAACTACGGCAGACACTGCGGGCAAGATTTTTTTGGAAGAATTTTGTATTTTTCATACACTAGGATCTTGGAGATATCGATAAAACCGTCTAGCTTGAAACAAAAAAGATGAAATGGAACAAAAGAAACCTCAAAAAAGTGCTGATAGGCAAATGCCATGTGCTCGCTTATCGAAGGAGGGTTCACAATACAGATCAAAATGAATACATACCACATCCACGAAACTATACAAAGCCGAATATTCATCAACAAAAAATGGATTTGTTTATTTTGGTATCACCTTTAAATCTATTGAAAGCAAAAAGTTTCCGAGTGACTACCCGGCCGGATTCTCCGAAATAATATCCTGTACAAAAGACACCGAGAAAACTCTGAAAACTCTCGAAACCATCTGCGCTGGTTCCATAAATTAAGCATCCAAAGCCCCTTAAAACATGTTGACACAGCTCTCTAGAAACGCGCCTGCTGCTTCACGGATATCGCTACTGATGACCCATCGCTGTTTTGCGGTCTCCATGCGCTCATGTGAGCCACAGAATGATCAGAACAAGACGCTTCCTTCCACCCCAGAAATGAAAACCGAGTCATGGAACCCCATCTTTGCTAATGACAACGCCATCACCAGGAAAGTCATGGGAATCACGAAGAAGCTCTCTCAAAATGGAAAGCCGCCCATCGTCGTCGACAAGGCCTTCCAAAAACAATTCCGTGCGGGCACCATATACGACCCGTTTGATTTTTCCATGAGCAGGGTCGACATGGAAAGACAATGGGCTAGGAAACGCCGCAATGCGTACTCGAAATACCAAGGTGGTATCAACGATATTTTTGAAAAGACTGGGATTGATCCGCTTGACTTATACACGATGCCTGAAATATTGTCTCGGTTCATTTCTACCACAGGTCAAGTGTTGCCCCGTGAGGTCACTGGGTGCACGTCCAAGAATCAGCGCAAGTTGGGTATTGCAGTGAAGAGGGCTGTGGCGCTCGGCTTGTTGTCGTCTACGAACAAACACGCGAAGTATATGCCAAAGAGAATCTTGTAATGTATATAGTGAACATGGAATCAATGGCGACAAATCATGGTTGTGTGGTGAGACATGATCGCGTGTAGTAAAAGGCCCTGGGATTATTTCGGAAATCAGTAATGTTGGAGAAACAAGCATTTGAGAGACGAGTCTTGCCTCAGCGATGGCGTGTATTCATGCAATTACGTTGCTCAAAGCACCCTGTAGACAGCCCCACATGAGTCCAGTTTAAGGGAGGGTTTTCTTATCGCCATCTCGAACTTTGGAGGTCGTTTCTGTAGGTAATATATTGTCTGTATATGTATATATATGGGCAATATAGTAGGTATCTATCTATGGAATAAGTATGGAACAGGTTGCTTGTGGCCCCTTGCCTGAGACAAAGAAATATTGAGGTCTGTTCTAAGTATATAAGAGGAGAGGTGAAACCAAAAGACTGAACTAAAGTTAGCGAACTCTATTCTCGGTGTTTAATTAACGGGTAGACGGAAAGTGAGGTTTTGCTTTATTACGAGAATGTGCGGCGGACTAAAGGTATACGAGATAAGAAACGGTGTATGTACGGTTTGTTGGCGCAATTACTAGAAGACTACCAAACGACAAAGTGCCAAAGTATCTTCAGAAAGCAGCTGCTAATCAGAAAGCTTCTTTCATAAGTAACAGAATTAAAAAGGTGTAGTTTTGTACTGTTGAATGAACTTTTTCTTTCTGTTCTGGTGGATGGAGACACAAGGACGGGTCTTCTTTCCCAACACCGTCATTCTTTCAGTCTTCTGTAAGACGGGGCACATGAAAGTGAAATCATTGAGGCTTTTTTTCTATCACATAATATTTTTTCTTCAAACTCAATTATAGCGCAGCACAGGGAAAACCAATACCAGGAGTCTGCGGCGACAAGACCAGAATTGGACTTAGTGGGACATTCTCATCAACTACAGCGGATCAGTTTATCATACCATATCCGTTTGTTTTTATTTTTGCTTTTCCATACCCCGTCTTTTTTTCTTTTAAGTATATACATTTTTCTTCCGGTTTTATGTCCTGTTTTTTTATTGGTTCAATGCGTTAATTTGCGCCCAAGCATCTGCACGATCGAAGGGCCACGAGAATAATCCATGCATATCTGCAATGCTTTACTACTACTACTACAATTATTATTACTATTATTTTGTAGAAATATATTTCAGAGAGCCTAGAACCGTTGCTTCGCAACCATCATAAAGGGATAGTGTATTTCTGAAAACACCAAAGTATCTGTAGCGACTGTCTGGTTGTGCAAAGCTAAATCTCTATTGGAGAAGAAATGTTGCCCCCACAACACTAGGTGGCGCCGCCTAATATATATATACAAACTTGTTGCTTGTACTAGTGCCATGGGTATATTCAAATCACCGACCAGAGCCGAGTAAACCAAGGGTTGTGCGATGATCCATAGAGTCAGAGGTCTCGTTTTTGGAACAAGCGGAAAATCTTGACGGTTGGTAAAATTTAAGTATGACCAGTTTTTTAGAAGGCTATAGGAAGGGAGGCCTGGACCGGCAAATGGGGGTTCTGTCCTGCACACAGAAAGCCCGACGTTCACCAATTGGCCGCGCTATTTAAGACCCTGCTCGCGCTGGCGCCCCACACATTTAAACTCCCCCATTTTCAGTCCAGATTTTAGATCCCCATTCCACAACCACAAAATCAAGATGTTGAGACAATTTACCACCCAAAGAATCTCTGCTTTGAGAAACTTCTCTGTTGCCAGACCCGCTACTTACAGCATGGGTAAGAGCGATTCATTCAAAGAGAGAGAGGCGGCCAACGAGAATGCGTATGTGAGAAAGCACGAGGCAGAGCAATTGAAGGCATTGAAGGAGAAGTTGGCCGAGCAAAAGAAGAACGTGCTGGATATTGAGGCCGAGATCAAGAACCTCAAGAAGTAAGTACTTTGCGCCTGGCTGCTTGCCAATTATATATTCTAGTTCGATGATTTTTTTGTTGCGTTTTTCGACTGCGTAGATTGTAGGTCCAGCAGCAGCGCTGGGACGAATTGACCCTAGGCCCTATTGTCGGGCAGCTGTACACAAATAGGCATGGCTGAAAATACCATGTCATAGACCACTTACAAGATTTCTATGTGTGTTGGAGCGTGGAAAGGGGAGTGTTGCTGTTGTCGTTCGACATTAGGATGTGCATAGTGTAGGCTTCTCTTCCAGATGCACCATTTAGTTTTGAAGCTTTTTGGGAATCCACGGGTCATTACAATTTCAGTATACGGCTTGGAGGAGGATGTGGGTGAGAAACTATTATTTTCCATTGTTTTCTTATCTTGTCTAGTTGGCTGTTTACATTATTTTCTTTTTATCCTTATCCCCTTTTTCTTTTTATTTTCATGTTTATTCTTATTCTTATTCTTATTTCATTTTCATTCTTGGTATTATTCTCATTCTCATTCTCATTCTCATTCTCATTCTCATTCTCATCCCATTCCCAATCCCATTCCCCTTTCCGTTTCCGTTTCCGTTTCTATTTCTATTTCTATTTCCATTTTCATCCTTCCTCAACTCATAATTCTTTTCAATCCACAAGAGAAGTTCACCAACATTTGCGAAAACCAGATTATCCCGCCTTGTATTAGCCTCTACAAAGCGTAGATCACTGAAATTAGAAGTTATTTCATGGACGTTCTGGACGTTTACCCCCTTACTCGACTGTAATCTGTATTGGTTAGAACCAAGTCACAACCGGTCGTCGTGTTATTGTTGCCCCGAACCAAGAATTTTCTCCGCGTTCACCATACCATACCATTCAGTCAAAAACACAAACAACCGGTACCACCGTAGTCACGTCAATTTCGGAGCACGAGACTCGGGTACACCAAGAGATCTGGCAAACATGGTCCTGCCACAAACAACCTTGAAACCTAATGAATACAAAAATGACATCATTTCTATGACGAATAGCTCATTCAACGTGACGGAGAGACGATAAGCGGACCAGGCTTGTTGGACTGTCGTCGCATGCCTGTCTACATTATCGGTTGATGCCGTCTACATGTGAGCGCACGGTCTGATGGTTTTGAGAATGCTTGCACAAAAGTTTTCCCATGTAATTGTCGCCCCTTAATATTCATACATTCGAGGGCCATCACTCGAAAGCTCCCCATTAAAATGATAACAAGCAAGCTTTTAAGTAATATTTATGTACCTGTATGAGGCGGTCTTTGTTGCCGCATACCGGCACCCAATTTTCAGAGCAGCGAAAACGGCGAACAAAGCCCTCACAAAAAAAAAGACAGAAGACAGGCATGGGTCTCGTGTCGTCTCTCAAAGACCAGTGTTCTCTGCTGCCATTATACCCTCTGGTGCTGAGGTAGCCACAGCACCAGTTCATCTTTTTCCGAGACCCGCGAAAGCATATAAACTGGGTTTCTACATCTTCCTGTCAATGCCTTTGCGCTAGGATGGGCATGACGTCAGGGCGCAGCCAACGGCCGCAGAGCTGGCCGCCTCCGGCATCTAGGTTTCATACCTGGCTATGGAAGGTAGAAAAAAAAATGACACCTTTGGATAAGCAACAAACCGTGTGCTCTGTTCCAGCAGCGTTGTCGTCTTTACACGGATTTACAAAAAAATAAAACGAGTGCCCCTTGGGTCACTAAATCTCTTTGCGCTTATAAAGTATTTTCGGGTCCCGCCGGAATATAGTTGGACGTCGGCCTTATAGAAACCAATTTTGGCGAAGCGGCTTAAGAACCTGACCGCCAGCTCAGAAGTCATCACCTAACGTTGTACTTCCTTTTCATTCTACGTTATTGTAAATAACCACACCATTTAAAATAACAAGTCGGAAGGATTAGAGCCAGGAAAAAACGAAGGGAACAAACAAGGAAAAAAAAAGAAAAGAAAACACATAACAAAAATTCCAACAATAAAATAGATGGCGGAAAAGCGATTGTTCAAAGAGCTCAAGCAGCTCAAGCAGACACCGGCATGTGTCAACAATCCACAGATCGCAGAGCTTGCTCCTGTCGATGCCGAGGAGCTGATTTTCCGTTGGCAGGCGGTGATCGTGAAACGCAATAGACATGACTCGCTATTCTACTACAACGGGCGCTGGAAGCTCGACATCACAGTGCAACCACAGTACCCGCAAAAGCCACCGCTTATAGTGTTTTGTCCTGAGTCGAAGATCAACCATCCTAACATCAACTTTGACACCGGCGAAATCTGCCTAGATATCTTGAAGGACGAGCTGTGGTCGCCGGCATGGAACTTGGAGCATTTGGTAGCCGCCGTGCTTATGCTCCTAGACGAGCCTGAGCCTGATTCGCCGCTCAACGTGGACCTGGCGAACCTCTTTCGTGCAGACAAACTTGCGTTCGAGAGCGCCGTCCAGCATACCATGTGGAAATTTAACACGCTTCTAGATGCGCCCCGAAATGCATCTGGAGTCAAAACATCTGATGGCAGCGAGCGAACTAGCGATCGGGAGGAGGATACAGATCCAGACGAACAGGAACAAGAAGAACCGGCCGCAGGTGTACGCGGGGGAAGCAAAAACACGCTACCGAAATGCGGGCAAGGCAACAGCAGCAGCAGTGGTAGTACTAGCCAGAAAAACGACAGAACTCCCCGGAACCGACACAACAATGAGAGCCTAGAACACGCGGATGAAGAACCTACGCGCTGTTCCAAGAGGGTCTATCTGAAAGACGAAAATACCCTCACACTAGACGACATAACGCCCAAGACAGGCAAAGACCTCAACTACATTTACGACATTGGGCGCCACATCACACAGGAGTTTTTGAAAAAGGCCACCGAGGTCTCGGTGCCACGCCACCAACTGCAACATTTGGCCGCCGTGCACCAGCTGGTGTCTAACAACGTGGCTCGCCAGATCGAGCAAATATGTTTGAACCTGCCTCGGTGCTCGCAATCTCCCACAGAAAGCTCGTCTGAAAAACGCTCCGACGTCAGTTTTGCGGAGGAGTCGTTTCTTGAGAAAATCGATCAACAGGTTGACGAGATCCGCCGGCTCCAGGAGAAACAGTCGCCTTCGTAGACTTAGTGGCCCCACGGACAGAGCTGATTGTCCCACAATGTATGGGACCACTGTGGCAGATTTTGACTTGGCTGGTAGATTCAGCCTGTCTTTAGACTGCAAGAAGCCGTGCCTGCTTATTCTCGCATAATAACACATTTACAATGGCAGCATCATACTCATAGACTGCACCATACTCCTTCTTGTGAATACTCTTGGTTCATAAGATGAGAGGGTACATGCGTTTGACGTTGTTCCCGAAGAAAGGAATGGAGAAGAAAAGAAAATGAACGGAAAGAAAAGGAAACAACGAAAAATAATGGATATCCGCATCCTTCATGTTGATTTGTTGATGTCAGATACACCTGGTTCTCCTGTATTACGAGGGGAATGATGAAGAAAAAGTTTACAATACCATCATCCCAAGGATTTAATTCTGGCACATGCCAATGCCATTCGACACTACCTAATGGGATTGATAGAATAGTACATACGCTTTAGGCAGTTAATCATTCATGTCGGCCAAGTCAGCCTGGGAATGCTTTTAGAATGTACGACTTATAAAAAAAAGGGTGATCATATCATCATACTCACGCCATAAATTGGTCCATATAATAGTGTTAAAATTTCCAGGCTGTCCAGGTCTCGTTCATATAAGGCTTGCACTCTTTGATGACTTCAAAAACAGTCACAGTTCGAAAATGACCAAAAAACCATAAATTATCGATCTCAAACGTGAACTTAACCTCTCTGAGGTAACTGGTGCACAAAAAGTTCTATCCAAAAAAACGTATCACATATGCTAGGCTTTTGGAAACAACTTACCGTATGTCAGAGGTCCGTTCAGAGGTCCGTTATTATAGTCATGCTGACATGGAATCTCTTTGCGGAGGCTCTTTGCTGAAAGCATCCAGCCGTAATGAATTGAAAGAGAAAAGTTATCTACATCGCGAATAGCGGATTGTTTGTGTACGAAAACATGTACTTCTATTACCTGGATACATGTATCCGTATGATATTTAGTCACTGTTGTTAAGGTATATTTCAATATCTTTCATGCAAAATTTCAAATAGCAAAAAACACAGAAATCTACTCTCATTCTAAATTGTTGCCAGCGTACGAAAACCACATTCATCTAGACGTGTTGCGGTTGCAGTGGTCGCGTTATGGTGTCTCACCTCAAGTCACGCGCAGTGCACGGGCTTTCAGAGAGTCCATAGTTTCTTAACCAGCTAATAACTAAGACGCCCGAATATCCAGTATCACACACAAAATCAGATACATGAAAGTTCCATTGCGGTATCCTCAAAAACATCCCGCAGCTTGGTTCTAATAGATTTCAACCAACTGGAAACCTGTCCTTATTTATAATACACCACTCACGTGATTGAATGACACGTGCCGCGGACACGCCGCACTAGATATGGAACATCCATATAATGTTCCCGCTACTTCGTTTACTACTCTTCCACCACGTGTGTTTTCACCACCCCACCGTCAAATTTACCACTGGAGATACGTGTTCTTTACAGGCGTTTTTGGAAATCATTCTTTGAAATACACCAATTGACCCATTCTTTGTATTCTCCAGCATGGCCGTGGGTGAAAGTAGAAGCGAGCTTCTTAGCTGGCTTAACTCAGAGTTTGGGCTCGAGTATAAAAAGGTCGAGCTGTGCGGCACAGGTGCAGCATACTGCCTCATCATGGACGCCATTTATGGCGGCGTGCCAATGGCGAAGGTGAAATTTGGGTTGCAAGTTTCCGACTACGATGCACGCAACAACATGAAGATCCTCCAGGCGCTGTTCAATCGCCACCGCATAACGCGACAGATTGACACCGAGCGGCTTATCCGTTGCAGGCTTCAGGACAACTTAGAGCTTCTCCAGTGGTTCAAGCGGCTCTGGGTCGAGAACAAAAACACAAATTCAACATACGAAGCGCCCGCAAGACGCAAGGCCACGACCGCGCCGGCACTGGCAGAAAGAGCAGTTTCTGGCGCGTCTAGGCGTACCACAATGAGCAATTCTGGAACCACTGTCACGTCTTCGGCGGCGGTACGAAACGGCAGCCGGGCGTCGAGCACAGGGAACTCAGCCACAAACCCGCTATTTGTGCCAAAACAGAGGGCGCATTCGGCCACAAGCTCGGCACCGTCAGTACCGTCGGTACCACATTCCATGATTTTGGATTCAGGTACATCCATTGGAGAACTAGCGCGTGATCTGAACGAAAAGACCCAGGTATTACAACAGGCACAGGACGAGCTTACGGAGTGCAAGGTAATGATGGAGAGTCTTGAGTCTGAGCGCAACTTCTACTTTAATAAGCTCCGCGATATCGAGGTGCTTTCGAGACAAATACAGGACCAGTATGCATTGACAACCTCTCCGGGTGAGAAGGTACGACTGCTTAGTGTCTTGGACGTCATGACAGAGATCGATGACATTCTTTATGCGACAGAAAAGGGGTTTGAATTTCAGGACACTGCAGATTCGGAGTCATTTTAGATGCATACTCTTTTGAATTATGGCATACTTTATTAGCTGCGGGAAGCCCCCCAAGCAACTCAATGTGCGCTCAGCTCTGGTATGTGTCGCTTGGAAAAGAGCTTCTTAATCCCTCCTTAATTCCTCTGGAGAGCTTCTCTTGAAAATGGTCTGCATGTTGAGATCGATTAGATATCCATACCTTACAAAAGCCAGAGTGTTTGCTATGGATCTAATGCCCATGAACTCAGGTTACATGGCTACAATTAAAAGCAAGAACTCTCTTATGGTCTCATAATTCCTAAAACGGATTCAGAATATTCATTCGAGTCTCCTTTATAACATGCACGAATTGTTGTATGAGACAAGTTCCGTATGTGGGTCACGTGTCATTTCAATACTCCACGTTGCGGGACTGTGCGACATGCAGACCGACGGCGCGAGGTAGTTTTTGCGACTTCGTGCAGCGTGAGACAAAAAAAAAGACCGAAAAAATTACCGGTTTCAAAAGCAGTATTTCATCGCATACGCATTTTTTTTTGTCTCACCTTGTTTACACATACAATCAATAGAGGTAATCATCACTTTTTTCGAGCCCACTCATCGACGAGTCATTCTTAATTTTTTTTTTTTTTGGTTAGGAGTGATCGACAAATTTGGCTACTACAATCGCCATCCTGAGCTATTTCGTACCCGTTGGTACTCCAACATACTACTCAAATATGACCACGTCCAATCTTCAACAGTATCGAAGAAGACACTCATCCGTGCACCCATTACCTCTTCCTATGCGGCACGGCCATGTACATGGCTTCAACGGACATCACGGAAAACATACAGACATGCCCACGGTCTCCAGGAGTCTAGCCACGCGAAGATTCTCAGAAGATGGTGGAGGCGGCGTGAAAGAGCTGTTGAGGTGTCAGTCTTGCGGGAAGGCGTATAAACACGTCTCTTCGCTTGCAAAGCATTTATGGGAGCACACACCCGAATGGACCATGACCAAGAAGTTACTTATCTCGAAGCACCAGCAGGTACAGCTTCTAGAGGCAGCTTCTATTCTTGTGGGCATGAATGAGCCTGGGACAAGTGAGGCTGAGCCTGAGACGCCCACCAGCCATTCGCCGTTCTCGCGGTCAATTCCGCAGTACACTGCGGAACACGAGGACCACTATTTACGTATGCCAGAAGACCAGATTCCGTCATTTTACTCGCCTACGCCGGGATGTGTAGGAGGCTACATTGACGTTCCGATCAAAAAGCGAGATTCTTGGATGGGGTCGCCGGAAGGAGAAGAGGAGGAAAAGAAGACAAATGTCGTAGACGAGGACGAGGAAATCTTGGGAAGAATGGAGTGACGATGAACAAGGCGCATGTGATGACTTTAAATTTCTTCCTGTAACGGTGGTGTTGATCACTACCTGGGAAACTAAATAGGATTGATTATAAAACTCTCTTGATACGGGAGAGCACAGTGATGTGTCTCAATGCACAAAACCCGTGCACCGTGATTCGCGTATAAAGCATCGCCGAGTACTCTGGTTTTTTTTTCAGCATTGGCTCTTTCTCTCAGTCCTGGCCCGGCCGTCCATGGCCAAATACCCCCATCTCAAGGACCCGTTTTGGTGATTTGCTTGGGGCAGGACTAATTGAGAATTTTTCGGGAGCCCGCATAATAAAGCGGATACAGAATCCCCCGTGTATCATAGTACATCCAGCTGGCGTCTTTCTCTACGAAAGAACATACCACGGGTGTCTCCAAGCACACAGACAGATTGCATCAAAGTAGTAAACGTTGTAGTTGGTAGTTTTCCGATCCGCATAATCGCATAGCCCAAGCCGGCTACTTGGTTTGCTGTAGGTTTCAGTTTCTTCGAGGTACGTTTATTTTATGTCTTCTATATAAGACCAGGACGGAATTTTATATTCTGAGGTGTGATGTCTAGAAAGCAAGCTATGTACAAGTGGTGGCGGCCATAATCGCCAAGTTCGGGGTGAACACCGTCAATCTTCGCCGGTGATGATCTCGGCATTTAGCGGTTGCACCTTTTCGTATTGCTCTTTTAACGCAAGCTGCTCGCGGTGTTCCAACTCGTTGGCGGCTTGCTTCTTGGACATTTTCTGGCGCATGCGTTCGGCATCCTTGATGGGACCCTGTCTTAAGTTTTCTCGTTCGATGCGCTGTTCGACATTAATGTATACGAAGGAAACTGCAGCGAAAACACACGATGCGGCAAATGTAACCTTGGATGCTGTCGACATAGTAATGATTCTCTGTATCGAGTATGTGGGGGTGGGGATAGGAAGGGTCGTGGGTATATAAATGTATAACTATATATATATATATATGCACAAGTATTACTTGTAGATGGTAGTTATAATGCTGGTCTCCGTTCAATAGAATATGTCGGACCGCGCGCTGTGGCGCGATCACTCACTTTAATGGATGGAGTGCGGAACAACCAAAAGATAGACTTTGTATGTCCCGATTAGAACTGCGGGTATTTATTTTATCGATTATGGTGTCTTTTTTCGTTTGCAAGAGTCAGGTATGAGAAGAAGGAATTTGGATACGTGAAGAGCAGTGAGTTTCTCAAATACACCAGAATCTGTACCGAAGCCATAGTTATGTGTTCCACGGATAAACGCCTACTAATAATGGTGACCTAGTGTGTACCTCTCATATAAGCTAGTGATTGACAGCGGAAAGAACCACATGCACCACGTGTATGAGCAGGTGATAATATCGATGCCCTTAGATTTAACAAGTGATATCTTCAAGTACGATGTTGATATCTACTCTCGGGGTAATTTCCTGATATTGCCATTCCGCAAGGGGCCATGAAGTCATCACCACGCCGTGAGTCAATGATCCAGATCATTTATTTTTTGAACCGGCGCTTGTATATAAATAGCTGAAGTTGAAGATGACAGTAAATAAGCCCAAAATAAGAGAGCCCGTATCAATAAAAATTTCATTAGAACGAACGAACTATGTTGTATTCGAACCTCTCTTTCCGCACTAGTATACGCATCCGCATGGTTTTGACCTCCATATTTCGCACTTATATTGTTACGACATGTCATATAGATATGCTTTGGTTCATACATGCGTGAGGCCAATTCTATTGATGAATCGAGTCTATGTATATGTCATGGATGCGGAACTAATGGTAACGGACGATGTAGATATCCACGCCGTCCCTTGTATTATTTTATTTCATTGCCTGCACCTGCATCGCAAGAACCCATTAATAATGTTCCAAACACGGAAATAGATGGGAATGCATATTTGCACCACACACACATATATATATATATATATATATCTTTACATATATCTTTATTAAAATAGTGGCTGCGGTGGCATGTCCAAATCAATTGGAAGGAAACATTCCGTGTCTAGTAAAGCTAAGTAGGAGATTGAAGTAGGAAAGAGACCGCCAATGCAATCCTACCAAAAAAAAAACGGAAAGCATAGATGGCTATTTGGAGTACCCATCGGCCATGTTATAAGCGTCCTTCTACCGCAACGAACTAATTATGACAAAAATACAGAAACCAATGGAAAATGTGAGTTTCTTCAGTCGATTTCATTGCCCTCACATCATATATCACGTGACGCGCACGGTCATGAGCCGTGTCTCATGGCGTTTCCCCACCATGTCTTCCGGAAAATTAGAAACGGGAGAAAAACACAGATCTGCTTAGCACCCGTGCCTCCCTCGCGAGCCGGGGTTTTTTTCTTAATAATCTCACCACGGCCCAACCTCCAATTGCCTTCGACAACCTAAACCTTCTGCCAACCAAATATTCACCACTAAATAATTAGAATTTCTACACATTCACCGGGCGTACATTTTACTCACGCCACATGCTAAAACGCAATTCTGCCGGCTCGCCAGACCAGAGATCCGGTCTATCGAGTATGTAAGATTTATCATGTCCATGGAGCCGTCACCCGCACAACTTTCCACGCCATGATTTTTTTTTGGGAGAGGGAAGGTGGTTTTTTTTTCGTCTAGTCACGGTGTTGATCTTCTCAGTGGTCCCTTTTCGCTGGTTCTTCGGAGCATCAGAGCTGGCTACACCCGCCGACGTCTAAATGAAGCTATTTGTGTTCTGCTATTCCGTTGGCGGCTGCTAGCTACTGGAAACGGCCGAGTATTTTCTCGTAGTCCCAACGGGCAGCACCAGCAGAAGTATGCCAAAAAATAAGCATACCTAAACGATGAATGCTCATGCTATGGTCGTCAGAAAAGCGGGGCCTTGGTTTGGTGCCCCAAGCAACCATTCTCGACAATGCACTGTCTCTTTTTATGCCCTTTCCTCTCTTCTATACTTATTATATTCTTTTACTTCCTCTCTTTTCTTTCTCTTCTCTCTTGCTGCTTTTTTTACCCAACTTATACTAACATTCAACAGCCAGACAAGCAAACCACTACCTCAACACAAGACCAGGTGCCGGATCACCGAGTGACCAGCACTCTAACCAGCCCGAAATGACCACTTCGCCGGAGCACGAGCATAATAAGCTGGCGGTCTCAAACTTGACCAAGAACTTGTTGTCGGCAGCCCCCAAATATGCCCAGGCCTCCCCGACAACACAGACTGCCACACCCGGACCCTCGTTTACCGGCCAGCCACCGCCGTACTCGTCCTCCACCGGCATGCACAACAGTTTTGTGCCAGCTAGCCTGTTGGGCTCCGTGCACAGCTACCTGGCGTCGTCTCTGTTCTCACACGGCGCTTCGTTCGCTCAAAAGAGGCCGTCCATTCCCCTGTTTACACCCCCCACAGCGAATATGAACTATATTCCGTTGGGCCACAATACTCCCACGGTCGTGTCGTCATCGTACACGTCCAACCACTCATTCACGCCGTCGTTTCCGGGCACAGGCTTTTTTCCACATGGCAATTCGCAGCAGCAGCCGGCGCTGCAGCCCGTTAACACATACTCAGGTTCTTATAAGACTCCAGGTGGACCGACCACAAACATTTCTATGGACTCAGCGAACTCCCACTTGTCTTTCCACAATAGAGCCCCATTGAACAGGCACAGCATATCTTCTGCATCCTCCAATTTTGGAAGACCGTCCAGCGGCACCTACGTACATTCGCTCCCAAACTCGTTCATGGAATCTTCTGCCTTTGCAGGACAGCCTTCGACGCTCACAGGACAGCCGTCTTTGCAGGCACACACTCTCCTGTGCATGCCCTCGGAAAGACCCATGGCGTCACAGCCACTGCTGCTTAGAAACTCAGGCCATGCCGACCAACCTCAATCTCACACCTTCGGTCCCGTGCCAAATATGTTTGATGAGCAGACAGGCAGCTTCTTGACGGGACCCGACCATTACATGTCCTACCAGGAGTATATTCAAAAACTCAACCAAACCGACAAGGAGAAGAGAGATTGCGATGAAAACGGCTATGAAGAACATTTGAACATAGTAGAGTATCCTGTCGATGAACTTATCAAGATGCTTGCCTGTCTTTTGACCAAGATTATTGAAGCCAACGATAAACTTCACCCGAATCACTTCGACAACACTATTGCAGCGCGACAAAGACTTAAGGAACATAAAAAGGCAAAAAAGTTAGAGAGCGAACTGAAGGCAGATAAATGTAATGAGTCCACGAGCTTTTCCCATGGAAACATCAATACTACGGTATCCCAGATTGCCGAGGACGACCACTCGGATGACTCCTCAGATGACGAGGAAGATGAACTCAAAAATAAATACTTGGCAAATGTACTTGCTTTCCACGGGACAAATGTACCCGGCATCACTCTACATGCATATCTCACCAGAGTATTAAAGTACTGCCCTGTGACCAATGAAGTGTTTCTCTCGCTATTGGTTTATTTTGACAGAATCGCCAAAAGGGCAAATATATTCCAAAACAAGACATCGATACCAGGAGAAGAAAACACAGGAGATGCTGAGCAAATATTTGTGATGGACTCTTTCAATATCCATCGACTCATTATTCTGGGAATCACTGTCAGCTCAAAGTTTTTCAGTGATATCTTCTACAAGAATCTTCGATACGCCAAAGTTGGAGGTCTTCCTCTTGAGGAGCTTAACTATTTGGAACTTCAATTCTTGCTATTATTAGACTTCAAGTTAATGATTTCTGTTGAGGATCTTCAAAACTACGGTGATTTGTTGCTCAAATTCTGGAAACGAGAGCAATTGGCGGGCGAGATTGTTAATAAAGATTTGCCCTCTTCGGATTCCCGTCATCTGAATCCAGACTCACAAAGCTAATAAGAAGAGGCTGTGGGAAAGAGCAATTCAAGGTACTTACTGTGTTACGTTTTGGATAATTAGACAGAGAAATACATTTTAATAGGTCAGTCGAAAATAAAAATAAAGCATCTAGGTAATCAAATACACGCCAATGGAGAAAATAGTATTTCGATCGCTATCCAATCACAGTTAGTGCACTGTTATCTATCCTGAATCGGAAGCTTTGAATTCCAACCAAATTAGGTCGCAAAATCTTGCGAAAATTCTCGGGAATAGATTATGTATGGAGTGTACGCAGCAGGTAAGATTGAATTACGAAAACATTTTCAAATGTATTGCATATGTGATAACTTTGTGGTCACTTTGCTTACAGAAAGGTCTTCCTCTTTAGTCAAAATAATATTGGAGCATGACAGTCTAAGGATATGCTGTATATTACTTTCAAATCAGAGATGACAAACGAAAAGTCAAACCGAACAATTTTAAGGGGCTACTAAAATGTTCGTGAGATCCTATTGTTTGTGTTTCGAACAGTACATCAATTTCCTTCTCAGAATTATTGTTCATTTAGACAAAATGGTATTAAATTGACCAACTTTAAGGACTGATCTAGCGTCGATTCTGGTATCTTTGTTAGGGTAAGGCAGGTTGACATTGTAGATATGTGACCTTGGCCGTCTAGGCCGTTGGTATTGGGTCAGCCAATCAGAACATTGGAATAAAGGCGTGGCAGATAGCAACAAAATTTTGACAAGGCCTTTATATTGATATTGGTTTCAGCAAATGTGGGATTTTGTCCCCAAAGAGAATACAAGAAGAATGGAAATGTTCGAATTAATGATCGGTGAACTTGCTTCGCGCATGATCCTGCCTTCTTTTTCAGTATGCAAGCAGTCGCAAACAACTCAATTCTCTGGGTTTTGACTTAACATGCAGTGCTGTTTGAAGCATCCTCAATATGTTAGGCGATATGCATATTATATGGGCGTTGTACTTAAAAAGGTATATTATGTCTTGAATTTGAAACTTGTAAGAGCTCTCAACATGATGAATGTATTGAAGAATACTAGCTGAAAAGTCGACTGCTGAAATCTCCTGGAAAATTGTGGCGTGTCTGAACGTGCGGCAGAACAAAATAATCATGTCGTTTAAATATGGATCTCTGCACAAGTCACAAAAAAGGTTCTTCCATTACGGAGCAACCAGATCTTTCACAAGAAAGTAGGTATCTGAAGAAGATGCTGCGTTTTTTTTCAAGAAGTACTTTTTGTACATGATCAATACCTGGCTTGAAAGACAACTGTAATGTCAACACGTATTCCTTTCCCATATTATCATCAAATTTAGACTGATTCAAACTTCATGATGTTTAACTTTATATTTTCAAGAAAAATTGTATGGAGCTATGTACTTTTTGTTTTAAGATTTGAAAGAAAAAAGAAGTAGCCAATATAAAATCGTATAAAGTTTTGGTGTTTGATAACACTCGCAACATAACAGGAAGAAACTCGTATGGGATAGTATAAAATTGCTAATACCCAAGGACGTCACTCCTGTAACGTTGAAAGATAAGCGACTTCAGATAAATAAGATGAAGTATGAGCTCAATAAAAAAAAACCAAAAAAAAGTCGAATCACACGTTGTTGCTACAATTGACCTACACCGGTACCAAAGGGGCAAGAAAATGTGGTCTGCATATCCAAAAGCTCGATTACATTGCTTCCTCTACAAAATTCTCCATGTTTCTGTTATCATCGACTCTCTAATTGATGATGAAGTGAGTCTGTCCTGTTTATCAATATCCAGACGCGACAACACTGATAACGTGCGAACGATTGAGCAACGAAATATAATATCAAAGAAAGTAAAGTAGATCATTGGGGCAAAAAAGTCCGAACTATATGTGGTTAAGTAAATGGATGTCGATCTCACATAGTCTATTACGTGTTAATACCCACAATGTATGAATACACCAAACATCCCCATCCCCTCGCTACTGCGTAGATAAGAATTTTAATTTTCCAATAACAAAGACGAAAAACATCGAACCTTTTCCGTCAATATATTTGGTATGATGTGAAAATCAGCAAACAAAAGTAAAGACGAAGCAGATCTTGACATGATAATGGAAATTTGAATGATTCCTACTAGGCTTTCCCGCGTCACCTCTATGGACTGAGCCATGGGTTTTAGAACCCCCTGGCAAAGAGTATAATTTTGGTGAACAAAAAAAAAAAACAAAGTAAATGTCTCTTTTCTAGATGCCTAGCTCATGTTGCAAAGACACGATTTAGTTCTCGGTTTCCCAACAAGAAACATTTAGCAACTAAGATCACCGGTGTACCTTAGCGACGCCAAAAAGATTCAACCAAAAGTTCAAAGCATTAATAGAAACGAAAAAAGAATATTCAAAAAGTATAAACCAATTATTCAAGTTTAAAAATTTAAACATTCAGTTCTCGAGCTCAATTCAATCAAGTGAACAATGCCGTCTTCTCCTGAGTCATGTTGTCTCAACACGACATGTATCGGCCATTGTGATTATGGATGCGGAAATACGCACCTGCGCAACACAGTATTAAAAATGACCGCGCGCGCGTTATTTTGGCGTTGTTTTGGTCCCCGACCCCATACCCTAAAATTTCCCACCACTTTTTCTTTCAAACAACAACAACAATCCCAAATTATGCCTTCAAAATCAGCTCCTGTTTCATCTGTCACCAAAGCCAGCTACAAAGGTATGTTACGAATCATTCTGCTATCGGACAGGAGACCTGCTGAATCTATTTTTGTATCTTCTGTAAAGCGTCTCCTTGTTGTGAACACACGTGTTTGCAAAATACACCTTTCACGGGGTGCTTTTTATGATTTTGTCCCAAATTTGTACTAACCACCCAAATAGACATGATCAAGTCTGCTGTAGTGTCTTTGAAGGAAAGAAATGGCTCTTCGTACGTATCTTAATCGTGTTGTTGGTTGGCCCCGTTTAATTTTTACTTGCCTCCTTTTTTCGGAGGGTTGGGCGATACACATTGCTAATTTGCACCGCCCCTGATTCTATTTTTTTACGGCTTTTTTTTTTGGTTTTACATGATCGCACCACTATGCAGCAGAATTTCTATGCCCATAGCTTCTGTTTTTCTGCTCCAGGGTAGCTTCATGCTTTTGTCGATCCATGTCAATATCCAGAATGTCGCAAGATGCAGACACGATTTTGCGCCCATCAGCCCAATATCGTGTACTAGCGATAAAGTAACCATTTTCCGGTTTAGCATCCACCCAAACATGCAGCTTTCAACCCAGTAAATGAATTAAAAATCAAAAACAAAACTAACATTAAAAAGGCGTCAAGCGGTCAAGAAATATGTTCAGGCAAACTTCGATGTCAAAGCCTCCACTTTTGATTCCTCCTTCAACGCTGCCTTGAGAAAGGGCGTTGAGTCTGGGGAGCTCGCTCAGCCCAAGGGCGCTTCGGGTCCTATCAAGGTAGTCAAGAAGGAAAAAGCTACAACCCCTTCTACCACGAAGGTGACCAAGAAAGTTGCTGCAAAGAAGACAGACACGACCGCGTCTAAAAAAGCTACTGCTACCAAGAAAGCTGTTGCCAAACCTCCTACCAAGAAGACGACCTCCGCTGCAAAGAAACCCACGCCAACAAAGGCCGTGTCCAAGAAGACTGCTCCCAAGAAAGCCGTGCCCAAGAAAACTGCGGTCACCAAGAAGGTGGACAAGCCAGTGAAGAAGACCAGCCTCAAGAAAGCCATTGTGGCCTAGATACAACGGCTCCTAAAGTTTTGATGACTCCACTCATCTGTACATTATAATTTTTGCAGCTTTAAGACAATGCGATACTTCATTTTATAGTTCGAGCCTAGACTCCTTTGTTTACGATGGTATTTTTATATGTATTAATAAAAGCTTGCCTTGTTTGAGTTCTTGGTCCTGTACACACACCGCGCCGCCGTTCGCGACCGCGCGTCGGCTTCATTTTGAAAGACGCGACTTAAGGCCTGTTCCAACTACGAACTTCAAAACGTCATGAAATCCACCCCGAAAGTATCGTTAATTGTTGCAGCGTTGCAGCCTGATTTTGGAATCGGTGCCAAGGGCAAGCTTCCTTGGCGCTTGAAGCAAGAAATGAAGTATTTTAAAGATGTTACCACTATGAGCCGTGAAGATCATGTAAATGCAGTTATTATGGGTAGAAAAACCTGGGAATCTATTCCCGCCAAGTTCAGGCCGTTGCCTGGTCGGCTCAACGTGATTCTCTCCCGAGAATTTAGCAACTCCTTTGAAGGTAGCGTTTATCGCACGAACTCCATGGATTCGGCGTTGCAATTGCTTCAACAACCAAATTTCGTGCACCAGGACCAAAAAATTGATAAGATCTTTGTAATTGGAGGTGCTCAGATATACAATGCATTTATGGGGGACCCGCGTGTAAATAATCTTCTTATCACCCAGGTGACCTACGACGGGCCAGAGGCACATGCCCCTGTACTTGATACGTTTTTGGATTGGAACCTCGAGGCATGGGAGAAAAAGAGCGTTGGCGAGTTGTTAGAATTCACTAATATTGACTTTACCCAAGGAATTGTTTCTGAGGGCGACTATAAGTACGAGTACACAATGTGGCAAAGGAAGTGAGAGGGTTGGATATCATGACAGTTCATGCTTATCAGGGTATGTTCCGAACGTATGTTCCTAGGTTGCTCAATAGTCCATGTACTGCCGATTCAACCGATGGATCTGGTCACAGAGATACCACCAACACAAGGGGGCGCGACGAGGCAGCTTTTCTTCCAAGTATCTAGAGCGGAGGTGGGCGTCATAAAGAAACAACTCATAAAAAAGCCTGAGGTTTGGCTGTATTAACACATTGAAGCGGCGCACGCGCACGTACATGAAACTTTCAACTAATGGGATGCGGAAGTTTTTCATGACTGAGGCAATTGCCAAGGTAGCCGACCGGGAGACCCCGGCATGGCAATGCACCAATGTTCTAGACTTCTCCGTGGGAGAAACCAAAATCTTGCGCTGGACCCACTCGGGGCATTCCACTAATAACTGATAGATAGAATCACGGCCATTGTCTTTGATATCGTGAATATAGATGAAGGATTCTACGTGCGGCACCGCATTGTGTTGGAACAAACGTGCCCGTTCTTCTGGAGAGGAAACTTTAACCTCGTAAACAAATGAGCGGCCGTTGTTGAACGTGTAAATGGGATTCACCACGTGACCCCTGGTACTCAGTGTTGCGTCGTGGCTGAAAGTGCAAGTGAGCGCTTTGTACCAGCGTGGCTTTTCGCCAATTGAAATGATCTTCGTTATGTTGAAAGAAGACAACACGGTTGTGGAGGAAGCGTGTGTCATAGATCCCAAGTAGAGGTTGTTATAAATGTAATCGGGGAAGTTGATCTCGGACTCGTTGCGGAACCAGTCGATCGGCTTAAGGAAGGGTCGGTACCTCGCGTATATTCGATTGAAGGAAAAGTTCTGCAAAAGCAACAATCTTTTCGCAGGGTGACGCTTGAACCACTGTATGTATATTTCAAGGTCTTTAAGCACATAATACTCTTTGCACCCGAGTTGCAACTTGACCTCAGGGTTGCAAAGAAGTCGGAACGCCACGTCTTCCAAGTGGTCATTATTCCACAAGAGCCCAAGACTGAGAACCAAGAATGTGGTGTCGGTGAAGCCGTCATATGAGTATATGAGAACGTTGCCTTTTTTATTTTCCACTACCGTGTTAATGATTTGCAAGAAGGTGAGAAAGAAATGTACCATCTTATTGGATAACATCTCCCTCTTTTGGAATATCATGTCGGAGAATTCAAGAAATATGGGTGTTTTTGCATTACCGGTCTCTATGTCTCGCAAAGTTTGGTAAAGCAGCTCTGCTGTGGGCACACGTGCCCCTTCGTGGCAGTATATGTAGAGCTTGAAATCGTACTGCGAGGCCATTTTTTTGTCAGAAACGAGTTTCTTAAAATCATGGATGTTGCCCACATGTAAGCGAGGAAACACTTGGCTGATACCATATATCCGCCACAAAAAGTGCTGCTCCATGGCGCACAAACTGTCGGGCAGAGACACGTCGTTAGGGTCTGAAAGTATCTTCTGAGTGGTTTTGAGGGCTGTTCTCCGTCTTGTGTACGAGCTAGTAGTCAAATCCCGACCCCGATTGCAGTGTTCCGTCGTGTATAAGTCAACATCAGACCATTGGTTTACGGGAAAGTTCACAATGTAGATATGCTTGTTGGTAGACGTACCTTGCAAATAGTCTATGATTTTCGCAACGTCGATGTTGCCGTCAAGGTCCATGTTATTGTTGTACACAATGAAATGGGACAACGGAGCCATGAGCGCAGTTTGCAGCATGAAGTTGCGGCTGGTTCGGGCCAGGGGGATTCCGGGGCAGTCAAGTGTGTCGTCAAAATCTTTGAACTGCTTAAAGTGCGAGTGATTGAGCTCTTCCGTGGTGGAGCGTACTCTCTTGTCATCTTTAAATATGAGCAAGTCTTCAATTTCCAACGAGTTCATTAGGTAAGCATGTCTATCCGAGTGGCTGTTAATCGTCATCAAATGGAAAGTCTGCGAGGAAGGCTTGTGAAATGAATGGGGCGGGAACCTCTGAGCGATGGTTTGGCTATCGTGTCCAAGAAACTGCAACTCGGACGCGGGGTCGAACCGTGGATGCAAAAATACCTTTTCTCGAAGCGTCGAAGCCCCGTGCAAGTACGGAAACATGTCTTTAGAATGGGGCATGCTGTTTTCAGCTGCATGATGTATGTCAAGAAGAGCCTTCAAGGCGACGGGTGACGATACTTCGAAGTAGTTTGTGCCAGCCAACTTCGACAACGATGCGTTGAGGTTCTCAAGAGCATTGTTTACTGGCGAGTCATTGAGCGCTAGATTCACCATCCTGTTTTTGAGAAACAACCCGTCAGTGTAATCATCATTCGCGGTAGAGCTGGATGACTGGCGGGACTTGGGACTGTCGAAAAGACTAGACCTATCTGAATACCATTCGTTCGAAGGAGAACACAGTATGGGCAGGTCGTCCGAACATGTCTTCGTGGGATTGGAGCTTTTGTTCTGCAGGTAATGCATCGACGAAATCAGAGACAGGGGCAGTTGTAAGGTCAAGACACTGGGTTGAGTTCGAATCAAGTGAAGCAATTTAAATTAGTTGGGGTCTGGACGGGCCGGAAAATTCCACGAGCTTTTATAGCGACCAGCCAGCCATTCTCCTGTGAATATTGAAACTTGCAATTAGCAATCAAGATGCTTTTCACGGCCAAGCCCAGATGTGAGGCAGGATAGATAAACCGGTTGGGGGAGAGGACCGTCTCGAAATTACGGGCATGCGGTTGATGGGTCTAATGCATGCTTGCGATGACCACGATGATGTAAGAAAAAAAGAAGAAGAAAAGAGAAAAGACACAGGAAAAGACGGCGGCCGACTCGCCCGGGCAACAGGCTTCGCAAGGTTAGCTTACCGCCAAGGTAATCTGAGAGCATGGTCTGTCAGACTGGCAGCCTGGTACTGGAATCTACGAAACTCATGTCAAGCGATTAGAAAAGGACGACTCCTCATACAAAAGTAATATAAGAAATAAACAAAAAAAGATGGAAATTACAGAGGTCAATATTAATCTCGAGGCTACTACGACCTGATCGTGGAAAGATTGTATGGAAAGTACCCTTGCTGTAAAGGGATTGCGCATCCAGGATCGGCTCTTGCACAATGAGCAATTGCCCCAACTGGGAGGAAGTTGTCCAGCCTGGTGATGCGTGCATATAAAGCGCGCATCGCTTAAAAGAGCAAGAAAAAAAGCCCGGTTCTGGACCACGCTACCGAATCTAGATGGACAGCCGAAGACCATCTAATTACGCCATGCTGGGTCTGTTGCCGTTCTCGAAGAGCCTCTGATTCAAAACACACAAAGTTGCCGCCCACCCAAGTACACGATATGCTTGGATAAAAAACCCTCTTTTTTGTAGAGGCGCCCGTAGAGGCAGAAAGGCAAAAGCGGGAACGTCTTTGTTCTATTGCTTGCGAGCACGGGCCTTTTAGGCAGGTTTGCCTGTCACGATTCCCAAAAAGAACTCCAAAAACGCATGGTATCGGGCAAGCACTTGGTCAGCCGCTCCGCCGCCTATGGATAAGGTAGTTCATATGCATTGCCGAGGAGAATGGGATGATGTCCCATATTCTGACAGGCGCATAGTTTGTAGCACGGCACTGATGGAAGCCAGAAAATATGGTCACCATTGGTCCGGCAGCAGACCCGCTTTATTCAACTTTTTCAAACTTTTGGAGATTATAATTTTTTTTTTTGATTTTAAAATTTCTCGCGTTGGTGATTCGTACTTACAAAAAAAAAAATCAATTGCCCAAGAACTCGACCATCGACAAACGATCGGTTCAGGAATAGAGCAGGTCCTTGCCCAAGTATTCGACAGCGGAGACTGCATCCGTACATCCTGCCCGGTGCCCGTTCGCTGATGCAAAAGCTGTGGACAAGTCTGGCACGAGTCTTTCTGCAATCCAGGTGGAATTAACGTTAATTCATCGCTTCATTCTGAATTTTTATTCCTCTGTCTCTCATAGACTTTCTCCTCCCCTCTCACTCTCTTTAGCAATAAATCAAGATGTTCGCGTCGGCTCGCAGGTTTCAGGCGTCGGCAGCTTACACCCAGCTCATGACAACAATGAAACAGGACTTGAAACAGGCAATGCTTACAAAGAATAAGATCGAAAAGAATACCATCCGCTCGGTCTTGTCGAGCATTAAAAACAGTGAGATTGACGGCGGCAAACAGACCGAGTTCGACTTGTACCGCCTCTTCAGCAAGATGGCCAAGCAGCGTGACGAGTCCCACCAGCTTTACATTTCACAGCAACGCACAGACTTGGCAGACGTTGAGGCGGCGGAATCGCTGATCATTCGCAAGTACTTGGCCGCATTGCCGGTAGCATCTGAGGAAGACGTCGCGGCACGCACCGAACAGTGGCTCCGTGAGCTCCACGCCCAGCACGGTGCCGCATTGCAGATGAAAGATATCATGAAGCAGGTGACGCCAGAGCTTGCGCTGGGCTGGCGTACGTTTCCTGCCGCCATCCGTGCCATGGTCCCGGCCTTATATAAGACGCTCTGGGGCCAGTAGGGCCGCTACAAAAGGTTGGCCTTCTCGCCTCATCTACCTATTCTTTTTTCTTCTTCTCCACAATCACATGTATATACGCGACGTTGCCGCGAATGCGGGGGGAGGGAGGGGCGAGTGACAGATCGAACAGATCTGTGGTGCTCTTGGCAAGACGCGGCTTTTGAGCAGAATGCCTGGTGTTGTGGGCGCTGGGGTTCTCCGCCACGACTCTTGTACATATACAAATATACCTCTGCGTAATTTTTGTGTTGGCAAAGTCCGTATTTTCTTACAAAGGGTCAGTACTGTCTATTGTTCATGGGTCTGTGGATACTCTATTCTTGTAACTCGTTCGCTGCCGTTCTGAAGAGAAGTAGCAGGCTATTTTGGCAGACGTAAAGATGTCCCCAATCAGAGAATAAATGCAAGAGCTAGTAGGAGTGA
This sequence comes from Metschnikowia krissii, assembly GCA_030561945.1. Taxonomy (NCBI): domain Eukaryota; kingdom Fungi; phylum Ascomycota; class Pichiomycetes; order Serinales; family Metschnikowiaceae; genus Metschnikowia; species Metschnikowia krissii. Next base: position 70,146 of record JAKTYP010000062.1, on the reverse strand, counting down.
AATGAATCCAGAAAAAAATGAAAATGATGAATTCCTGGCAGTCTCAGCCATGGATGCCTTGTCTGATAAGTTACCGGGCAGCTTCGCGCACAGCTTTGGCCAGCATGAGCCTGTGCCGGTGACAGGTCCCATACTAGTGTCTTTTGCTGCCAGACAAAAAAAAAAAAGAAAACCCCCGACTCAAAACAGTCAAAAAAAAATTTGTACTAATTCAAACATCACAAGTCTAGACGCTACATCTTTGGACGCCCGGTTCCCAGAGACCCATGCAGCATAGCCGATGAAAGTGTGCTTTTGCCCTGACCCAGCATCCACCTGTGTGCAGCAGAGGCCCGCATCCACCCACGGAAAATTGGGCAGTGGACGCACCGACCTAAGCAAGCGTAATTTGAGTGATCGTTGGTATAAAAAATATACATTGGTATTACAGGCCGTAGCTCTCTAAACCTCCCCACGTATCAATCATGTCTGAGGTATGTTATATCGATTTTTTCACGTTTGTTCAAAGGGCTGCCGTCCGGCCTGCTATTCGGTGTTTTTTTTTATCCAGCTAGAGCCAAGCCAAAGGATCTTCCCATACTTATTACCTGGCATGGGCCGAATCAAACATTAGATTGAAGGGCGTTCAAAAAAAAAAAAAAGATCAAGCCCGAAAAGAAGAGATCTGGCTTTATGCTTTGTTGTGTTCCGCTGAGCTGTGTTCCGCTGAGCTGTGTTCCGCTGAGCTGTGCCATTCTTTTTTTTTTTCTTTCTTTCTTTTCCAATTTATTGGTGGTTTTATTTTCCTTTTCAATCCCAACAATGGTCATCCCAGCACCAGAACTGGGAATTGGATAGGCCCTCACGATTGTTTTTTAAAAAATCTCCAGGTGGCCTGTGATGGCTCGGCAACCTTTGTGCTACTTTAAGGCACACACGCACATACTAACAATTCAGGTCAAAAGAACTATTCGGATCACGACAAACCAGCACATCTTGAAGGATGTGCCTGCGGTGGAAAACTACCCCATGAGGCAATGGTCCGTGGAAATCACGATGCTCAATGACCAGGGTGCAGTGGTCCCGGCCAATATTCTAGATAAGGTGACCTACTCGTTACACCCGACGTTTGCGAATCCCATCCGCACATTGAAGCAGCCGCCTTTCCGAGTCGAGGAACAAGGCTGGGGCGAGTTCGATATCCCAATCTCCGTGCATTTAGTGGGCATTCCTGGCAAACAGGGTGAGAGGAAGTTCAACCACGACTTGAACTTCTTGCAGGAAACATATACCGTGGACCACGTGATCCTGGTTCCTTTGAAGAACGCTCAGTTGAATAAGCTCTTGGCCGACTCGGGACCTGTACCTCTGGACGGCGATGCCAAGCGCAAGTCCGATGCCGACGTGCTGTCGAAACTGAAGAAGTTGAAAAGCACACCCAGCGCCACTAAGGGATCTGTGGACTTGGAAAAGCTTGCGAAAGGTTTGACCTTGTTGAGCGAGGATGACTTGATCACCATAGTCCAGATGGTCACAGACAACCGCACCAGCGACATGAATATCAAAAACGACTTTGAGAATGGCGAGTTCACCATGGACTTGTACACGTTACCGGAGCTGTTGTTGAAGAGCTTATGGGAGTATGTACAGAGGCACACGACCAGCGCATGAGCCGGGATGCTCGGGCGTTGCTTCTGGTGGTGGGCGGGTTGTTTCTTGCTCCAAAAAGTATAGTATACATATGGCAATATATCTGTTACTCAGTTTGGTCTCAACTTCTGAACATGGACTAAAAAACGTCCTGGGTAGGTTTTGGCATACAAGCTGGCTCTTTCCCATGTACTATCTTATAAGGCTGGTGTGATTGGTATTTCTGGCTGCATTTCTTAGGTGGTATTTTTCTAGGTTATATATAGGGGGAAAAGATATGGGTTTATGGCCTCTACTTCTCATATGGTTAGTATATTCGTGGATTTCTACTAACTCTAGTCGGTATCAGGGTACGATTTCGTCATAGAAATATTTTGGAGCTTGAATCATGGTCGTATAATCTGTGGATTTCGTCTCGAAGATTGTTCTTTCGGACTGTATTGTTTGATAGAGTTTTATTTAAGCCACATGAGTATTGTTAGCATAGAGAAAAGATTTGTTTCACAAACACTTGGTTCCTATAATGTCCCTTTCAACAGGAAACGAATATCAAGAGACAAGGCAAGAATGTACCTTGGTTACGTTAAACGAATGCCGTTCTCCGGACATATTATGAAAATATTTAGAGAAACATGATTTACTTAGACTATGAGAGATATCAGCCTATTTCCTATATGATGAAAAGCTTTTCTCATGGGACCGCTTCCACAAATCCACATTCATTCCTGATTGTATCTATGGTGGGATATCAATATATCTTTGTTTTTCAGAACCAATCGTTTTTCATGAGTCACTGAGAACAAAAAACTTTGAGATTTATGCTCACGTTATTTTTATTAGGTACATATGTATATATCGAAAAAAAGATCATATTTTCTTCCCCTAGGTTGTTTTTTATTACTTACTTGTATCTTATAAATAAGTATCAACTTTATTCCTCGTCTAATGGTTGCGGCCATACCATGAAGAAAACACTGTTTCCCGTCCGATCAACGTTAGTTAAGCTTCATAGGGCCACACTGAGTAGTGTAGTGGGAGACCATATGCGAAATTGTGGTGCTGCAATCTTTTTTTAAATCTTATTGGATTCAAGATTGGGTTATCACGTTTTAAAGTTTGAAGTCGGGCCTACAGTAAATATTTGTTAATTGCATTTCAATTCAGGCTTGATCTACACCACTCTAGAATTAATGTTCTCCACGACTTTGGTAACGGCTTCATTTGATGTTCAATGTAAGAGGTGAAAGGTAGTTTCCAATTTCAAGTGGCGAAAGCCCATAAAAGTTCAATTCATTATCTTCATAAACGCAGTAATTCCATTTTTTTAAGGGTGCCCTTCCTCAAAAAGTTAAAAAAAATTAAGATAAATTTCAGTCTCTGGTATCAAAGTTTTTGAAACATTTTGTCCATATAAGGATCACTCCAACATTTAATTTTCCATAAATCACCCACTCGAGTTTCATGCACATATTGAACTGGACTACTTATACAGAGAAATTTTCAACCACTATAAACCATTTCGCTTCCACAAAACCTACAAATTAATCAGAACTTGCTTTCAATTCTTTTATATTTTTTGAGTTAAATTTTATAAGTCGCACCTATGGTAGGTGCCGAAATCAAAGATCATACCTGGGTTTACCCAACTAAAAGCACACATGAAAGTAAATTGGCTTTCTTTCCACAAACAAGTGATTTTCAGACACTAAACAGACCAAATCTTTATTGTAGAGTCCCACGAGGCAGTAGCAAGACCTTGACCATCAGGACTAATTGCGACCTGTGAGATCCGGCTCCTGTGGCTGCCGTTTCCCACACCAATCAGCTCCACGATCTCCTTGCGGAGTAAGTCCCATGCCAAACATCCATAGTCAGCGTAGCATGCGTATAAGATCCTGCCTGACTTGCTCAAGTCCAATGACACGACGCCAGGCGCGTCAAACTGTGACCACATACTATGAATGGTGCTAGGCAGGCTAGGTTTGTCAGCCTGCAACTGTGGCGATTCAAATTGCTCGCGTAAGTTGTACTGCTCCAATTCGCACAGTGAGCGGAAATCATAAACCTTGCAAATCCCTTCGTCATCTCCTGACACGAAACAATTTCCATTCATGAACAACGCCACGGAGTTCACATCCACGCGCGACATCTGACATGATGTTTGCGGCGCCTTCACCCTCAAATCCCATAGTTTGACGGTTCCATCGGCACCAGCGGAAAGAAACGTTTGGGGCAGTATCCGCTCTTTGGGAGAGATCAGTAGCAGGAGCACATCACCACAATGATCTACAAAGTCTCTCACTTTGGTATGTTTCTCCATATCCCACAAGGCGATGGTCATGTCCCCCGAAGCAGTGAGGACTTGGTCATCAGCAATAAACTCACATGCGGAAACGTACGCTGCATGTGCCCGTGGAATCTTGCGCCCGTGGTCTCTGAGTTCGACGGCGTTCGTTCGGATATTCGTATACTGGATATTTGGCTCATCGACTCTGTATATCGTGCATCGATTGTCAAGACCTGCCAGAGCAACGAATCTGCCAGAGGGTGCAAAGGCACACAGAAGCACCCAAGGACTGTCTAACGAGATCGCTTGTAGTTTGAGGCCAGAGACGGCATCCCATATAAGCAAGAAGCCATCCTGACACGCAGACACAAGCCGCACGGAGTCCGAGTTCCATTTGATCTGGGCAATCTTATCTTGATGACCTCGTAACGTGTTATATTCCCTGAGGTAACGTTTAGGGGGAATCAGTTGTAAATGAGCACTAGCCGTCTTTAGCGTGGTGTCCTGTATTGCCAAGTTGGACTTTTGCAATTCTGAGTAGAGTACCTGGCAAGTCTGTTTGGCTACGAGCAATTTTGAGGTCATTGGTTCAGCGATGCTCGGCATTTTGGTGATGGGTGTTTTGCGAGCGTCTTTAGATAAATTAGAATAAGCGGAGAGACGAAAAGAAATGAACGAGGAGACGATTTTTCTCAAAGCGGAAATATCGACTCACCGTGAATCTAACACGGTTGACCCAATACTGGGCGGAATCCACGGCTGTAGTTCCTCATAAATCACACAATCAAAATGTGTTATGTTTCATGCAATGGGCCATCCTCATCTGGAACATGCCTGTACTCAAGATCCCACAGCGTGCATGACTGATGTACTTTGTTGAGCCGCACAATCAAAGACGCACACTTGCCTCGCTAGTGCATCCACTGCAACATGGCTCGAGGTTCTCGGTGCGGGTGTGATTATTGAAAAAGCGCACACGTATTACAAAAAAAAAAGTCCTGATTAAGGTTTTGTCATCATGTTAGTAATATGTGTTGCTGTGAAAATTAATATCATAAGTAGCATGCGTCAAAACCATAGTAGGACTCTTCACCGCATTGCGTTCTTTTCGCGTCGGAGACATTTACTCCACGCGTCTCTTCTTTCTTAATTTCTCATCCATTTCTTTGGTATCATCCGTATCGTTGTTCCCGTCACGCTTTGCCATAGTGGGTACAGGTGCGGCTGCCGTCTTCTTGTTGCGAGCCAGTTTCGCACGCAGCTTATCGTCTCTGTCTAAGTCGCCGGTCACTTTTTGCAAGTAGCTGGGCACGGCTAGCCCAGACTTGAGAAAAAACATTTTCCAATTGCGTGCCTTGTCCTTGAGTTGCACCTGGGTACGGTTTTTCAATGACTCATTGATACGTCCACCTTGGCCAAAAAGTTCAAGAATCACCAGCCATTGGGTGCCCTTGAGCTCCATAGCATGGCGCAAGGCCTTTTCCTCCTGGCGCGTCCATGGCCTTCTGCTGGGCCCCTTTGAGTTTACTGCTGGATTGATGCGGAGGTGGATCTGCTGCTCCTGAATTTCGCTGGGAAGAAGTGCGGCAGTGATATCGTCAAGCCCCTTGCTGTCAGCGGCTTCAGCGTCCAGCTTTTGCTGCACGTGGTCCGGTATTTCACGAAGAAGCTCATCACTATGTGGGGTGGACGATACCTGTGCAACAGACGAACCGTGCAGCGACGCGGCACGCGAGGACCTGTTTGGTGTAGGCTTGCCCTTCTTGCCCCAGAGAAGAAAGCCCATGTTCTTCAGGACAAAGTCGAATAAGTCCTTCAAAAAGTCGAACCACTCGTACTCTTCGTTGAGGTTCTGGTGGGATGGGTAGTTCAAAAGCATTTCCTTGCGGGAGTTGCAGCGGTGTACAAAGTCCATTTCTGTGGGGCTTAAGACTTTGGTGGCGCGGCGTTCTTGAAGAACCTGGTCAAGATTCGACGGGAGAATGGCCTCGAGGATTTCTTCGCGCGACCGCTCACCGGCTTCTATCGCAGAAATGTACGCCTGCGTCTTCAAGTCAAGGTACAAGCTTGCCTGCGGCTTGAGGATCTTGCCGCACTTCTCGCCAATGGCACAGCCGGCACCACTCTGCAAGTTGGTGTTGCTAGCGCTCATGTTGGACATAGAGTTGGCAGGATCCAAGTCGTTTGCCGGACAGAACACGTTAAGAAAAGACTCGTTCAAATGGAAGAAGCCGACCTCGATCGTACCAAGCGTAGCTGCGAGGAAAGTGGCCAAATTGACCTTGCGGAGTGTCAGCTCTATTGTCTGCTCACGACTGCGAAACATCGCTGGTGTCTTCTCACCTTCCTTCCAGATACCCGGCGCAAGGTGCTCGACGGTCAAAAACGGGTCCTCCTCCGAGTAGAGCCGCTTCGTGAACTCAAAAAGAGACGTCAAGTCGCGGAACGCCGCACCCGGCGCTGTGTCGGGACTCGAAGCCAAGTCGATGATTTTCTGGTACGGCCCGGCCGCAAACACTCGGAGCAATTGTGTGGCCAAGTTGTCCAACACAGCCAAGGTGCTCACAAGCAACTGGATCCGTGCCGGCATGTAGCTCGTCGGCACAATTGGGAGCGGGAGCGCCGCCAAGTGCGCATTCGCGAGCAGCGCTGTCAGAGGTGCCTGACTTGAGAGTGCATTATACGCGGCGACCGCAGAGTTCGTTGCCAAAAGCTCGGAGTCTGCGGGAATATGGGCCGTGCCCGCGGTTCTCTCTGCAGCAGACAGTGCTACTGCGTCATCGTGCATTGTCCCAAATGCAGCTGTTGTGGCAGGGTCTGCACCACGAAGCCTTGAGTCGATGTTTTCTGATGCCGTGGCCGAGCCTTGGTCTGTCCGTAAGGCCAGTTCTGTGCGGCCGGTGGGCGTGGCAGCGTGCTCTACAGCCAGTAGACCAGCAGACACATGTGCGTCGGTATCGCTAGACTTATGGATGGGCTCCTCGTGTACACTGGAATCCGTCTGCGTCAGCGTGTCGGTTGCTGCTCGCTTCAACTCGTCGGCGATCATCTGGAGATGCTGTTTTTCCTGCACAGCGTCCAACAATGGCAGTCCAGCCATGCTTTCTACATCGAGGTCTGAGTGGCTCGCACAGGTCCCGTTATTTTGATCCCTAAAAGTATCAGCAGGGTCCGGCAGCGGATGTAGGGAACGCAGCTCAAGTGCACGCGGGTCTGGTTGCATTTTGAGCGCCGTGCCCGTACGGCCATGCTGCTGGTGTTCATGTTCATGTTCATGTTCATGCGGATGCTGTTGTTGTTGTTCAAGCTGCTGCTGCTCTAAATCATGCTGGGCAATGGCTCTTTGAATGGCCTGGTCGAGACCGTCGTCCGTGGTAATGGCATCGTTTTTGTGCGTGTCGTGCGCGTGCTGGTCCTGGCTGGCATCTGATTCTTGGTTTTGTTTTGACTGCATTTAAAGTGGATGTTCTGGGATTTCTGGTAAGCGCTGTGGTAGTCTGGGTGGATTTAAACTAGAAGAGACTTGGTCAACGATGGCCGGGCAATACGTGGATTGAAGGACGGGTAGAGCAAGCTAGGGGTGGCTGTTGCGGGTGATGCGAGGTGGAGGCACGAGGTCCCAAGAATATAATAACAGAGTAGCAAGACAAGCAATAATATAAGAGGGGGTGTAGGAAAGAAAGAAAGAAAAAGCGAGTGTCGTGTGCTGTTTTCGCAGGCTCTTGGTAAATATCTAAACCCGAAATGATTGTTTGCAGACTAGCTCGATGAGCAGACCCCGGTTCGCGGCGCCCTCGGAACCTCAAGGAAAAAACCGCGCCGCCGTGCCCCTCGGAACTCAGCCTAGCTTCCGATCCATATCCTCTGTCCAATTATCTTGTTGATGTCCCCTTATCCTCTCTCTACCCAAATCTCCCTCCCCTCCCCCCTGAATGTAAAAATGATAAATATAATTTTGTCTTTTGTCTTTTGTCTTTAGTCATTCTTTGGCTCAAGACGATTAAACAAATTAGAAAAAAAAAAGAGACTCTTGGTTTCTAACGCCCTGCAGCCAGCGTCAATCCGATCGCCTGATGCGGGAATGTACCTTGCGGGATATGAGTCTATCTATAAGTACATTTGTTGGAGGAACGCAGACGGTCGCCCAAAAGATAGGAATATAAGCCCTTTATCTATTCTTTTCATTTCCACCTGCATCTCTACATTATATATCTACAAAAACGAAATTGGCTCACAAGTTTCGATATTCTTACGAAAAGATGTTGAGTACTGATGTCCCAAAAACAAATTGACCTCCGATACGGGGAGTCGAACCCCGGTCTGGACGGTGAGAGCGTCCTGTGCTAGCCGTTACACCATATCGGATACCCTATGTTACTTGGTAGACGTGTGTTATATATATTACTTTTGAATCAATTAATATATTTTTCAGAGTGTACATAGTATTTATAATTTTCTTGACACTGGGCCGAAAAATGATTGGTACTTTTAGAAGTCAGTCGTCATAGTATAGTGAAGACCCAAAGACACTTTCCATCTTTCTCCCTTTGAACGTATGGAGAACCAAGAACTCAGATGACTCAAAACCCGGGTGATCAAACGTAGATCGGGTATTGAAGGGCGGCTGTAACGCTTTCAGTTGTAGATGTACCGAGCCCAGCCAAAATAAGAAAAAAAGAAGTCTCCTTCAAAAAGATAAAAACAGCAAACAAAAAAAATAGGAAATAGAAGGAAGTAAGAAAGAAACAAAGAAAGAAAATGAAAATGAAAATGAAAACGGAAACGAAAAAGGAAACGAAAGAAAGGTTGGAGCAATGAAAACGGGCCCTGTGCCATGGGCCCGGCGTCCGAATTCAGGAAGGCAGGAATACAGGCAAGCCATAAATGAACAAACCAACCCATCCAAACGATACAGAATAAATCCATAGAGAAGAATGGAGAAAAGTTAAGTATTATAAATTAAACTCGAGCAAATAAGACAATCCAATAACCCCACAAATCATATCAAATCCCAATCGACCAATCCATAAGAAGTAACGCGGGTGCCAGTGCGGGTGCCGGAGCAGGCCCCAGAAACAGACCCGCGCGGACAGGAGCCGCTAGCGCGACCCAAATAGGCACCTCGCATTAGCGCAAACGCCGTCTCCTCAACAGTGACGCCCTCATCTGTGCACGCATATAAATAACCATGGCCCTCGTCGTGTGGCCTGGGATTCTTGTAGCCATCAGCCTTGCATACAGGTATTTCTCGTTGTCGATGCCCGAGTCAGTGTGCGAACGGTACTTCCCCGACGAGCCAGCGGCGCCCCAGAAAAACACGGCCACGCCCGGCCCCGAGGCGCAGGCGGCCGCAGAGGCGTTGGGCCAGGTCTTTGACGCGCGGCCCGTAGCGTTTGTGGCCGACTACGGCCGGTCCGTAGGCAACTATATCGCAGACGCCGACGGAAACTTGCTATTAGACGTGTACGCGCAGATCGCGTCGATCCCGTTAGGGTACAACAACCCCGCGTTGGCGGCAGCGGCGCGGACGGATCAGATGGTCAGCGCGATCATCAACCGCCCCGCGTTGGGCAACTTCCCCGGCATGGATACAGAGCAGATCGTGCGCGGGGTCTTGGCAGCGGCGCCCGCAGGTCAGGATAAGGTGTGGTCCGGGCTTCTGGGCGCGGACGCCAACGAGTTGGCGTTCAAGGCAGTTTTCATGTGGTACCAGCAGCGGCGGCGCGGCGCGGGAACGCCGTTCACGGCACGCGAGAACGAGACGGCCATGCTCAATCAGGCACCGGGCTCGCCGGACTTGGCCGTGTTGTCTTTCAAGCACGCCTTCCACGGGCGCCTCTTTGCGTCTGCATCCGCGACGTGTTCTAAGCCGATCCACAAGTTGGACTTGCCGTCGTTCAACTGGCCCAAGGCCGAGTTTCCGTCGTACAGGTACCCGTTGTCCGAGAATGCCGCAGCCAATGCCGCGGAGGACGCCCGCTGCTTGGCGATGGTCGACACTTTGTTGCGGTCCTGGCACATGCCCGTCGCCGCCGTGCTCGTCGAGCCCATCCAGTCCGAGGGCGGTGACAATCACGCGTCCGCCGCGTTCTTCCAGGGCTTGCGCAACCTCACGCTCAAGCACGGTGCACTCTTGATCATGGACGAGGTCCAGACCGGCGTCGCTGCCACTGGCAGAATGTGGGCTCACGAACACTTTGCCTTGGACCCGCCCCCGGACATCGTCACCTTCCTGAAGAAGTTCCAGTCCGCAGGGTACTTCTACCACAGCGACGACTTGACTCCGGCACAGCCTTACCGCCAGTTCAACACCTGGTGCGGTGACCCAGCTCGCATGCTCTTGGCCGGCGCCATTAGCCGCGAGATCCTCAAGCACGACTTGCCCCGCCAGGTCGCCCGCGTCGGTGACTACTTGTACGCCAGGTTGACCAGGTTGGTCGACAAGTACCCGCACTACATCGCAGACTTGCGCGGCAAGGACCGTGGTACCTTCATCGCATGGTCCTTCACGCAGCCAGAGCTCAGAGACAAGTTCTTGGTCGATATGAGGGCCGCCGGCGTCAACATCGGTGGCTGTGCTCACGACTCCGTGCGCTTGCGGCCAACTTTGGTGTTCGAAGAAAAACACGCCGACATCTTCGTCGCTGCTGTCGATGACGTTTTGTCGGGCTACTAAGAAGCCTGTGCCTTTGGTAACGTATCGGGCGCATGGCTTGTGGCTCGGCTGCCTGTCAATCTATACGCAAGCATGAGAATGTAACGAAATCATGAATGCTGGAGGGGAAAAGCAAGGGGAGAGAGATGGAAGAGGGACATATGTTCTTGCCACACCTTCAATGTCTACCTCTCAGGGCGTAGAGTTGGTGTTGGCGTTGGTGTTGAAGACTGCGGCTGCGACCCCTGTCACGTGATTCATGCCGAACCCCGGATCTCGCGCGTCCCATTGACTACATGCCGAACCCCGGCCCCCAGTGCCCGACCGCGACTTTTCATGCTCAGCGATAGCGCCGAATCTTAGCAGGCTTCTTCTGCCCATCACCCTCACTACCAATAAGGAATCTGGCTCTCTGGATCTTCCTCTTCTAAGCTCTGCAATAACCCGCAACATAAATCCAGCGCTTTTGGGCAAAAGGTCTATTTTTTTTGAAAATATTCAACTGTTTATTTTCACTATTATTATTAATATTATTTGTCGCCATCTCTTTGGTTCCGTGGTCCGTTAGCGAATCGGCCTTTCATATCATATACTCACTAAACGTGCGAGCTAGTCGTGGACCTCTACAAGCGACATCCAGCAATTTTTTTTTCATTCACGTCGCTCCCCTCCTCTCCCCTCTCGCCCCGCCCCGCCTCCTGGTTTCCTTCGCATTTTCCCAGAATACATCACTCTTTCCTTCCTTCCGTGTGTTTGTTTGTGTTTTGAACCCAACTTCTTTGCTTCTGCAGCTGTTGTAATTGCACACACCCCTCTATTGGCTCATCTTAGACACCAGGTCACAGACAAGGGCCGTCAATCAACTCCGCCCAACTCCTAACACTGCTTGTTTTTGCAGCCTAGCTGCCCATTATCCTTCCGCACACCACACCCCAAAACCCCTAAAATGGCTGCATCGGACGCCCACGTAGCATGGGGCGATCGAATGAAGCAGCACGTGAAAAAAGAGTCGAACGCATCGCTTCTAGCAGGCGGTGTAGCCGGGGCCGTTTCACGGACGTTGGTGCTGCCGTTTGAACGGGCAAAGATCCTCCTCCAGCTCCAGGGCCCCGAGGCACAGAAGGCCTACCGCGGCATGTTCCCCACAATCTGGAAAATGTACAAAGACGAGGGCTGGCGCGGTTGGTTCCGGGGCAATACGTTGAACTGTATAAGAATCGTGCCCTACAGTGCCGTGCAGTTTGCGGTGTTTGAGCAGTGCAAGCTCATGCTAGTGGCGCACCGGCCCGCTGACCAGCGGCAGCTAACAGACGTCGATCGCCTTGTGGCAGGCTCTGCGGGCGGTATTACGTCTGTGTTGGCAACTTACCCGTTGGACTTGGTCAGAGCACGCATCACCGTCCAGACGGCGCTGTTGAAGAAACTCAACCGCGGCAAGCTCGTACGTGCTCCTGGGGTCTGGGAAACCCTCATTGATGTCTACAAAAACGAAGGCGGTGTCGCCGCGTTATACAGGGGCATTGTGCCGACCACCCTCGGGGTCGCCCCGTACGTGGCGCTTAACTTTGCGCTGTACGAGAATCTTCGGGAGATGATGAATGAGTCGAGCCACGATTTCAGCAGCCCGCTCTGGAAGCTTGCAGCCGGGGCCGTAAGCAGCTTTGCCAGTGGCGTGCTCATATACCCGCTCGACTTGCTTCGGAAACGGTACCAGGTCGCCAGCATGGCCGGCGGCGAGTTGGGCTTCCAGTACCGGTCCGTCACTCATGCATTGGTGACGGTCTTCACGCAGGAGGGCGTGTCGGGCGCATACAAGGGCTTGACTGCCAATTTGTACAAGATCGTGCCTTCCATGGCCGTGAGCTGGCTATGCTATGACTCGCTCAAGGACTGGATCGCGGCGTGGTAATTGCCCCGGCCTCCGAATGCCTAATTTTCTCATGCACAGCGTCCTATAGAGTGTCTTTGTAAATCACAATTTGATCACGGCAGACTGAAGGGTCGCTCTGGAGCGTGTGGGGGCAGCAGCCAGCCCCGTTGGATACGCCAGAGTACCTCTACATTTCTAGTGCGGACCGCCGTGGTGCCATGCTTGAGCGGTGGATATTTTACAATACCAAAGAACGACTCAACTGTGGTTTTTGATGGCGTGAGTGCCCGTGTATATACCTAGTTAATTAGTGCATTTATTAGTGGGGCTTTCTTACTACTGAGATGTTCAGAGCGCATGTCCTCAACCACGCGTGCGCTCGCATCAGACTGCGCTAGGCTAGAAACACGGGGGCAAACATGGTGAATCCTTACAATAAAAATCAAGCGAGCAGAAAAACAGAGCAGTATCTAATAAAATGAAATTAAGACACTTTCTAGAGAAGAGAAAAAAAAAAATGAAATCATCGGAACAAAGAGACTCCTCCGGTTTACCGAAAATATAATTGCGGGGCCCTCGCGCAGTCACGCTTACACCACACTCCACGAGAAGTAGAAATGGGCCCACCGGAATCGCGTCACGTGATGCGCAGTCAGCCAACCATCGTCCGCGCAAGTCCTTCCATCATCTGCACCAACCGTCAAATCGTCTTCATTGACCACCCAGAACCACGAAAAAAAAAATGAGAACCTCGCAGATTTTGAGACTTGCCGCCAGAAAGAGCAATGAGCCCAAAGTGGGCGCTCCCGTGGAAATGTACCCCTTGTTCGGCGCCGTCGGTGTGGCGTTGGTCTCATTGAGCTACTTCACCTACAGACACTTTGCCTACGACAAGCACTTGAGATTGTGGAAAAACCCCAACTTGTCGAGCTTGGACGATGTTTTGAATAAGGCCGCCGAAGAAGAGAAGTCTACTTCTGCCGAGTAAACGAAAAGGCATAAAGAACCGCGGCACGCCGGTCTCAGAGCTAGGTAATTAGTAATTATTCAATCTTTTTTTGTTTGTTTGTTTGTTTGTTTGTTTGTTTGTTTGGGTCTTTCTGTTTTTGTTCGTATCCATGCAGAATGAGCACCAATGGTCTCATTGCGGCAGCATCAATATACTACTCGACACAAGTCTAGGGATCAACACTGTAGGCAATACCTGGATGCCCGTGCACAAGGAAGTATGGGCACCATGCATCGTGGGTTGTAACACACCGATACGTCCATTCATATATACATACACACACAAGTAACAAGGTGCTAGTTGCGGATGTTGGTGTAGTAGTTGGTGACCTCTGCGGTGTCGTCCAAAAGCTCAATGCACTTGGCCATGCTCTTCTCAAGACCCTCCGGGAAGTCGACCTCACTGTCTGCGTCGGCAACATATGTCGTTTTTGAGTCGCGCAACTTATAGCCCTTCTGCGAAAGCCGGTTGGACACCGCGTTTAAGTCGCTCGGGTCCGTGGTGATTTTGTACAAGGTCTCGCCGTCGTACTCGTTGTCGACGTCCTCAAACTCTACCACGTCCTCAGCACCCACATCAATTGCAGCCTCAAAGATATCGTCAAACAGTTCTGTATCAGTGCAGGCCTCAAACACAATCTCGCCCTTACGCTGGAAGAGGTACTGGCATGGACTTAACGCCGCGTTGAACTTCGAGAGCGCATGCTTCACTAACCCAATAGTCCGCGTCTTGTTATCCGTATTGGCCTCAACTATAAACGCCACACCCCCAGGACCCATGAACTCGTATGTGACATCAAATGTCTGCACCGCCGCACCAGTGCTTTCGCCGGTGCCTCTTTTGATGGCATTGTCGATGATTTTCTTGGTGATGTTGGCCTTGCGGGCCTTTTCGAGAAGAGTGGCGAGTTGTGCGTTGCTGTCGACACCGCCCAGCTTTACGCTAGCCGTGATCCGCGTGACCATTGTGAACGCCTCCTTCAGTTTCCTTGCATCGTTCTTGGCCTTGTCGTGGCGGATGTTCTGCCACTTGGAATGACCTGCAAAGAGCAAGCTGCTTCCATGCACGTATCTGTAGGCAACATGTTTGAGCCCCGAAGCTTTGCGAGGTATATTTAGCATTTTTGAGAGGGAAAGGGTGCACTTACTGGTGGAAGGGACGTAGAGAGATGGTGCCTGGGATTCCCAAGTAAGATTGAGGCATCTGACTGGTGGGCAGAGGTCACGTGCGCGGGCCCGGGTCGCCGTGAACGACAACTTTTTTTCGGCATTAGCCTTCCCTTAGTCCTAATTTCTTGCCTTCCTTTGGGGTCTATAAGTTGGCCATTGTAAAGCTGGTGCCTTGAGAAGTGAGTTTCTTTGCATGTGCCCATTTCACGAGAGAGAGAGATGGGTGCGCTATATAGTGACACTATCATCAGGAATTGCAGACTACAATATTTCGTCGGTCCACAAGTATTGATTTGGGGACGAGAGGTGGTGTTTCTTGTAGATTTCTCCTGGATTAGCGAGTCGGCTGTGATTTATATATTTTCAAAACCAGGCACTTTCGTTTGCTCATAGGTTGGTTTTTGGCGACAAAGTATTATCGTAATCACAGATAGTCTTGCCGACGTCAAACAAAGACGCCAGAAGAATCGATGGTTCAGGTGGCCATTGATCATTTTTTGATTAACTTCGATAGATTTCTCCTAATTTCTGTTGAATTTGCACCCAAGGATTTAAGATGATGCAGAACACTTTAGTGGTTGGCGTGCTTCTTTTTGATGGAATTCAATGGTCTGGTTTGAGAACATTTACTTTCGTACGCTTAGATTCGCTCCACTTTCGACTTAAGTTCGGTGCTACGGGGCTATATATTACAACCTAGAATTTAGAACAGTCCCCTTCCTTTTTCCTCGGGCAAACTGCCATCGTCTCCTAACCTCAAAAACATATAAAACAGGGCTTTCTGACCACTACAAGTGAATAGCCCAACTACTAGGGCCGCTTCTTTTGCCTCTGGGCCCCCTTATAAAACATCATTCATGTGGAGTTATCTCGAGTTATTAAATTCAGAAAAAAAAAATAGGAAAAAAATGGTGTCTGGAAATTCATACTAGATTCCAGATTATATTCGGCTCCGTCTTATGCTACTATGAACCGCATGTTTATCGCTCTTTATAGAGCCGCGCACCGAGATCATAAATGACTCTTATCAAACCAAAAATGAATGCTCCGACGCATTTATCGGCAAATCAGTCTTTTAAATAACTTCCCAGAAAACGCCATCTAATACTGACCTCTCCTTTAGATATCTTTCACCGTCCTCCGGGCAAAAATATACGCATTTTACGGCACATTCTCTGGTGCCCAAAAATAGTCTCTTTCTCTAGCATTGTATCTGCCAAATCGAGAACGCACTCCTTTTTCGAGTCTTTTTTTTTTCTTCGAATTTTCCCAGTTCTGATCAGAGCCACCTTATTATGCCGCTTAATACACATGGCGCTTCGTGGGTGTCTTCGTTCATCTCGTTGATGAAAACAATCGTTGGTGCCGGCCTTTTGTCGATGCCTTTGGCGTTTTCCACCGACGGCGTTGTCGGTGGTTTCTTCATAGTGATGCTTGCCGCAGTAACGGCTGGATATGGCCTATTTTTGCAGGCGTACGTATCCAAGTACGTGCTTCCAGGAGACGCGTCGTTTTTCAACGTGTGCTCCATCACCTACCCGGCACTTTCTGTGGTTTTCGACTTTGCAATTGCCATCCAGTGCTTCGGTTGTGCGGTCTCATACTTGGTTCTCATTGGCGACTTAATGCCGACTGTTTTCAGCGATGGGCCTGGACGCGTCTTCTGGATCATTGCCTCGGGCCTTTTCTGTGTGCCCCTTTCGTTTCTCAAAAACCTTGATTCCTTGAAGTACACGTCCATCTTGGGTCTCGGCGCCATCGCATACCTCTGCATGCTAGTGGTGTGCGAAAAAATCTACGGAGATATACCTCTGAGTGCCAGAGGCGAGGTCCAGCTCTTTCCCAGGTCCTGGCAAGGCGTCAGCTCCACGTTCCTGATCGTCGTGTTTGCCTTCACGGGTCATCAGAACATGTTCTCCATCATCAACGAAGCCAGAAACCGCTCTCTTGCATCGTTGGCAGCATTGGTCAACATGGTTGTGTTGTGTGCCGCTGCACTCTTTGTGTTGGTCGGCATATGTGGGTACTTAACCTTCGGCAGCCTTGTGAAGGGTAACGTCGTCTTGCTGTACCCAGATACCTGGTGGGCACACGCAGGCCGCCTTGCCATTGTGTTCATGGTAGTGTTTCTGTTCCCTTTGATGGTGCATCCGGCCCGGATCTCCGTGAACAACATATACTACTGGGTAAAAGTCCATTGTTTCCTCGACAAGGCTTCTGCGATCTCGCCTGGCCTGTTACCGAGTGCAACCGAGTGCTCGGAGTTGCTCCTTCTGCCCAACGAAGCGAATGATGCTCCCGAAAAACACGTCGTGCCTTTCTCGGACGTATCCTTCTGTGTCATCACCGCACTTCTTTTGGCAATGGGCTACTGCTTGGCTGTGACCCTCGACTCGTTTGCGCTTGTGTTGGCCGTGGTTGGTGCAACGGGCTCCACGGCTATATCGTTCATCTTGCCGGGTTTGTTCGGGTACAAGTTGATCGGCTCCGAAAAAGAAACCCCCTCCAGGTCCGAGCGCGTACTCCGCGGCTTGTCCTTGGCACTTACAATCTGGGGACTCGTGGTAACGGTCGTGTGTCTCTACTCATGTTTGGCCTTGTAAGACTATGTGCTAGTGGCACTGGTATCGTGTATTACCTTGGCTGCCAAAACTAGCGTGAAACTTTGCCCAATCGCACCATTTCTGGTTCTAATCAAGGAGCATGTGGTGATCTGTTAGGGATGAACTACATTACACACGCAGTACAATTAATCGGGACAGCTGAAATGGTCTTTCACCTCCACGAAGCCCCTCTATTTCGAATGAAAAGAAAAAAGAGATCGTGTTTTCCCACGTACCCACTACAAGAATAGAATATAGATGGCACAATACATACCGCCGAACTTCTGCCAAGATAACCAATCTCCAATAACAGGTTTTTCTAAGGATATGCATTCCATTGAATCATAATTTTTGTAAAAATATGATGCACAGATACAGATACATATATATATATATGCAGTTATTGAAATGAGCAAACAACTTTAATTTTTTACCAGCATGCATGGCCCACGAAGCTGCACGGACCCGGGGCTCGCTATCGGAAACTTTTGATATACGCACGACCGGTGATAACTAGTCGCTGGAGACAATTATAACACTGTAATCTTGTCTATTACTCAATATCGAACAGCACCACGCCTCACCACGAAATTATGAGTGCCAATGAATCGATGGCTAAACGCTCGTTGCTAGCTGTGATTGCTGATGAAGACTCGGTCACAGGCTTGCTATTGGCTGGCGTAGGCCAAGTCTCAAACGAACCAGGCAAAGAAACCAATTTTCTCACCGTGGTGCCAGGAAAAACCACCGAAGAGGAGGTAGAAGAGGCTTTTGACAGATACACAAGCGAAAGAGATGATATCGCCATTTTGTTAATCAACCAGCATATTGCAGACTTGATCAGACATAGGGTGGACTCGTACACGAAAGCGTTTCCAGCAATCTTGGAGATTCCGTCAAAGGACCACCCATATGATCCGGAGAAAGACTCCATTTTGAAAAAAGTCAGGCGTCTTTTCGGAGAGTAGGCCGGGACGGTGCACCCTGGTCTTGTCATGCACTGCTTTCAATCACCATTCTTCGCCCTGACGTTACATTTATAGTTCAATTCAACGACCTTTTCATTTCCCCGACCACATGTACGGGGTTATACACTAAAAAAATAAAGATACAAATCGTTATGTTGCAACTAAAGAGTCACCTCTTCTAGGCTGGCAGACTTTGATGCCTCGTACTCTATCGCGGATGCCGCCAGTGCCTCTTCTTCTTTAGTCTCGCTCTCTTCTGCATGCAGATTATCAGATAATTCAGTTGCATTCAGCTCGCTCTCATCTACCGAGGCAATAGGTGTTTCTTCGTTCTTTTCCAACTTGGGCTCGTGCTCATCATTCGTACATGTATCGATTGTCGACTGTGTATCTACCACATTAACTTCAGAATCATGTGCTCTTGTTTCTATCTGGTGATCTTTGTCAGCTTCCACCTCGTCAATTTTCAGGTCCGAGGAACTGACCCCAAGATCTTGCTCTAAAGTTTCCGCGTCTTTTGCATCGACTTCTGTTGGCTCTGTCGTGAAGGTCGTGGGTTTATTTTCACTCTTGTCTCCAGATATCACCTCCAATACTGGCTCAGTTGTAGCTCTTGGTACATCTCCCAACGCCTCGGGCAAGTCTATGGGTTTTTCATCATTCTGATCTTGTTTTACATCTTGTTTTGTGGTTGCAGCTGTAGATAAATCGTCCCCCATAGGTAAATCATCTTTGGTTATTGTGTCTCTAGCGTTATTTGCGATCAGTTTTTCCGCGAAATCAGTGTTATTTGTGTCGGGCGTCGGCTCAAAAACCTTAACTGAGGGAAGATCCTTAGATAATCTTGGAGAACCAGCTTTATTGATGTTCTCCTTGCTAGCGTTGATGGGAGCACTTATCTCCAGGGTATTCGCGTTGGGGATAACGTTTTCTGTAGACGCTGGTTTCAGCCAGTAGTTCTTGGCAAAGAGATCCGGAAGAACGCAGTCTTTGACGTAGAATTCCCGCACGCCAACAATTCTTCTTTCTTTCTCACAGGCCTTCAACCATTCGGGGCGGATGATTGGCACGTTCATGTCATTTGCTTTGAGGAATTCCGGATTTTGTTTATTCTCACGCGTAGTGACGAAATGTGTTGTTTCCACCTTCATCTTGTCCAGAGCGGGATGGTGGGCACCCATATTGATTAAGGTCTGCTGGATATCATCCACAGTAAATTGCTCGTTTGATGCAATGTCACCCAAGCATACATGGATACCGGACAAGTCAGTCATTTTGTGTGTAGTCACCTCGATAATCTCGGAAGTGTACACGCCTGCGGTAGAATCCAATCTTAATTGGAACTTCATGCTTTTTTCAATGGGTAATCCCGAAAGTTTGGTGGTGCGATTGCTCAAAGGCTGTGGAATACTACCAAGCTTTTTGCCGTCCTTGAAGAGGGTCAAACTCTTCAATGTTGCGGTGCCTAAATCCAACGGGTCCCATTCCAATACACACGACGTCTGAGTGACATTTTTGATTTTCAATAAAGGCGCTTTGGGGAGATTTTTTCCGAATGTCTCAAGAATCTCGTCCTGAACTTCCAAAAATTTCTTCTGTTCCTCAATTTCAGTCTCCAAGTCTCGCTCACAGTTGATTTTAACTATTGAACCTGCCTTCACGCCATTTGGCAATAATATCGTAGGAAACTCGATCAAGTGGTGATCTTTGGTAAGCAAAAGCGCGAGCGACGCGTCAAGCTTGCCAACAGTAAGCGATACCTCTACCATTGATTGACAGTCAGTGTATTGAAACGTGGGTTGCGTATATTAAGTATGGGGTGGCATAATCTCACCGCATACCCACGGGCGCGGGTGCACTGGTGTCTTACAAACAATGCGCCTCAGCCCGGACCTTTTGCATGATCGGCGAGGACGGTATTGGAACACTAAAAAACAATTGATTGAATATTCTGCCCAAGTGTAGAATGGGCAATGATAATAATACATAAATGTATACGCGCGTCCATGGGCACCGCGGGTTGCATTAGAGAAAGGTTCGGAGCAAGGGGGTTCTCCTTAATATATGCCCATGGCCTGGAGATCCTCCTTAATCTCTTCGGGAGATGCTCTTCGGAGCAAAAGCTCATCGACCGAGAAAACCTCGTCATCTAGTAAACTGTTTGACACCGCTGACGGTATGCCGTGGAATTCTTTGAGTCCGTTTAGAATGCCGAGCTGAGCGTTGATGCAGTTTCGCTGGTGAACCAACTCTACTATAGTATTGTGTTTCTGCATCTTCTTGCTAGCTGTGCTGTTCTCTTGGTAGTAATCTACACTGCTTCTGCCAGCAACCAATGTTGAGCTTGGAGCATGAGCAACGGACGACGGTATTGCTGTGAAGTTATAATCTGCCACCGCCAGGTCCAAGTAATTCCACTCCTTGTTGATCTTATACCACGAGGAAGTAGTTTCTGTGATCATTTCGTTTCTAGTGCCGGCTAGATTCTTCATGAAGTCTTGATGTATGCTTGTGCGAGTTGCAATGGTTTCGGTATTGATGCACTTCAAGCTATAGTTCAATGTGGCGTTGGCCAACTTGATATTGTCTTGGTAGAATTGGTTTACCTTATAGCAAATCTGAAGAAGTTCGGGGTGGGATCCCTCCAAACAAAGCTGCATCTCATGCTCAAGGAGACTGAGTTTGTCCCGGTATAGCTTGTCTCGGAGAAAACAGAAATCTTTCTCAATGGATATTAGCTCTTCTATCGCAGATCTCCGCTGTTCATCCAAGTCAACGTCTTCTTGTTCCAGTTGGCCAGCTGTAGAGTCGTTTTCGCTCTCGGATACCGGTTTTTCTTCATCGCAATCTTGTTCCTCTTTTTGTTGCTGCTTCACAGTATCTTCAACATCGGCACTGACGCCATCATCGGCCTCAATTTCGGAAGAAGGAACTTCTGATTCATGAGATGCTTGTTCCTGTGCGTCAAGCGCGTCAGTTTTGTCATCAATCTGTGCAATTGAGTCAACCGGAGTGATTGCTGTGACCGCAGATTCAGCAACAGGCCACGAAAGAGGCTCTGCGCCGTTCGCGACAATATCTTGCATCACATTGGTCTCTGGCTTGATGGTGGTATCTATTTTTGGATCTGCGTCACTCAAGAGATCGTCTGGAGTGACGGTCTGATCGACTTTTCTTCGTTTGCTAGTATCAGACCCAGTCCGCATTAGCCACTCATTTGCCTCTGTATCAGCATATTTTTCACTTACTGAAACGTGCAGGCGCTTGGTGGCGCCATTGAGCTCCATTGGAGTGTCACCAGCAGGCTCGGTAGTATTAACTTCGTTCAGAGAAAGGATTTGTGGCAGCGGTGGGCCTTGGGCAACGCTGGCGTCTGAATCTTCCGAGTCAAGCTCCTGCAAGTTTGCTAGGTCTGAAAGTGCAGAAAGCCGCTGTAAGTCTGTATCTCTGTCACCCGTTCGGGAGTTCAGGTCCTCGTTCAAAAAGTCCATTTTATCAGTCTCGGCCTCAGACTCGTCGACACCCAAATCGCTGAGCTCGGAACTCTCGTAGCTGTCTCTAGAGTGGGCGCGTCTTTCGACGAGAGAGGGAACTTCAAACGGAGGAGGAGACGTGCCGATGTCGGTAAGTGGGGAGTCTTTGGTCTGCGGATGATCTGGAGGTGACAGTGGAGAGGGGCTCTGAAGAGATTTCAAGTTTTCTTCAGTGAGAATCAGGCTATTCTGTGATGTCTGTGGGGCAATTGCTGGGTCGTGGACTGGAACTTGATCCAGACCAGGCATTCTAGAGAATATGGGACGGGACGGCAGAAAGGTGACGAGCGGTCCTGGACAACAGCTCTTTTTCTCGATGGGCAGCAGATTCTTGAAAGACTGGAAACTCTGACGCGGGATATATGTATATATGGCACGTGCTCAAGTTTTCCAGCTTAGTTGTAATGGTAGCTGTTCTGATAGATAGCCCGAAGAGACAGACAATGGAGAGTCCTTGTGGTTGGAGAGGCAGGTAAGCCCGTACACCACACCTGGCCGGTGCAGGCGCATAAATGAAATCCGAACGGAAAATAAGTGCGGCATATGCTGGCTTAGAGGTGCGGTTGCGCCAACCATAAATATTAAGGGCTCTTCTCGGTCCATGAGAAACACTCCTGTTTACCTGATGCTGTTTCTTTTGTCCTGGACTGGGTGCCATACGAAAAAAAAAAAAATTGATAAAAAAAAAAACGCAAAGAAAAGATAATATTATTTGATTGATCGTAGCTGAACGTAGTTTCTAACTGTGCAGGCTAAAACCTTCCACCTCCAAATGCTGTTTTAGAAACGTACGCGTACGTGTCCACCTTATGAATTTTCTGTGTGCTTGTGGGGGTGTACTTTGAGGGTGATGTCCTCATATAGTGTCTGATGTTTTATAATGATCGGGGTTTCCTTTTTTTTTATCTTTTTCTTTTCTCGCTCCGGTCAAATAAAAATGGATCCTCCAAGTCTGTTGGACTGTAGACTGGCTCTGTAAAAAGACCATATTCCAGTCTAAGGATACATGATCCGAAACAGCCTCATACCTATACAATCGAGAATGTTGTGGCGGAATATCCACTAGCAACTTCATACAAACAACTTTTGTAAAACAAAACTGGAAGAGTGCGACTGCCTGATCGTTGTGAAACGTTTCACGTACTTTCACGAACTTCCCCCAGAAAACATGAAAAAAGAAAAGAAAAAAAAGAAAGAGAAAATCAATTCGAAAAAAATAGGCTATCAGCCGTTGCAGTTTCTGCCCGTTGAGATTATTCTTTTTTTTTTTTTAATAACGTGCGAGCGGGTGCGGGGTCCAGTCCAGGTCGCCTTGTACCCGACGGGCCCCAACTGACTAGGCCGCGCAGCCTTACACCCGTGCACCATACAAAATTCGAGCAGGCCCGAGAGATGAGATGGGGTCTGCCCTTTTGGGCACCAGACTTTGTACTTTAATAATAAAACCAATCGAAACAGTCCTCATGTCTGCATTCAGTTCCTTATTTAGCGGTGCTAAGGTCGATGAGGCGGTTAACGCCTTGTTGAAGAAATCTGCGGGCCCGGTCACAAAACAGGACGTCAGGCCTAGAACCGTGGTGGAGGTTCCCGAGACCCTCGTCCCTGTCGAAAACACTCCTCAGTCTAAGTTATTAGCGCCTGAAGCACTCGAAGCACCAAAGAGAAAAAGATCGCTGAAGAAAAAACGCGACGATGAAGACGAAAATGAGGCTTTGGAGGCCGATTACTACGCCAAGGTGATTGGCGAAAGCGTCGAGCCAGAGGAAGAAAAGGAAGCTGTGCATGTTGAAAGCGACAATTCAGAAGACGCCGACAAAACATCCAACGATGAAAAAATCCGCAAGCAAAGCGTTGCTAAGTCTCTCGACATGAAAGAGGAGGAGCTACAAAAAGCAGAACGTACGGTGTTTGTCGGAAACGTGACAACCAAGGTGATATCCTCCAAGAGCATGTACAAAGAGTTCAAAAAGAAATTTAGAAACATTGGGTCTGTGGAGTCGATCCGGTTCCGTTCGATCTCATTCGATGAGGCGCTTCCTCGAAAAGTTGCGTTTGCAAGGAAAACGCTTCATGATAGCAGAGACACCTTGAACGCGTACGTCGTATTCAAAGAAAAAGAGGCCTCGTTGAAAGCCCCAGAAAGGCTTAACGCTACTGTGTTTGACCATAACCACATCCGAGTTGATCACGTGGCGCACCCAAGCTCAAAGGATAACAAGAGAACGATCTTCGTGGGAAATCTTGATTTTGAGGAAAAAGAGGAGACCCTCTGGAGGTACTTCAACTCTAATGTGGACGACGACGTAGAGTCTGTGCGGGTTGTAAGAGATGCTAAAACCAATTTGGGAAAGGGATTTGCCCTCGTGCAGTTCAAAGACACTTTATCTGTGAACAAGGCGTTACTCCTAAACGACAAGCCCATGACTACGGAGGGGAAAAAGCCTCGGAAGCTTCGGATCTCCCGTGCGAAAAACAATGCGAAACCCTCGATCATATCCCCCAACCACTTCGACAACATGAAGAAGACGCAGAAAACCAAGGCCAAGTTGAGCGACGACCAGAAAACCAAGATCGGACGCGCCAAGAAGCTTTTGGGAAAAGCAGACAGAAACAGTGCTGGAAAAATGGTTGCAGAAGGTGCAAGGGCCAGTAAGGGCCAGACCATCGCAGGTATCAAAGGCTTGAAGAGCGCCCAGGGCAGGGTGAAGAAACCACGGATCACTAAGAGATCTGCGCTGTTCAAGAAGGACAGGAAAAAGTTCGAGAACCTTCACTAAACAGGCGGAATGCGTAGATACAAAGATGAAACAAGACGGTATTCGTATACAAGGCATACAAGTCCAATGGGAAATATGAGTTTCCTGACACTCACCAAAAAAAAAAAGAAAAGAAAAGAAAAATGTACCCACATGGATAGTATCATGAAACAGGTGATTGGCACGGGAAACACACTACTGTTTTAGAAGCATGGGTCTGACCAATGGCTCCAGAATATGCTGTTATATTCACGCTTCAATTTAAGTAGTAGGAGCCCAGAGCCCTGTCGCAGACCCCCAAACCAAAACAAATCAAGGAAGGTATTTGTATACTTTCTTTGAAACCCAAGCCCAATTTTCCTATAGGACTAATAACATTCTTCTTCTCGAAAAGGGGACGCGTTCCCAGTACAAATTCTGTTAATCAAAGTGGGTAATCAAAAACAGTCTGTGTTCATAATCCTTATCAGTGCCCTCTCCCCCATAAGCGCGTGCATTATCACCCTGGTGGCCCTGCGGCTTTATCTACAGGAGCAGCTGATAAAGCAGCAAACCCTGCCAGAAGCCCTATAAATACGACATATCCGGCCCCACACTCCATACGAAGTCCCAGTTTATTTTGTGAAAATCAGATCAAACACTAGAAACGTCCGTCTGATATTATTAATTACTATAATTCGATTACTACTCCAGGCGTTTGTCCGACTAACTTAGTGTAACACGAAAAGCCGTATATAACGACATTTCGTACGGCTTTCACATATTGCCTCATCCTTTTACAACCGACAGCAAAAAAAAAAAAAAGAAACAACACAATACAATACAATCAAAAATGGGAACCGCAGCTTCAAAAGACATTCCGCAGAGTTTCGCGGAAACCTGTGAAATTTTCGATGAAAAGGCCGGCGCAGCCCACTTAGAACATCTTGTACAAGGCTTGAGTATCGAATCGTCAGACTCGTCAAGCGCCATCACATCACACCACTTGGCAGACTGGGAAGTGAAATTATTGCAAGATCCTAAAAACAGGTTAGCACAGAACGCCTTGGCGAAAAATGCCATTACCGATATCGTTTCAGGGAGCGGTACCAAGCTCGCGTTGAAAAACAGGTATTTCTTCAATGTCGAGGTGGACACTATCGGGTCGCCGTCATTCTTGAACAACCAGAAATCATCAGGTAGATGCTGGATATTTGCTACATGCAACGTCTTACGTGCGCACATCATCAAGAAGTACGGCTTGAAACAAGATGCGTTCCAATTGTCGCAGAGTTATCTCTTTTTTTACGACAAGTTGGAAAAGGCAAATTTTTTCTTAGAGAACATTATTGATACGGCAGAAGAGCCTGTTGACTCGCGCCTCTTGCAGTTCTTGTTCTCGGGTTCGGTCAACGATGGCGGGCAGTGGGACATGATTGTCAATATCATTGAAAAGTATGGTGTAGTGCCCAACGAAGTGTTTCCTGACAATAGTCAGGCCACCAGCACGCTGCAGTTGAACTACCTTTTGACCAACAAATTGCGAGAGTACGGCCTCACGTTGCGGAAATTAGTAAACAAGGGCACGCCACACCACGAAGTTCTTGCAGTGAAAAATGCCATGAACAAGGAGGTGTATAACATCATTGCGTTGTGTTTGGGAACACCACCAAAACCTGAGGACCTGTTTAAATGGGAGTTCATGGATAAGAACGATAAGTACTTCGCGTACGACACCACTCCTCTGGATTTCTACAAAACCCACGCGAGTTTCGATGTCTCAAAACGATTCTCGTTGATCAACGACCCCAGAAATCCGTACAACAAGTTGTACACTGTAGACAGGTTGAACAATGTGGCTGGGGGAAAGCCCATTGAGTACGTGAACTTGGAGTTACCAGCCATCAAGAAGACCGCTATTGCCATGTTGAAAAACAGCGAGCCCATCTTCTTTGGCTCTGACGTGGGAAAATTCAACAACAATGTCACAGGGGTTTTGGACACCGATGCGTATGATTACGAGCTCGCGTTCAACACGTCGTTGAAGCTTTCGAAGCTGGAGAGGTTGCAAACCGGCTCTTCGGCTATGACACACGCTATGGTGATCACGGCTGTTCATTTGGATGGTTCCGGAGCACCTGTGAGGTGGAAGATTGAGAACTCCTGGGGTGATGCTGTTGGAGATAAGGGTTACTTCGTGATGACAGATGCATGGTTTGATGAGTACGTTTTCCAGATCGTCACGAGCAAGAAATATGTGGACAGGCCGATCTACGACTTGTGGAAGGCCAAGCAGTACCAGAAGCTTCCCTTTTACGACCCAATGGGGGCTTTGGCGTAGGGGAACATTCGTTTGAATAAATAAGAAGCACCAAAATAGTAAAAGGGCCCAGGGCCCTCATCTCAGCAAATCCAACAAGTTCTTCGTGAATCTCTGACTAAAGGCTCCCCAGTCTGTTATATTGGGGTCACCATCTGTGATACCAATGTTGAGCCCGTTCTTAGTTGTTGAAGACACTGTCATATGTTGGGTGCCCAATAATGCGCCCGCAGATGGCGCAAATAAAATGTCTTCAATCTGGAACTTAGCATCGTTGTTGTATTCTAACAAATCAATGTGGCCCAAGTTCGTGCATGTGAGGTAAAGGTTGTCTTTTTCTTGCCCGTGTATATGGTGCATATATTGCTCAGCAGTCATTGTCTGAGCAAGATAGTACTGTTTGATCCAGTCGTCACTGTTGAGTGTTGCGTGTATGAAATCATGGTACTGTCTCACGGCATCCCAAGAAAAGATACTTCCCGGGGGCAACAAAAAGGTTACAGCATATGTGTAGAAGCCATCGTCAAAACGACCCTCGTTGCCAAGGTAAGAGGTGTGCGTTTTGAGGTCCTGGAACCGGTTGCGGAGACTGGCTGCCACACTTGTCTTCAAGTATTTGCTCATGTATAAGTCGGGGTACAACTCGTTGATCGTGTGAATGTACATTACAAGAAGGTAGCTCTGAAGCTTAGCCCCGTTCTTACGACATGCCTGGAGCATAGTGTCCAACTGCTCCAGACTGAAGTTAAGAAAGCGGGGCGTGGTGGCGTTGAGCCTGGAATCCTTATCAACAATATAGTCGCTTTCGTAGAACCTCTCCGCCAGGAACGGCTCAGGCACGCGGTCGATAAAAAACAGCTCAAAGCGCTTCTTCTCGAGCACGTTCGGAATCATGGCTGGCCAAAGAGCCACAACCAGTTGCAACGTGTGAAACAAAAGCCGGGCTGCGAAACTGGGCTGGTAGTCCACGCGCTTTAAAAAGCATGGCGTAATCTTATGTTCAAGCGAGGGCATGTCCTTAGAAAGCTCGAACAAAATATCCAGCGCCTTGGCACTAGCTGCTTGATTGAGGCCTTCTACAAAGTCCTTCAAGTACGCCACTACAGAACCACCATCTGTGAAGCAGTGGGCGCTTCGGAATGTGATCCAGCCACTTTTTTCGTAGTACTCGAGTCTCCACAATGCCTGTTTTTGCTGATGGCGTTCGACAAACGAGACGTCCGTGAGAAGTCTGGTAGGCGCATCTGCGTCTTTGAAACTGGAAATGTTGTCTCTTGTGACAGAAAACACGTCGTTGAAAAGCACCTTATCTAGCGGCTCGAACCTGGTATTTGAGCAGTTTTCGGCAATGCGTGAAAATAACAATGGGTACTTTAAAATCAATAGCCTCAACGATCCATATGCCTGGTCCTCAGTGAGTAGTCGATTAATTTTAACAGAGATACTAACACATTTGAATAGTTCGTGTTTCTCGCAGTAATAAAGGGTTTGCTCGAGAAAATCGGGCTGTCGAGATAAATCTGCAATGGTAACTGTCATTATACGCGTTTTATGGGAGCGAGCAAAGTATGATATTTTCAGCGAATAGGGCCTGAAATTACTACAGTGCTATAATAAATTCCCTTGATCCAAAAAAAATAAAAGAAAGAAAGAAAGAAAGAAAGAAAGAAAATGTGGGATAATGAAAGATGATGCGGTCGCATGGTGGATTGTGTCCATTCTTCCGAGCTCTTTATGAAAATACGCGTCCTTCCATCAATTAGGCAACTCTAACCCAAGGGCTCTCTTTTGCATGAATACGTACACGAGCATCGGCCTAGAGCGTCTGAGTAAATAACGCAATTTTTTATTTCTCAACTTTCTATCTTTTTGACGGATAAAAATCCTTTTGCGTTCGTACCATCTGATAGTATGGGAAGTTGATATTTTGTGTTGATTTTGAGAAAAATGATTAGCATACCCCACCAATCTTGATGCTTTCTCAAAATGCCCCAACTCAAAACAAGGTTGATTATTTTTAGTTCCCTGACACCTATCGTCCGTTAATATACGTTTTATAGTCTACTTCCTGCATGTGAAAACATTTTCAGAGATACTTATTAGACAAAAAAGATTGCAGCACCACAATTTCGCATATGGTCTCCCACTACACTACTCAGTGTGGCCCTATGGAGCTTAACTAACGTTGATCGGACGGGAAACAGTGTTTTCTCCATGGTATGGCCGCAACCGAAAGTGATTGAATTAGTTTATATATATTGTTTATTATGTTAAAGTTGTAGCATAAAGAATAATTTCAAAAAATCTACATAAACAATTACAATATTGCATTTGAAAATATGGAAATTGGATTTAAATATTACAGTTTACAAATCTGAGAATCTAATTAGGAATCCATCTCATATCCTCGTAATAGAAATCCCACCACGGGGATATCGGACTTAGCGCCAAAATATTATAGTGATGTTTTTCTCTCCCAAACCATAGAGTAGAAATTTTTCAAAAACCAAAATAAGTAAGCATCTCAAAAAAAATACCAAATCTGTTGTTAAGTAACTATTTTCCGTGGAATGAAGGGCTCCATATTCACCTGGCAATATTTATCTGCGAATACGGGGGTCTTTACCTAATATCCGACAATCAAGAGCATATCTTCTCACATGATAATAAATGTTCTTTTCTTTTACGACACAAAGTTAGCAAAGAAAGTGACATTTAAATTGTATGTGTAAACAAACAATATGCTCACAGGACGTGATTCATTGGCAGAGAGTTTTAGTATTTATTTCCTTAAAAATGCTAAGGCCCCATAGAAGTAACGCATAGTCAAGAGGCAACTGGGCCCCAGTATTGTATTTTTTAGCCATCAAAAACCTGAATCATGTCTTCTGTTCCCTAATTGAGCCCAAAGATTTTGGGTATCAAGAGACTATATGCTCATGACCCAAAGTTACTACATGTCTGAGAAAGATGCAAAACAGGAGTCTAAGGTCACGGTCGAAAGATTTGAATAGAGTATTAATGAAATTGGTTTGACTGTGTCTTAAACGAGCCTTCTTAATTTTTTATTTTTCTAGTGAGCAATTAAATGAGCAATTGAAGTCTTCTTGTTTGATCAATGGAGTAGGGATAGTTTAACAAAAAAAAAATTTCGTGTATGATATACTCAATTTAGATTTTTTTCAAAATATTTATTGGCCTGATAAAATCAGGGAATTGGAATTTCTGTACAAAAAACATAGACCAGACTCTCTGCCAACAGAAGGAATGCGAAAAATGTTACTATTACGATAAACAGATATATATTCATAGATGAACCATGGCACTGGCTGTTTTTTTTTAATTCATTAGTTGGCGCCGTTGCAAGTTTCTACGCGCACTACAAAGCGAGCTCGCGCGGCGATATCACGTGTCACGTGTTTGCTATATAGATGTTAAATCGGAAATAATTCTTCGGCACTGCCCGGCCAGGAGGTGATATTTTGAAACAAGCAAGAAATGTATTCATCTTGCCTCGGAACTAAAATGATCCTTCAACGGTGAAGTTGCTTAGGAAAGTTTTTATTTGGGGAGAGTTTTTCAAGAAGTTGCTCGATGATGCTGCGTCTTTGAATGACGTATGAATACTTCGGGAGTACTTCAGATAGCACCAGGAACGGGTTCACTCTAACGGTTGTACCAGTCCCTCACACCTAGATGAGTGTTCTGAGAACAACCATGTAGCGTCTAATAAAATGCAAGAGCCACCTCTATGTAAATCGAAGCCAAACGAAATGGGGTGGCATATAGAGTCATTCAGGATTATGTGCACACCGATATCATAGACATGGGCGTGAACACGATTAGCGCCCGACCGCCTTTAGAAAGCATCTGGTTACGGCACAACACTCGCTCCTGCAAACTCAAACACAAAAATGAGCACGGTGGATCGGCAGAAATCACGTGCGTCTGTGAGCCAGCTTTTTCCGGGGCTTGCGGTGCCGGCATTGCACGCACGCTCGGAAACGCTCAGGCATAGGTTCGAGTCAGCGTCGTCCGTGGCGGACTTGGCCCGTTTGGTAGCTGACATCGACGCGGAAAACGCGCAAACAGACGCGCAGCTCAAACGCTTTGTTGATGCAGCGGCACGCAAGCACACGCAGCAGATTTCTGCGGCAGAATTAACACGAGCAAGGCTCCTGGGGGCCATCACCAATCTGGGCGAGTTGAAGCGCGTGTTTTTGGGTGCAAACGACTTGGGTCACCTGCTTACGTCAAAGATCAAGGCGTTGGACCAGGAAATCGAGAACGTCGACAAGACGCTCGCGTTTGTGGTCGACACGCAGGCGCTCAAGAACAACATCGGCCAGATCCAGTATGCGATCGAAAAGCACAACTGGGCTGAGGCCGCGCAATGTATCAACACGATAAAGCAGAAGCTCATACCTGGGTTAGTCGAGGGCAGGTTTGCGCTGGCTGTCGTGCCGTCATCAAACATCCCAGAGCTCCCAGGCACTAAGATAGACGCGTGGATCGCCCAGCTCACAGACACATTCATGACGCTCTTTAACGATGCTGCCAAGCGGCGCGCGGTGGCAGAGATCTCGGCCCACTTCCGACTCTTCCCGCTCATTGGCCAACCCGAAGTCGGGCTCAGCTGCTACTCCAAATTCATATGCTCGATCATCACCGACACGTCCCGAACACTTATCACATCGGCGGCGGCGGGCGAGCCAAAGCCGGGAATCTACGCCAGCGTGGCTGCCAGCTTGTTCGAGAGCGTTTCGACCATGTTGTCTCAACACACGCCGTTGATCACCAAGCATTATGCCGACACGTACCCACATGCCATTGTCTACGTGGTGGGTAAGATCCAGCGCGAGATCGAGGCGCAAATAGGCGCCATTGCTGACACGTTCTACGATGTGAATCGAGTCGATAAGACGCTTCACGATATCAAGCTTCACAGGTTCAATGCGCTCAAAAGGCGCCTCGCGGACTTCCAGCTGGAGGTCAGCCATGGCACAAACGTCATGGACACGGACCTCACGTCGATTGTCGAGGTCGGCGACTTGGTCAACGAGTTTTCCACCATCTTGCACCACTGGTCGCTCTACTGCAAGTTCATCACCGTCAAGTACTTCCAGGTTCTGGTGCCCGAGACCTTGGCTCAGAGACCCACGGACAGCTTGAAGCTTCCCGAGTTGCTTGCCTCGTCAAACTTCGAAAAAAAAATAAATTCCAAGTACCTTCCTGCGTTTGAGCAGTTGTGCTTGTTTTACTTTCGCAGCTCGCTCGAAAAGGCTGTGTGCATAGAAGAGATCCCGCCCTTGGAGCCATTTTTAGCTGCGGCACCAGATAGCGTGCTACCAGAACAGCCACCGATCTCGTCTGTCATTGAGGACGTAACTTTGGTCTTCAACAGCTCGTTGAGAAACGTCTTGGACTCCGCACAGACCTCCGTCGTGCGCCACTTCGTCACGGAAACGTTCGCGGTAATACAAAATGACCTTATCAATGGAATCTTACAGAAAGCGTTATCCGATAACCAGCCCAGATACAACAACACTCTTTCCATCATCGAAGAGGTGACCCACCAAGGCCCCAGCGTCACACCAGCAGGGACAAGATCAAATACCCCGGTCCCAGAATCTATGGGTGGGTTCTTTAAGGGCGCGTCTAACGCTTTCGGCAACGTAGTGGGCACAGGGTCTGCCATTGTGTCGGCAGCAAATCCTGTTGCAGCAGGCAACAACCCCAAGCTCATGAGCTTTATCGTCTACCTCAATACTGTGGCCGCGGGCCAGGAATTCTTCCAACAAATTATTCTGAACTATACAGTGAAAAATCCAAACTACATCAAGTCAAATTACCCCTTCGGCAGAGACGAGGAGATTGTCAATCATATCATGAACACTGAGTTGCTTGAACCGCTCACTGCCACTACGGGACAGGTGATCAAACTGTCACTTCTCATGCTTTTGAACCAGTCGATCAAAAACAGACTTGCGGCAATGATCAATGAGTGCTTTCCAGATGCAACTGAAGACAATTACATAATCCACTCACCGGCGAGCCTCAACGACCTTGCTACAATATCTAAGTTCAAACAGGGATGGGACATCCTTATCAAGCCCTATAAACAGACGCTCCACAAGACTCTTTTTGACAGACTAGTTCGTCTAGTGGTGATAAATCTTGCTAACATGATTGAGAAAAGATTGCTCGTGGTTCTTAAGAAGTTCAAAATCAACGAGTTGGGAGCGCTAAAGCTCGACAAAGACCTTTCGTTCTTTATCAACGAAATTTGCGAGGACGACTACGACTTAAGAGAAAAGTTCGTCAGATTGACACAGTTAGTATTGCTTGTGGGGATGGATGACGATGAATATGACATGAGTTCGTATCACGAGGGTGATGACGATAGTGGAATAAACTGGGTGTTGACGCCGCTTGAGCGCAAGCAGATCCGCAGATTAAGGTTCTAATTTTTGACAGAACAAAAGTGCTATAAAAAACGTTGTGAAGCCATCTGCAAAATACGTTATTGGGTGATATTATGATTATATCTATACATCTAAACAAACACGTGGACAGCTGACACAGGGCTAATTCCTGCGCACTTCCGTGAGGGGCTGATCATAAGAGATTTTCTCGACCTCTCTGGTCTCACCCTTGATGAGTCGCTTGTGTTCCACCCGGAGTTTAGGCGGCAAGTTGTCGAATTTTGGATGGGTGTAGTCGCACTCATAGCCCTTCGGACAGAATCCAGTGAGATACATGGGACATAGAACTTTGCGCACATGTCGGTTTGGGCAATTTGGGCCTTCGGGGCAGAAGCCCCGTTCATATTGCAGGCATTCTGGGATGCGTTGCTGGGGATCGATGTGAAGATACAAGCACTCTGGTGTTTGCGTGCAATAGCCGTTTTTAGAATAGAAAAGACATTCAGGCATTTTCCTTAGATTGTACTCGTGAAGAAACTCGCAATGGTCGTTTTTTTTACAGAGCCCTCTGAGCCAATGCTTACACACTATTTTATTGTTGAACATGGACGCCACATGTTTGTTGGGGCAAAACGGGCCATTTGGACATGACTCGGGCTGGTTGGGCTTGTAGAACTGGCACACGGGCCGGTCAGGATCTAGACCGAAGTTAAATTCTTTTCGAAGAAAGGACTCGAATTTGAAACGTCTGTTTTTAGTATCTGGATGTATTATGGGGTTGAGAGAGAGCATGCTATAGAAGAATATGTGGAGAGGCTAGAAACTGTAGACGAGGCAGCTGAGAAATCATCCTGAAGACTTCAATCCGCCGAAATCGTGCGATACACAAAAAGCTAAAGTGGCTACAGTTTAGAAGAGTATCCTCAAATATTGGACCTCATACATTTTATCTTGTCATCAAATCTATGACAAAATCTTTTCACTACGGTAATTGAGGTCTTAGAGGTCCTTCTACACCCCTGAAGGTTATGGTTAAAGACTGGAAGTACGGGTTTGAGATGGGTGCGACGTCACTGGCTTCGCCCATGCGATAAGACGACACCATTCAAGAAAAAATTTAGGACGGTGAGAAGACTTAAGAGTGCACAACAGAAAATAAGGCCTCCAGATAGCATAGGAATAGCAAATGAAACGCAGGCTCGAGAAACTGAAAATTATAGTGTCCTTCCATCGATCTTGTCTAATACAAGGGTCGCCAACCCAGTACAGTCCATGCGCACGCACAAGCGCATATCACCTGATCCCCACGTCTTGTCTCCATGACTGACTCGTGCACATTGAGTGTATTCGACTCTGAAAGACGGGAAGTTGTTTTATTTAGACCTTTGCAAAAAAGTCACAAACAAATCTGAATCTGGAAGTGGAATTCGAAAAATTCAACTGTTAAATATTCCCACACTATCTTTTTCTCCCATTACTCCTCGCAAGATCATTGTTATCTTGTTGTGGTTGCTTATGCTACGTTTGGTTTCGCAGTCGTTCCCCGTCTCAAAAACACTCACTAAAATGACGCCTGCAATCACCAATTTCAACACTGTAGTGGTTGGATCTGGCCTCGCTGGTCTCACTGCAGCATTGAAGCTTCTGGAAAAAGGACTCTCTGTTGCTCTAGTCGAAAAAACGGGGTCGCTAGGTGGAAATTCCATCAAGGCGTCGTCCGGCATCAACGGCGTGCCTACGGAGTTTCAGGATCCTCTCGACGGAGATTCGGTCGATGCATTTATCTCCGATACCCTCACATCTGGCAAGGGATTGAATGATGAGAAGTTGGTCGAGATCTTGGCGGGTGACAGTGCGTCTGCATTAGACTGGCTTACGAAAGATATCAACGTTGATTTATCCGTTGTGAGCAGATTGGGAGGTCACTCGCATGCCCGCACACACAGAGGCAGCGGTAAGCTTCCTCCTGGGTTTGCCATTATCTCTGCGTTGACGAAAAAACTCAAGGAGATGCCCAACGTGAAAGTCATGACTCTGTCTCGTCTTCAGGGCTTTACTAAAGACGACCAGCACGTGACAGGCGTTGTTTTGGAAACACAAGAAAACGGCACTGCGTCAGAGATCCGGCTCACTGCACAGAACGTAATCTTGGCTACAGGCGGCTTTCTGGCTGACACGGCGGAACAGGATTCGCTCGTTCGCCAATACAGGCCCGATTTGATCGACTTCCCCCTGACCAACGGCCAACAAACCACGGGCGACGGACACAGGCTTGTGGTTTCCGACCTAGACGCGCGACTCGTGCAAATGGACCAGATACAGGTGCACCCCACCGGGTTCATCCAGTTAAAAGACGCCTCCACACGCGATAGCAAGTGGAAGTTCCTTTGCGGAGAACTAGTTCGTGGAATCGGCGGTGTTCTTCTTTCGTCCGTGAATGGAGCAAGGTTTGTGAATGAATTGAGCACCAGGGATCATGTGACGTCTGCTATTATGGAACATGGCGGCGCGTCAAATGTGGCGATCATCGTGGTCGGGACAGCGGACTACACGAAGGCACCCTCGCACCTTGGCTTCTATGTGTCGCAACAGCTCATGTTCGAAGGTGGAGCTAGGGAGATATGTGAGAAATTGCGCGAGATTGATCCAGGGAGCTTGTGTTCGGAAAGAGACATCGTGGCTGCACTCCACACATACAATGAGGACGTTGCTGCCCAGACTGATGTGTTCGGCCGCTCTCATTTTGGGAACCCCATTGAGGACAAACTCTATTTTGGGTTTGTGACTCCGGTATTGCACTTCACAATGGGCGGGGTCGAAACTAACGAGTACCGGCAGATTGTCCAGCGAACCGGCCGTGTCATTCCCAATGTCTATGCCATTGGAGAGTTGAGTGCAGGCGTTCATGGGGCCAACCGCTTGGCAGGTAGTTCGTTGCTCGAATGCGTAGTATTTGGAACTCGCGTGGCTAACTACATATCAGGAAGCTAAGGGAAGGATTATATTATGTCTGCTTTCTCTCGGCGCCTCGAATCAAACTCATGAAATTGAAAACGCCAGAATGCCCTGGCGGTGCTTCCAATAACGTGGAAATACTTTATTTCTCGTGCGTTGTGTTTTGCGCCAGGGGAAATATGCGTATATAGGATTTATTATTTGTTTGTGTATGTTTTCAAAAGCGATGCATGTGTGCTCTTATCGAACTCATATCATTCCTTGTTCTTTTCCCTGCAAGGCAAACCTTAATGCTTTCCGAGAGTACTGGTAACTCTAGCTCTGGGGTTCAAAGTCATTGCCACCCCAGAGGCCACAGATAGAAGTGGACTCACCCCGATACCGCGACGGGCGAAAAGTGGCTCAGACATGAAACGTTGAAAAGAAATCGCCATTATTTTCCTTTTTTTTTTGTTTAACTTTCCAGTTTTTTTTTTTGTGGATGGCGCTGTGACTGACTTGCCGAAACAACCTGTTACAAGCATCGGACCACGATGTATATCAGGCGGGGAGAAAGAATGGCTTATTTCTTCCATCAGACGTCGTAGTAGTGTCTAGGGCACGGGGCCCACCGGCAGGTATGCATTGTATTATTTGTGGGAAGGGGAAATGACTGGGCTCAAGGAGTCGACGGTGCTTAGGGAGTCCAAGACTGGCTCGGATACATCTGTCCGCTGGGCCATGGAGGATTTGCGCTTGCGGCGCTCTTTCCGTTCTTTTTTCTGGCTCTTCTTACTGACATCAGCCGCAGAGGTGGAAAATTCGAGCAAGTAGTTTCTTCTGCGGATGCCCTCCTTGATCCAGAACTCGTCTCTGTAGAGCTCCCAGCCTTCACGGATGTCGGTGTTAAAACTACGAGGCACAAGGACGAGCTTGACGTCGTTAAAGCCGAAGCGGGGCTGGCATCGCAGCTGGACAGAAACAAGCCAGACCTCCAACCTGGACGCCGGGTTTTGGGCCATGGAGGGCGACACGGAGTGGCAGAGCTTGAGTGTCATGATGCAGAGGAAGAGGCCTAGCTCGCGAGCGACATCGGCCGTGCGGTTGGCAAAGGACAGCTTTGTCTTGACAAGGCGCACGTTCAACTGGCGAAGACCCTTGTTGGTGGACGAGAGGAACTTGCGAGGCAACACGATAGTCTTCTGGTATTCGCCCAGCAAGTGGTAGAGCAAGAGCGTCACCACGAGCATGAGGAGCATAAGCTGGAGAAACGCACGTAATGGCCCGCGCGGTTCGGCAAAGTATAGAAAGTAGGAGATGGACGCCACAAGCGCACACAACGCTGCGAGGAAGGTGAGGTACTTGCGGCGCAATGCGCGCTGCTGCACGACCTGCTGCCGTAGACTCTCCTCCATGATAAGCAAGTTGCGGAAGATCTTGCCGGTGGCAGGTGTCAGTGTATATCCACTGCCAGATGGGAGTTCGGAGCGGAGCGACCTTTCCAGGCGGAACGACCTTTCAGATGCGGCCTCGGACGCGGTCTTCGAGCGTCTTCGCGGCAGACGTTTTACAGGCAGCAGCGGCGGCGGCAGCAACGACGCCGCAGGAGACGGTTTCTTGCGGCGGGCGCCCTTTAGCTTTGTTGGTAGCGGGGTCTCGTAATCCAGTGCACTTGAGTACACGGCCACGCCGGAACTGCTGGCCATTTCTGGGACATAGCCTTCGCCATGGCCAGGTCCTGCGATAGTAGCGGCAGCAGTCGCTTCTGGGTACGCCGGCGGAAAGATAGACACATGAGGCGTGTGCTCGAGATGGGGCGGTAGTTGTATGGCATCATCGAGGGCACCCGGTGCAGTCTGCGGTGTGGGCTGCAGCGCCTGCAGGGGCACGGCCAGGTCCGTGTCCATATCAAGTGCAGCGCGTAGTCACGGAGGGGTCTTGTGCTGGGCCACACGGGTGTTGATGGGCAGGGGTATGGTACCGAGAGGGCTTTGTGAGGTTGATTCGTGGAGTTGCGAGGTGGTTCTGGAGCGGGCGCGATGCGCAGGGCCGCACGCGGGTGCGCGCCTAGCTTCGTGGCCCTAGGACGGGGCCCTGGGCTGGAGCCGAAATTGAGGCTAAAATTGGGACTAAAATTGGAGGAAGGGACGGCGGCGGGAAGTTTGTTGAATCCAGGGCCAGATGTGCCCATGTGCCCGGTGGGTACCGCTCTGTGGCCGTTTGCTGAAGACAATTCTGACCAGGTGACACTGCCAGTTGAATTTCGCAGCTGGCCCATTGGGATGTAATGAAGAAATCGCGGGCCAACCCGAGCCCGAGTGACAATGCGGGCATTCGAAACGTGAGGCGCGCGGCGTGGGGGCGGGCGACCCGACTTTGGTTGGCCCCAATTTATTCTTTCGTCCATGGCACATGTTGCTCCCCACGACACAACTAGAAGCTTTGCACCGAGAGAGCACTTTTTCCTCCTTCCATTGTTATGAATTATGAATTATGAATTATGAATTATGAATTATGAATTATTGTTATTGTTATTGTTATTGATACTGGTATTGATATATTTTATTTTATTTTATTTTAATATATATTTGAGTTTGAATACTACCAATATTAAAATTGCAAACTCTCTCTTTTTTTTTTTTTTTTGGGCGCGGGAAGGGGGGATATAGAGAGGGGGTGTTGGCTCGAGTGGTTGATTTTGTTTTCTTGTGGACCGAAGATTACCCCAGCCCTCAGAACATTTGGCCCGAAGGCACAGTGAGCCGAGTGCTAGAGGCACCACTGGCTGCGAAAGATGCACAAAAGACCAACAAAAGACCAGCAAAAGACCAGCAAATAAGCCTTTCGAATGAAGCCGCGAAGAAATTGATGAAGAAATTATACGGAAAAAAAAAATTAGGCATGGGCGGCTGTCTGGCTCGTTGTTTTTGTCGATGGCATCATAAGTGGAATGTTGAGAGGTTCTTGCAAACATCAGCCATGTCGCGTTCCATGCGCTTGCAAAGACCGGTTGACTAATCACCATTTTGTTCTTGCTCAAGACGTACCTTTTTTTTTTTTTTCTTTCTTCTTCTTGATACAAGGCCGCGGCTTTGAACTAGAATGATGCCAGTGAAGGATTCGGGGAAAGAGACTTGAAGCTGTCCTGGTCTCCCGGCATCGTGCTCACTTCCAGAATCTTTTGTTTTCTTGCCCGCAACTCGTTTGACGCTTTCGATTTTAATTCCATGCGTGCTCAAGTATGAAACCTAGGTTTAATTACCGGGGGTTATGACCACGCGCAGTCCCTCATATGGACTTCAGCAAAGTTCTACGCAAGAGAGATAAAGATGAAAACCTATAATGGAAGTTTTCCCTCGAAAAAAAAAAAAAAACTCACTTAACAATAAAACTGTCTTCTTTTTTTTGGCATCTCAATCTGGGGAACCGTCCACACGACTGCCATAAGGTCAACCAGCGCCCATATTCAAAACAGACATATGCCGGACCTTTCCGGAACCGATAGACCCTTTCCGCGCCTACTATTTCAAGCCACGCGTCTTCAGATCATTGGAATCTGCTCCAACCTATTCACCATTATCATACCGTTATCATACCACAACATCACCACAGTCCATATAGCAAACACACATTGCTTTTCGCGCCATGTCTCGAAAACAACTCAAGGAAGACTTTGTCTCTGGGCTTACAGGCGGATCAGTCCATGAAATATACGCCGTCACAGGCACGGCGCTTGCAGCCTTACTAGCACACACGTGCGTGCAGCGGTGGCTCGTGCCTCGCTTTGAGATTCTCCGAAAGTTTCCAGTGCTGTTTCTTATTAGCTTTTATTTCGATGTGTTAGTTCAGCTCCAGGCCATCACCATCTACAGCAACAGCGTGCTGGGGCTATACTACACCGCAGTTGTGATTGCAATGGCTGCCTTTCTATACAGATGCGTAGATGGATCCGTGCGGGACAGGCCGAGGAAACACCTGCCGAAGCCCAAGAAGGAGCACTTGGAGGTTCTTGGCCAGATCCCGTATATCACGGCGTACCGGTCGCAAATGCTCGTCATCACCAACTTGGCCATCTTGGCAGTCGACTTCCACTTGTTCCCGCGCAGATTCGCCAAGGTCGAGACCTGGGGCACGTCAATGATGGACTTGGGCGTTGGGCTGTTTGTGTTTTCGATGGGACTCGCCAACTCGCGTTCGCTCATAAAGAAGAGTCTCGCCACCAAACAAAGCGCAGAGTCGTACTTGTGTTTACTTGGCAGCAACACCGTAAAGGCACTTCCGGTGCTTGGCCTCGGTCTTGTCCGGCTTGTGAGCGTCAAGTCTCTCGAATACCAGGAACATATGTCCGAGTACGGTGTCCATTGGAATTTTTTCATCACCCTTGGACTCTTGCCCATTTTCTTAGGGCTAGTCGACCCTATTTTCACCGTCGTGCCCAGGTTTGTTGTTGCATTGACCATTGGAATTGGCTACGAGTTCATGTTGTCACACGTGGGGCTCGCCACGTTTGTGCTCGACGAAACAAACAGATATCACAACATCGTCACCCTCAATAAGGAGGGGATCGCGTCGTTTGTGGGATATCTTAGCATATTCATCTTTGGCCAGTCCTTTGGCTCGTTTGTCCTCACCACGAGAAAAATTCCCAACAACTTAGTCGGCATTGGCTTTCTCAAGAAAACCAAGCTGTGGCTCACTGTGACGTCGACACAAGGCCTCGTGGTCACGACAGTTGTGCTGTTTGCGTTATTCCATTTGTCCAACGCCTCGATCCATACGGGCGCCATTTCTCGTAGGTTGGCCAATCTTTCCTACGTGCTTTGGGTCGTCAGCTATAACTCGGTCATGTTGTTGGCGTACAACCTCACAGAATACTTGGTGGGCCCGGGTAACTCAAATATCCTTAATGCGATCAACAAAAACGGGTTGGCTATTTTCTTGGCTGCAAACCTCGCCACAGGGTTGATCAACTTGACATTCAACACTTTGGATGCCAGCAACGGCGTCGCTTATACCGTGCTTACGATGTATGCACTCTTTTGGGTGGCTCTTGCTTTGGCCTTGGATCACTATAAAGTGTACATCAAGATTTGAGACATGCACAGAGATAACAACCACGAAACAACAAAAGTATAAATGTCCGTGGCCAAGATACAGAGACATCTATAGAAACTGAGAGAGAACCAAAATTGAGGAAACGAGATTTTTGAAAGGTTCTTTGGGTCGGAGCAGCTCTGAGCAAGCGGTGGGTCAACAGGATTTGGTTGAGGAAACGGCGTCTTGTTCATTGCGGTATCTTACATCCATATCACTCTCAAACATGTGCTTGCTTCTAACAGTTGACAAAAAAATACCCGACAAACAGTATTTACAAAACAAAACGAAAAAAAACAAAAAGTATTTTGCACTTTGTGTGCACAAATTAAATTAATTAACATGGATGACGTGCACCATAGTCCCAATATAATTTCGCGAGGGCCGGCTTAATCCAAATACACGGTAAGACATCCGTGCACCGTATACTTTCGAGAGCAAGGTGGCCTAAAATGGTGTTATCCATGGACCAGGGTGCTTAGGTTTTTCCGCGTGCGCGTGGGAGCAGGAGAACTAACCGGAACTTCGGATGCACTCTAAGCGAGCACCTACCAACCCTTGCCTTCTTTGTTGTCCAGCTTACCGGAACCAAACAACGTAAATTCTCACAACTCGCTCCCCGTCGTTCTCGCATTCTGAACCGACGAACATTCCATTTGCTGAACACATCCCTTCTATAATCGGTGAAGATGGCTCTGTCTGCCTCGTGGACATCATTCCTCAAGTCCATTGCGTCGTATAACGGCGACTTGTCGTCCTTGACGGCACCCCCATTTATTTTGTCTCCCACCTCATTGGTGGAATACTCGCAGTACTGGGGTGAGCACCCTGATCTTTTATTGGAGCCCAACTTTTTCCAAAGCGGCGAAGACAGAGACGGCCAGGATGCGATGGCAGTGAAGCGGATGATTGCCGTGACCAAGTGGTTCATATCCACGTTGCGGTCACAGTACTGTTCAAGAAATGAGAGCATGGGCTCCGAAAAGAAACCCTTGAATCCGTTCTTGGGCGAGCTCTTTGTGGGCAAATGGCCCGACTCATCCAAGGAACAGAAGCTTGGCGAGACCATCCTTTTGAGTGAGCAGGTGTCTCATCACCCGCCCGTGACGGCGTATGCCATTTTGAACGAGAAGAACAACATGACTTTGCAGGGCTACAACGGCATCAAGGCTACAATCAGCGCCACCCTGATTAATGTCAAACAGTACGGCCACGCCATCTTGGAGTACAAGGATTTGAACGAAACGTACTTGATTACACTTCCTCCATTGCACATCGAAGGTCTTCTCGTTGCCTCTCCGTTTGTTGAGTTAGAGGGCACCTCGTATATACAGAGCTCCTCTGGGTACCTCGCGGTGATTGATTACTCGGGCCGTGGGTACTTCAGTGGCAAGAAAAACTCGTTCAAGGCCAGAATCTACAAGGACAAACTCTCCAGTACTAGCAAGGAAAATGCGGTAGTGACTATAAGCGGGCAGTGGTCGGGAAAATCATACATTGACAAGGGCTCGCGCACACCAAGCAGCAGCAACGACTTGTTTTATGATGCTAACGCGAAAACGCCCGAGCATCTCGTTGTAAAGCCGATCGAAGATCAGCATGAATTGGAGTCCAGAAGGGCGTGGGAAAAGGTGGCAAATGCCACAAAAGTGGGGGA
The DNA here is from genome assembly GCA_030561945.1 of Metschnikowia krissii. Taxonomy (NCBI): domain Eukaryota; kingdom Fungi; phylum Ascomycota; class Pichiomycetes; order Serinales; family Metschnikowiaceae; genus Metschnikowia; species Metschnikowia krissii. Next base: position 27,258 of record JAKTYP010000062.1, on the reverse strand, counting down.
CTATGACTTGATCTCTAAGGAGAAGTCGCTTATTGAGAACAAACAAAGAGAGATGCGCAAGCTCGAACGGGAGTCGGGGTCAGCGTGGAACGTCCGGTGGTTTGACCAGGTGGACTTTAATGGTGAGAACTCATCCGCATGTAGGGACCCGTTGGTGAGTTTGGCCAACGTAGCCAGCTTAAGTATTGGCAATGTGCCGCTGGGCTCTGCAAAGGGTTGTAAGCGTGAGACCGACTCCAAACTTCACTGGAGATTTGCCAGAGAGAGATGGGAGGATGAGACGGAAGTCAATGTTTGAGGCGCCCGCCACGATACCGTTGGTGTTTACGCTGATGTTGCGAAATGCGGGGATATTTCCACCGTCACCTCCTTCGTGTGCATGTTACTTGTCACCCAGAACAACATCTATTTACGAAGGTCGTGGTGTGACTATCGATGTTGGGCTAACCCAATAAAGTTATTGAGTACGAATGAATACAAGCAAATGAAAGCCCGGCCTATTGTAGACACAACCAAGCGGTCTTTTTTTCGGTATTAATTGACGTCATGGACACGGCTTTATGCGCAAATATCAATTTTACTAGCAGTCCAGAATCAAGTTTCGGATAGACGCAGAAATTAAAGTAAATCCTCAAAATTAAGGTCTATGCCATGGGGAATACATAATTTTATTAATTCAAGCTACAATTACATCTCCTACAAATATTCACATACAAAGTGTTTCCAACCAATATTTAGAGCGGTCTCAAGATAAATAGAATCATTATTAACAAGAGCAGCCCCAGAGGGTAGGGCTTCTCACGTGCGCAAGGGCAGGGCTAATCGAGGTACAGTCACGTGAGCCCTCCAGCTAAAAGTACACGCACACTGCGCAAACCAGGGATATGTTTGCGCTAAGGATGTACGGGTGTTTGTGTCTGTGAGGCTCGCTGCGAATGGATCCAGCTGCAACTGGTGGGTTTTGTGCAGGCACGCGAAGAATTTTCTACTCACGCTGGGAAGAAAAATTTACCTGCTGTTGGTCGAGAATCTTTTTCTTTAATCATCCAACTGATACACAATGGCTGAGTCTCACAGATGTATGTAAAATATTTTCCATTTACAGGGAACTAAGGGCACATGTGATATCACAGCTCTTCAGATACAGACATATTTCATGAGCAACGGCACCCATGAATATCCTATGATTGATATTGGCTCAAGGCTCATCAAGACTGAGAGTGAGCATGTGAATAAAGTGGAACCCAGCTGCACTCCAAGTTAATGTTTGCAAGGAGGTAAGGCCAGCTAGGGTTGTTCCTTTGGGTGTTGTGCTTTTTGACTGGTGTTTTTTTCTGTTGATACCCATTCTGTTGTCTTAAAGACATGCCAATATTTATAAACAAAAGCACATATGCCTGTGCATGTTCAACATTCACATACTAACTATATAGTGTACGTTAAGGGTAAGCACGTGTCCTACCAGCGTTCCAAGAGCGTTACCAACCCCAACGTCTCGTTGATCCAGATCGAGGGTGTCCAGACCCCAAAGGACGCCAAGTTCTACATTGGTAAGAGAATTGCCTACGTCTACAGAGCTCAGAAGGAGGTCAGAGGCACCAAGATCAGAGTTATCTGGGGTAAGGTTTCTAGAACCCACGGTAACAACGGTGTTGTCAGAGCCAACTTCAAAAAGAACTTGCCTCCCAAGACCTTTGGTGCTTCTGTCAGAATCATGTTGTACCCATCCAACATCTAAACAGGACTGCCAATTTTTTAATACGAGAAAACTGTCAATCCAACCACCACCTATTAGTTGTGTCTCGGGCTGGTCTGCGTGTCTGACTGTCCTTGCGCAGCGTGTATAAAAAGAATTCTTTCTTTAATAAAGGAAAATAAGTTCTCAGAGTCCGTAGATATGTACAGGCGCTTCAAAGCGGCCTTTAAACGACCATTAAAAATAAACATACATACATATATATATATATATATGGATGTTTTTCATGGTGCAGCTATTCCTGCTCCGTAAATGTATTCCTGAATATATGGCAAGTTTTGAGAGACTTGTATTCAACCTTTCCAATTCCAAGTGTGCATCAATATGTTTACCATACTGAGCGGCTTGGTGTGGTATTTTGCCACGTACGAAGGATAGACTATAGAAGCTCCACAAGTACTATCGCACGAACTTTGTTGCCAAACAAAAAAGTCTCCAATTAGACTAATTTTGGATGGATCCCCACTTTCATGTCTCAGGGTGTCTTGGAAGCAGAATGAGTCGATGAATAATGGGGTATGAGATATTAAGCGAGGGCAGAAGAAAGTAAAATACTTGAAGACAAACGTTTGTTTCCCAATAACTTTAATGGAAGAAATACTAAGTCTTTTCATAAAGGGTTGACTCGTGTGGCTTCAAGAGGAACAAATCACATATTTCCCAACACTAACCTAATCCTCGGTGCACCGAATTTTGCAAAGCGTCATGGGCCAAGAGAATGGGAAATTTCTACGCAAACCACCTGACAAAGGACTAAAAACACTTTTTTCGGAATCAAATGCCATGTTTGCCGAGCATGGTCTCGTAGGATATATTTTTTTGATACAGCATCATCAATGTGGTTTCGGGTTGAAATTCCCATACATATGTGCTGTGGACTGTGTCCTCGCTGCCGGTGTTTCTTGCATAGGAAACAGAGTGACATGCAGCATCAAAGGTACCGTAAAGAAGTCCTTTCAACGTTTGGGCTTTTTTTTCCATAGTCTTATGGAAAACTCTCCCTAATTTTCAGTGTTGCTGACGGAGCCAATAACTATGAGATGCGCGACTGAACCCGTATATTGGGCCCCAGGGCCCACTCATTAGATTCTTTTGAATACATCCCGCGGGCATAACTTTCGTTTACTCCTCTTCTTTTCCTTTGATCTTTTCGTTTCTTCTGTTTTATTTCTACTGGTCACTTTGATCTCTAGTGCTTGTCTCATTCAGAAACCAAAATTTGCATTTTGGGGGCATGAGATTGGTATGAAATTAGTTGGTTTCGGCCTTACAATATTTATATATATATATATATATATATATATATGGCCCTAGGTGCGCCGCGCCTCTAGACCCTTATGCCACGCTGGCCCCGGTGCACTCCATCAAAACAGACCGCTGTTTTCTCAGCAGAAACCAAGGATACATCACCCAACTTCCCGTCATCCACATAGAACCCCACGAACGGGAACACAGCATGCCAGGTACTGAAATTGCATCGCCGTCATGGTCGAACGAGGACGCGGACGACTTTTGGGACGATGATTTGGGGGCCTTGGACGAGAACGTCCTGGCCACGACCACAGGTGTACCCGATGCAAATGAACCGCTTGTGGCAGGGCGCACTTCCACGGCCTTTTCCGAGACCGCCTTCAAAAATGAAGAGGCGGAGGAAACCGAAGACCCAATTTTAAACCAAAATCACCCGGCTGATACTGAGATTACTACTGACGCGTCCGGGTCGGAACTGTCCAATGTCAAAAAGACTGCCAATTCTCCATTTGATCACGAGTCACGCCTTAAAACAGATTCTGAGTCAGAGTCGTACTCTAACTTGGATACAGAGACGGAGACGAAGAAAGAAAATATCGGCATTGGCAACGGCCTGCTGTCTAAAGAATCTGTGCACCAATCTGTACTGGTTAGTGAAGGTGTATTAGAGAGTCATAGTGTGCTTGTGAGCGAAGAGCATTTGCAAACTAACGGCGTTTCTTGTGAGACTTTTGAAGAGACCTCCGGGCCAGGATCAGAGACGGAAATGACTGCTTTTGAGGAGGCAGCAAAGGCAATTCAAGTACTCGACGATGCTCTTGTTCCTGTAGAAGCGAAACGTCAAGATGAGGGGTCTCTGGATAGTTTTTCTACTCCGATCACGGTTTCCGAGTCCATGCATACATCCACAGAAGTTCTGCGTGTGGCTATGGATACCCATGAATCAGCCGCCGAGCTAAGTCCCGAGGTTCAAATTTCCGAATCATCGCTTCTCATAGAACAGATCAACGCCCTCAAAGCCCAGCTAGAAGAAAAAGACTACAAGATCCAGCAATTAGAGGCGCCGCGCTCCAAAACTACACCGCCAAGCAACGACTCGGCTCTCGCAGAAAAGATGATCCAGCTAGAGGAGCGCCTTCAGACGACCGAGCAAGAGAGAGACCATGCACAGAATCAACTTGAAGGCTTTCTCAGCAAGATCTCAAGCATGAAAACTGTGTTCCAGAACTTCAAGGCTACGCAAATGGAGTTGGACGAGGTCAAACTGGAATTGGACCGCCAGAAAGACGCCAGGGAAAATGCAGAGAAGACTAACCACGCTTTGCAAATGCAGATACAGGAGCTTGAAAAAGAAGCGCAGTCTCTGATAGTACGACAACAGACTTGTGCCGATGAAACGAAGAAACAATTGGACTTGATTGAAAGCCTTAGAAACGAAGCACTGGATTTGAATGCCGAGTGCGACCGATTGAGTCAGATCTTGGGCACTTTGCGACGCGAGTTCCAGAAAAAGGAGGAGATGCTCCAAGATGAAAAGTACACTTTGGAACACGAGGTAGGTCGCTTGAACAAGAAATTAGGCGAGCAAAAAAGCATGCACTCTGAGCTCGAGTTGGCAAAGGAAGAGGCTGTGGTGGAAAATAAGAACTTGCTGCTAGCCTTAGAGGAGTCTCAGGAGCGGCTTGCGGACCGGGAGAGCGAGTACCAGAAACTCCAGGCCTTGATCCAGGAGTCCGCCAAACAAATGGAGGACCAACTCGAAGCTACCTGGCGCCAAGTGGAAGCTAAGGAAAAACAACTCGTAGAGGCACACTCGAAAATCGACTCCATGAACCAAGAAATGGCACTGTTGATATTGCAGTCAGAAGACTCTGCGCGCAAAACTACCGCTCTTCAAAAAGACCTAGAGAACATGAAGCAGTTGGAGGAGGATGTCCATAGCAAGCAACTCATCATCGGCAAATTGCGTCACGAGGCCATCATTCTCAACGAGCACTTGACTAAGTCGCTCCTGATGATCAAGCAACAGCTGGGCGACTCTGACCACACCGTGGACCGCGAGCTTGTGTCGAATATGGTGTTAAACTTCTTGCAGATTCCGCGTGGAGATACGAAGAAATTCGAGGCACTTTCTCTCATTGCAGGGCTTCTTGATTGGGATGACCAGAAGAAAATACAGGCCGGTCTTATGCACAGCGGGCGGCCCGAGGAGAGCAAACAGCGGCTGGGGCTTATCTCGCTATGGGCGGACTTCTTAGATAAGGAGAGTACGAAAAAGTGAGTGCCTCTGGCACTGGTGGATGTTGGGTCTTTATTCAAAAGATATCGCTGCAAGAACTGTGGTTTCGGAAAATCCATGAGCTGGCCGTGCCCCTGAGGGAGCCGAGCAGATGTCAGTTTTAGATTCCTCAGACCGCTTCAGAGTGCTCTGCATGGGGGTCTTGGGGGCAATTTTTCCATCTCTTTTTTGCATATCATTCTCCTTCTGCATGGATGCAAAACCTATTTGCTCGTCCTTCTTGCGCGGAGACAAGGCAGATACGGTCAGTATTGGAAAACACCAACCTACGTCTGCGACCGCAAACCCCGCTAAAGCCTCAGCTGCCAGCCTCACCGGCCAAAAAAACACCACCCGTGGCATTTTCTGCCGATCTTTTGTGATCCCAAGCAAAGCGTGTTTCTGGTAGCGTATTATATAATACTAATGTCCATAGAATGGCTGGGTGCAACGCGCGGGCCCTCGCCCTAGGCGCGCCGTTGCCCAGTCCGAAACCATCATAAACCATTGCGCGTCTTTGGCCCAGTTATATACTACACCAATAAAACATGGTGGACATCCGGCTGTTTTTTTCCAGCAATGGTCCTGGTAAACCCGTGTGTAAAATTTCACTGTTCTAGTTTTCCTCGGCTTCTGGAAACGCTTTTTTGCTGTTCCTAGCACGTAACTCGCATGCACCCATATACTAACACTACAGCAGCCAAAAAAACGATCCTCTGCCGCCAGCAAAAGCGCCTCATCCGGTGAAAAGGATGCCGACCAGGCTCCGGAGAAGGTTCATAAAACTGGCACCCACGCAAGCAAGTATTTTGGTGACGTCAAGCCGGCGAAAGCCGCAAAAGCCGCAAAAAAACTGCCCATGGAAAAGAAGTCCGCACCGGACGCAGCAGATGGGTCACCCACAAGCTCAACGCCCGCAAACATGGCCATAGAGCATGCCGGTGTAGACATTTCTCGAACTACTGGTGCAGCAAGAACGCCCCGACGTGTTGCACGAAAGGCCAAGTATGTGAACTTGGACTCTGAAGCCGACGATTCAGAAGACGAATTCCGACCCAACGATGACGCAGAGGACAACGATGACGACGATATTTTTGAGGCGGGAGACAAAAGCGACAGGGACATTGACCCCGACGAGGTTTCGCAAAACGATTTAAGTATTGAAGAGATCGAGCCAGAACCGAAACCCACGTCCATCCAAAAACGACAAAAGAAAGCGCCAGTGACCAAAGCAGCAGTCACGATGGCACCCGCAAACACCAGTGGTTCCACCGGTGTGCACGCTGATAGCATCCTAAGTCTTATTCCAGACGCCGAGCTCCCTGAGGCCGCAGACTCTGAAGGTAAGTTGAACTACTTTGCGTTGAAGAGCAAGCAGCAAAACGTGCCACATCCAAGTGGTGTGGTCGAGCTCCCGGAAGCTGCGCCCAACTGCTTAGGTGGGCTCACAATTGTGTTTACTGGTGTGCTCCCAACCCTTGACCGTGATGCCAGCGAGAGCGTGGCGAAGCAGTACGGTGCGCGCGTCACAAAGAGCGTGCTGAAGAAAACAAGCTTGGTCGTCATAGGCGAAGAGGCAGGTCCAGCAAAGGTGAAGAAAATCCGGGATCTTGGCGTCAAGGCTATCGATGAGGCCGGATTTATTGAGTTATTGAACCGGATGCCGGCTGATGGGGGCGACAGCGAGACCGCCCAGGCGGCCAAGCGCAAACGCGAGGAAGAGGAGCAGGCGATCTTGGAGCAGGCGCTTGCAGAAGAGAAAAAGGAGAAAGAACAGGAAGAACGTGAGGCTAAGCGTCGCAGAACCGAGGAGTCAAACGCAAAAGCAGAAAGTGGACATAGCATAACCACTCCAGCCATGTCATCGTTGCCGGCGGTGCCTAAACGAGAGGTACCTTCGAGCGAGAAGTTGTGGACCGTCAAGTATGCACCCGATAACTTGACGCAGATCTGCGGCAATAAGGGGCAGGTGACGAAATTGAGAAACTGGCTCTCGCGATGGTTCGACAACCAGAAAAAGGGTTTCAAGTCGCCTGGGTCGGATGGGTCGGGTGTCTTCCGTGCAGCCTTGATTTCAGGGCCCCCGGGAATCGGCAAAACGACTGCAGCCCACCTCGTTGCGAGAGAGTTAGGGTTCGATGTACTCGAAAAAAACGCGTCCGACGTGCGCCTGAAGTCGCTCCTCAACTCCGGAATCAAGTCTGTGCTCAACAACACGTCTGTGGTAGGGTTTTTCAAACATCAACACAACTCAGAGCACTCTCAAAACGAGCACCGTTTCTGTCTCATTATGGACGAGGTCGACGGCATGTCCAGTGGCGACCACGGCGGTGCAGGCGCCTTGTCTGCATTTTGCAGAATTACACAGATGCCCATGATTTTGATTTGCAACGACAAGTCGCTTCCTAAAATGCGCACGTTCGACAAGGTTACGTTTGCGCTTCCTTTCAAGCGTCCCAGCGAGACTGAAATGCGAGCACGCTTGCTCACGATTGCTCATCGTGAACAACTCAAGTTGGATCCTTCGGTTATTGGCCAGTTAGTTCAGGCCACGGGTAATGATATTCGCCAGATCATCAACTTGATGGCGACAGTTTCTAAGACACAAAAAGTTATTGGCCCCACCAACTCTAAACTGATTGCCGAAAGTTGGAAAAAACATGTGATGTTGAAGCCTTTCGATATCGCTGCCACCCTATTAGGCGGACCAGTCTTTCACGAAAGTTCCAACAATTCTTTGAACGACAAGCTTGAGTTATACTTTAACGACATTGACTTTTCGCCTTTGATGATCCAAGAAAACTATCTCGCCACGCGCCCGCGTGTGCTGTCTCAAGCCGAACACTTGAAAAGAGTCGCGTCTGCAGCAGACGCCATCAGTGAGTCCGACCGCATCAGTTCCTTAATCCGCTCGAGCGAGCAGCAGTGGAGCCTTCTCCCATTTCATGGCGTGATGTCGACAGTGAAGCCCGCAATGGATGTGAACGGCGCAATTACAGGTCGTATTAACTTCACGTCCTGGCTCGGAAATTTTTCCAAGGGCAACAAAAATATGCGCTTGCTCCAAGAGTTGCAATACCACGCGCGGCTCCGCACTTCTACAAGCAAAAGCGACTTTCGTCTTGACTACGTACCGGTATTACGTAATACATTGACGTATCCTTTGTTGAGCGAGGGTGAGGCCGGAATTCCTGAAGTAATAGAAACCATGGATCAGTATTACTTCAGCAAGGATGACTGGGACAGTGTGTTAGAGCTTGGGGTCGGTGCGAACAATGGAGCCGATATTTTAAAGCAGATCCCGACGAAGGTCAAGTCGGCGTTTACGCGGAAGTACAACGGAATGTCGCACCCGGTAGCAATCTACAAGACTGGAAACTCGGTGGGGAGTGGTTCAGGTACTAAGCAAAAAGTAGACTATGAAGATGTTGTTGAAGATGACACGGCGAAGGATGAGGACGAAGTCGTGGAGGACAATGGAGAAATTGACTCCAAGAAAGACAAGCTCATCAAGAAGCTTCCTGCGGGGAAAAAGACTGCTAAGAAGGGCCGGAAAAAGACTGCTTGAGTGAATGGGAGGTACAGATACTCAAGGCCAAGTTTATGATTTGCATGCAGATACTCATCGCTGTTTACTTCCTCGCCCGCGAGCAGCCGGTTCCACCGCTTTTTTGAGGGCTATAATACAAGCCGGTCCGGGCGCAATCTTAGAGTAAAGCTGATTGAAGGTTTCCGTGAAGACCCGTACGTGAAGAACCCCCATTGCGAAGAGTCCCAGTGTTGTTAAACATGGATATGGACTCTTCTGGTAGGCTGTTTGTACGGCTATTCTGGTATCCCTTGCACTGATGCGGTGGCCATTTTGCAAGCGTATCGAGCTCACACTGAATAGTCGCTCTGAACAAGGGGTAGCTGTGTCCCATGGGTGATGTCAGACAATTCATGTATCAGGTCTTGGGAGTGGTACATGCTAGGCAGAGAAGCGACATGCCGTGAAGTGAAGTATTGGTGATTCTTGCATAAATCATGGGCTCCGTGCAAGCAAAGTTTATTTGGAGTTGTGATTTCACAATTGGGTTATGGAAGTCTGTCGCAGTGTAAGCGGTTAGCTAATTTGCCAGCTAGCTTTTGCTCGAACAAGATAGTATAGCCTGATCAATGGTGTGCAGAACGACTAAGTTGATTCTTGTATAGTAAAATGGAATACTGTGAACTGACACGGTTGTGCCAACGGCCGCAGTGGAGCCCATATAGATCCAGGGCATTTTTACCATGCGGGAAATACGAACGATGCGACAAATGGACGGATTGGCACTTGCAGCAGCACCGTGATTTGAAGTGACTTCGTCTATTCAGTTGAAAGAGTGAGGATGGGATGAGGATCTAAATCCAATTTAGAACCAATACCACATATTGCACTTACTTGCCAGCCTCCAGTCACCAGCCACCATTCAGTACACCTAAATTTCTGCTGGCGTCTGGATAAAAGTGATTGCCGCAATCGCCAACCACCAGGGCACTCTGGGCGTAAGGGAATGGAGTCCATTCAAAGAACGATCGAGGCCCCGTCCCCCAGCCTGTCGCTACAGGCTGCGCGGCGCCCGTGTATAATGTGCAGGATGATCTGATATGATGAGGCTCTGGAACCGGCCCCGGCCAGCAAAAACCAAAGAAACGGCTGGACCCAGTTGTGAACTTGCCGATACGCTTTTCCAAGCACCTCTCATCCGGTTCATCTCCAAAGACACCCAGCGCACGAAATTGCTCTGTGAATGAGCAACAAAAAAAAATAAAAATAAAAATAAAAAAGAAAGGGACAGAGAGAGAGAGAGAGAGAGAGAGAGAGAGAGAGAGAGAGAATCCACCCCGCCAATCCCATTCAACCCCCACCAGGACCCATTCTCTACTGGTCCCACTCATTCACACACGGCTGGATATGGGCGACGAGAGTCCCATGTTCCAGGTACCGCCATCGCGCCGCCATGCGCAAAACGCCGGACTTCTGCTTTCGATTCCCCATCACAGGGACAAGACCGGGGCTACCACGGAAACTGCCCCGGAAACCACCACAGCGTCCTCAGCCCTCAATGCCGCCGTAGGTCTTCCCTATATCCCCAAGCCTGGAGCGTGTGCACCGCGGCGAAAGCCGGTGCCGCTTGACTTTGAAAAGATCGACGGTCTGTTCTCACATGTGCAACGTGAGGAGTCCGCGGACGATGCCACGGCGATCCAGCAGGTCGTCGACGCGGAAATGACGAGAATGCCGGTTGCGGCCGTATCGGGCCAGACGCTGGTGCTGCTTGACCACGTAACGCCCGAAGAATGGAACTTTCTTGCAAACTCGGGCCAGATCGACGAGCTCAGCAAGCTCGGCGAGGGCAACGGCGGCAGCGTGTCAAAGTGCGTGCTCCGGTGCGGGCTGCCGGTATTTGCGCTCAAGCTCATCAATGCGGATCCAAATCCCGATGTTCAGAAGCAGATCATCCGCGAGTTGCAGTACAATAGACTGTGTCACTCGCCCAATATAGTCAAGTACTACGGCACGTTCATGGTTGAGCGGCAACTGATGATTGGCATCGCGATGGAGTACATGGGCGGTGGCACGTTGGACGCGATCTACAAGCACGTGCTTGCGCTCGACCCCACCAACCGCGTCAGCGAGAAGGTCTTGGGTAAAGTCGCAGAGTCGGTACTCCGGGGCTTGGAGTACCTCCATCTGCAGAAGATCATCCACCGCGACATTAAGCCCAGCAACATCTTGCTCGATGCGCAGGGCCACGTCAAGATCTGCGATTTTGGGGTCAGCGGCGACGTCGTCAACTCGCTCGCCACCACCTTCGTCGGCACCCAGTACTACATGGCGCCTGAGCGCATCATGGGGCAGCCCTACACTGTCAGCTGCGACGTGTGGCTGCTCGGCGTGTCTTTGCTCGAAGTCGCCCAGGGCAGGTTCCCGTTCGTGGCCCAGAACACCACCCCGGTCGGGCCCATCGAGCTCCTCCTGTTAATCTTGGAGTATGAACCCAGGCTTGAGGACACGCCTGCAGAGCACATTTTCTGGCTGGACTCGTTCCGCAACTTCTTGGGCTACTGCTTGAAGAAGGCGCCTGGAGATCGCCCGGGTCCCCAGCAGATCCTCCAGCATCCGTGGTGCATCGGCCAGCTGCGCTTCAACGTCAATATGGAGAAGTTTGTGCGCAAGGTCTGGGGGGTCCCAGCCAGCTGACCAGTTCCACGTCCTGGATGGGGGCGCCACTCCTCGCCTGTGCCCATACACCTATTGCGACTGCTAAAGAAAAAAGAAGAAGAAGAAGAAGAAGAAAAAAAAAAGGTAGAAAAGAAATGAGAAACAAGGGAGAAACAAACAGAAAATGTTTACTTTTCGGGAAAGAGGGCTGTGTCTGGGAAACAATGCCCGTGCCTTGGCGGTGTCGTCACGTTTCTCTATTATGTGTTTTCTCCAAAAACTCCGCTCGTTCTCTTCTCACCACAGCCTTGAAAACAATCCGCTCATCTGTTCGTGCTTGTTCCTGCTTGTTCCTGCTTGAGTGTTACATGGCGTCTTGCGGTGTTGCGCAATGTTGTGACATGAACCCCGGGTTTATTAGCGGCCGCAGCGAAGACACCCCGCGTATATTTCCAATCATGGCATTTCAGCCCGTCTACTTTTGTTTTTGTTTTTGTTTTTGTTTTTGTTTTTTTCTTACCCGTTTCATTTCATTTCGTTTTATTTTGTTTTGTTTTTGTTTCTTTGTTGTTTTACAGCGGGACATTAGCCCCGGTGACACTGCAGTGAACGTAAATTGGCCATCGAAGACTCGGGCCTTCTCACTCGCGCATGCGCATCACGAGTTGAGATGCGCACGACTTTCGCGGCGGCCAATCACTTAATCGTGATTGAATTTCCCAGATGCCTGGGGGCTCCAACAAGACAGAACATACAAACGATGGCTGTTCCCTTCGAAGGCTTATTGCCATACGCAATCATGACGGCGTTCTTCGGTATCGCCGGACACGGTGTGGGGTACATCAGGTACTGGGACAACGGCTGGAAGAACGACAGATACGCCATGGACCCATGGGACATCAAGATGATGGAGAGAGACCTTCTCTTGACAGGCACAAAGAGAGGCCAGATCAGTGACCCCGTGGCGCCCGAGCACTTCAGAACTGCTCACGTCACCAAGGAGGGCTACTGGTCTGCGTACAGAGGTCAATACTTCAGTCTCAGAGAAAGATTGTACAGAGGCTACGTCTTTGGCACATGGGACTTCTCGTAGAGCTCTGCCACCGAAATGGTTTTACAAAATACACAAATGCATATCTGAATCAACACCCTGTAGAGTTTGATTATTTTCCTTCGTCCTTTATTGTCTTGTTTGTTTGTTTGTTTTTCTTTTTTTGACGATTTTTAGTATCTTGTTGATAGATGGGGCTCCAATGACAAGACTCAATATGAAAGGATATTAAGGCGATTGAGATGCAGCAGCCCCCAGACATATAGTCCCACTAGGAAGCCGGTCTGGGGATGGCATATATATGCCCACGCTAGAGCAACGTTCTCGTGGATGTCTGCCAATAACCTTACGGAAAATGGCCTGGAGATTTAGGTGTTTCATTAGATACGTCCTGAACTCCTAAACAAATATCCCCGCGGCACATGTTCTGTTTCCGTCGACAAATGGCCCAGAGCCCCATAGAATATCCCAAGTTCATCGTCGCCAATACGGTGGTGTAAACGGTGTCTTGACAAAATCTATCCCTCCATATTTCCAACTTAGCGCAGCCTGTGGCAAATATCTACCCATGCAAGCCGCAGAAATAATGCTTTCTGACACCTAGTCTCATGGAACTCTTCCCCTCCCCCCCCCCGTCTATCTTCCTGGTGCACATCTTCCTTTTTATAACATGTGCCGGACGCAGCATCCTCTAACCCACGAGTTGTATTCAATACCAATGTATAAGCCTGTAACATGCGCATAGCTATCCCATGGACGCACACTATGAATTCCCGAATCTCCCTGCAGCGCCGGGGCCCGGAACGCATAGATTTTTCCCGGTCACGCCGGCGTCGCACGGCTGCGCTCACTTGAATTGCTTGTAACTCCACTTCTCCGTCAACTTCTGTTTGTAGCGTCTCCGGCGCGCCACTGGCACACGGGCCTCGACCTTGCCGGACATCTGCAACTTGTACATATGTTCGTAGAACGGATTGCCCTCCGGCTTTATGCCACGTAAGTTATTGGTTAACTCATCCAGCAACTTCACCTCGAGCGGCACAAACAGCGGATTGTGCTTGCTGTGGCGCTTGTACTTGCGGACCAGGTGCGGCTTCTGCTCACGCAGCTCCACCGCTTGAGCCACCTCCTGCTCGATGGCCTCCAAGTTCTCGAGGTCTCGGAGCTGCGTCTTCAACTGCCGCATTTGCGCATGGAGCTCGAGCTGCTTCTTATGTCTGGCTTCACGGTTCCTCTGCGTGCGTGTTTTGCGCTTCACCTCTGTGCGCTCGTTCACCGAGAGTTTGTAGTAGTCCTCGGACTTCTCTGCATCCGGCAAGTCGGCGTCGGCGTCAATGTCCTCCTTCGTAGATCCCGGCGCGAAGTCCTCGAGCTCGTCGTCTTTGAGAGTCTCCATCAAGTGACGGATCCGCTCCTGCTCTTGCTTCAACTCCTCTACCTTCATCTGATTCTCATTTTCCACCACGTACTCGCGGTCGACCAAGCTCTGCCAGGCCTCCACCGACGGATTGTAAGACTTACCTGCATGCACAAGCTCGTCCTGCTCGCGGGTCGTGAGGAGGCTCAAAGGCACGTGCTTTAGTGTCTCCGGTGCCCGGCTGGCCTTGGTATATGCGACTCTCGCAGACCCGTTGCTTGCGCGAGTCGTGACATCGTTGGCGTTAGATTTGGTATTGGCATCAGCATCGACATGGGCATCGACACCAGAATCGGCCCACAAGTCCACATATCCTCCACGCACGAGGCCATCAGCATCGGTGCGGGTTTTGATTTTAGAGCCTGTGGCCAGGCGACCCGCCAAAACCATCAACTTCTCGGCCCGGGCCTTTCCGACTTTCTGCTTTGTTTTTCTACCGGCGAGCACACTGACCTTCGACTTGTTAGCGAGGATCTCTGTGGTCTTACGCACGGTCACGGGCACTTTCAGGACAGAGGAAGCCGCAGTATCTATGACAAAGTCGCCGTCGGGGGTGTCTCCATGCAACACCTCTCTCTCTCTGTTAGCGTCCAACGCCAGGGTGATGTCATCAACAAGAACATTTTTTCTCCATGCCTTCTTGCCCTTTCTCAGGGACTGTGTCTTGGTTTTGGTATCCATCGTGCGGTTATCTAAAAAGTCAGGATTTTGCTGTGAGAATCAAGGTGATGAGATGAGCCCGGTGCGGCGCGACATGGGCGCGACATGGTCACGACATTATCGCGATACGGCCTACCCATTCTCAAGCACCCTGGTGTGACACCATCCACCAGCCAGTGGGTCACGGGACCCCAGCCTGACTTTTTGCGACATTCATTTTATTTGAGCTTCTCAAAAGTTAATTACTTAGCAGGAAGTGTGTATGCAGGTAAGTTACCGGCACCTTTCTCTCTCCTCTCTCCTCTCTCACCCTCACCCTCACCCTCACTTCGTATTTATTCAACCTTGCGTTTTTGTGCCATCACCTTCCCAACGAGGCAGAAAGCAGAATCCAGACAAGACACAAGGTCTCATGCTCCAGATAAGATTTCACGTCCCATGCCAAAGCGAGACGCCTCTATGTGCACATCGCCTTATAACACCATGCCGGAGCCCTGGCGACCTTCTTCTTCTATCTCGAGCAGGGCTATTTTTGGCAAGACTACCCCGTTGTAGTCTCCACAAAAGATGTGCTCTGCACGCGCCTCCAGCAAGTTTGTCGGACCTTTCTCAGTGGTCACCATGCTTGGCCCAACTCTACACCAACATCAGTGCCAGCACACAGGTGCCGCCAGTTTTCTCTACGCCGCACGGGCCTGCTCGCACGCGGCCACCACCATCCGCGAGAGCTCGCCGTACTCGGACGGGAGAAAGGACCCGCTCATGCACACATACGACGGACACGCTAGACGGCGCAGAAGCACGCGGCCCAAATTGGCCGCAAAGTCACTGGTCTCCGCGACATCACCCTGCTGCAAAAAACTACTATATGTCTCAGTGCCGCGGCCAATCGTATACACGTAGCTGCCGATCTCGCCATGGCCCCGCTGGGTCACGTATACGAGCACGGGGTGTTTTGGGGAGGCCTGCAGTGCCACGTGCACGGCCACGTCGTAGTCTTTATTGCCTCCCACGGAAATCGTCGATGTTTTCATGTCCAGGGGCACTGGTAGAAAGAAATAAAAGTGGTGAATGGGCACTCTTGGTTCTGGCTACCGGGGGTGCTGGAGGAATGTAGGCGCGCAGAGAGACTGTTCTGTGTGCAGGGTCCGCACTGGCAACTGAAAGGTGGCATTAAGTACTATTGCCTCCATGTTTACGCGCACGCCATATACTGATTCAGCCTGCATCCGGTCCTTTTCTCATGCATGGGAGGGGTCCCGGCCCCCGTTCTGCAGGCCCTCGCTCCTCCTCTCGACTCTGCTTCTGCTTACAGTTTACTCGATCTCCATGACGTTTTATGTTGTCGTTTTTTTGGTTATGATTATTATTATTATTATTTTTCCCTTTTCCTTTTCCTTTTTTTTGTGCCCCTCTGCTCTGTTAGTGTCCATGTTCGTGATCCTTTCGCATTGGTTTTCTCTATCCCACTCTTTGTTTCAAACCAGTATGTCTGTTCCGTTTTTTTTCCTTGTTTGTTTGTTTGTACTTGGTCTTGTTCTGTTCTGGCCCCGCCATTCTTTCAAGTATGGGGGGCAGTGCCCATGCATCTCCAGGCAGACGCGCGCGCTTCCAGCGGCGCTGTGCGTTTTTCCACGTTCTACGTAAATGTACGCTCCTGCCAATGCCTTGCATGCCTTGCGCCTCTTGCGCCCAGGGGCGAAAACCCTTTTTGAAAGCATTCTGCTGGCCGCATTTCCGACGTCTTTCCGCATGACAATCTGTTTCTTGGCACCTTTCTTCTTGCCCTTGTCGCCTCGGGTCTGTTTCCTCTCCTCGTCTTCGATCCCCGACGCTTGTTCTCTATCTTCCCGCTCGAGCATTTCCACGGCCTCTCCTTAATCAGTGCTTTTTGTTTCGATCTTTTTGCTAGGCCTCGATTGTCTGGCGTGTTCTTCTTCCCGCCTCATACAGACGTACTACGCCTTACTGGTTAAGCCTGTTTCTTGGTCCTACTGATTGGTCCTACTGAGAAAACCGTTAGCACAGGGTGCCCAACCACTGGTAGCTTCTCCCCCACGGCGCCGTCACACGCCACAATCGGCCTATCTCATAATTTGCTCCCAATCGAGTCTCCGGTATCACCCTACCCCATCATGACCCATACCCCGGCCATCCGTGCTTCTGATCTTGCCGACGTTCTCACCCAGCTCATGCCACCAGACGCCGCCGGGCCCGAGCTACAAACCCCGCAGCAGACATCCGCAAAAAGCCCCATTGCAACTTGCATCCTTGTCCGCAACTTAGAAAATCTGCCTCGTGAGCTGGACCAGATCCGTGCCGCACTCTACGAAAAGACCCAGCAAGACTCGCTCGCTGGGTTGGCACGGTTCTTGGTCTTGGACTCCGCCACGCCTGACTCAGCATCAGTGCTCCTTACCTTCAACAACCCTGACGACGCTGGAGCCTACGCTACGGCGTTGCGTGCCACAACTCGCCTCTCGATCCTGAAAACAGCCCTCTCCGTTGATCTCTGTGAGGCCGCATCCGGCCCGCTCCTCGAGTCACCGGCTGATCCCGCTCCGAAGTCCACAGGCTGTCACCAATCGGTCATCCGGGCCACCCAGATAAACTTGTCCGACTCGCTTCCAGATACTTCCCGAGCTGACGCCTTGTTGCCTGCTGGTACCCTGTCGCCCACCGACCATGCGTCTGCATACGACGCCATTGTCATTGAGAACTTGAATCAGATTCTCCCCCTGTCAACGGCCATGCAAGACCTCAGGGAACTATTCTCCAAGTTTGCCTTGTTTAATGACATCGATACCATCTACGTTCCGGTCCGCGACAGCCGTGGGCCGGGGAAGGTTGTCCACAGGTCAGCGTTTATAGGCTTTGCAAACAACGATGTCGTTCTGCAAAATGTCTTACGATGTATCTACCACCTATCCCGTTTGACGGCCCGTGAACTACGAGAGTACTCGGCGTCTGATATCCGTGACGATGCCGAGAACCGTGCAGCAATAGAGCCTTCCGCTGACACCGAAGATGCTCGGCTCATTCTTACTTTGTGTCAGCGGAAGCATAAGCTCTATCTATATGAGCAGGCAGCATCTTCGTTTGTCGCATTGTGCAACGCGAACTTAAAGGACCTCCTGCTGTTCGATGGCACTACCCACAGAGATCTCTTCGAACGCACCATTCTCCCCCGCTTCCGCAAGGAAGTGAACTACCAGGAAACAAACGTGTACGTGAATAACTTTCCAATTTTATTTCAGAACGACGACGACGCATGGCAGAGGTTCTGGACCCAGTATGGGCCCGACGGAATCAACTCCGCCAAAATAATCAAGCCTCAATTCTATTCCAAAAAATCAGATCCCTCGTTTGGCAAGTTCGGCTTCGTATTCTACAAAGATATTCACATGGCCATTCGAGCCATTCTTGCCACAAACAATAAGACAATAAAAATCGGCGATGCGCCGAGCCTTCAAATCCAATCATCTTTCGCAATTCAAAAAAAAGGGCCTGTGGCCAAAAAACACCCTTATCTGCGGCTCTATTCAAGCAACTTTGGTCCCGAGGCCAACCCTTCACTCGAATATCCAATTAGATACCCAAGTATGGGCTCTTTCGACACCGGTGCCTCGTCTCCAATGCAGGCGCCGCGAGGCTTTCTCCATCCCCCGATTCCTGCCCACCCAATGGCATCACCTCTAGTGCCTTTCAATGACAATTATTGCATGAGTCTCTATTATCTTCCTATGGCTCCTATTCCCCAACAATTTGATATTAACGCCTCACACCGCACCAATTCTAGAAGTTCTTCCCCAAATGAGTGCCTGGGGTGCCGTCAGCCTGTACCACCCGTGATGAACCCGGGAATGTATCCCCCTTATGGTTTCTATTACTATCAGTATCCAACAAATCATTTACAGGAAGGTCTGTCCGAAAATCTTTTGTAAACCAATGTTTTGGGACTTAGCAGACCTCTAGTTTCTCCAATTATTGTCGCCTGAATAGTCTTAATGCATGTATTTACAAGTTCAACAAACGCCTAGTGTTTTACAAAGATGGTGGTGCCAGGTTGTTGTCTTCTCTAGGTTTGGGTACCATTTTTGCTGCCTCAAACTCGGTAAGCGTTGACTCTGCCTCGTCTGCTTCTTCGATTTGCTTCACTTCTTCAACCTCTTCGATGTAGTGCTTCAACATGCTCTCTATTCCGTTTTTAAGTGTAACCGAAGAGGAGTCACACGTTCTGCATGCACCCTTCAACCGCAAGAATACTGTTCCTGTTTTCTCCTCAAATTTAACAAACTCGATGTCACCGCCATCGTCTTGAATGGCAGGCCTGATTCTCGTAAAAATGAGTTCTTTGATCATATCAACCACCTCGTCATCCTCTTCATCAAAACCAATATCTTTAGAGAGCTCAGACTCCGTTACTATTGGTGTGCCATTAGTAAGGCCTTCTGTCAATATAGAAAAGATTTCCGGCTTTAGAAGCGCCCATTCGAAGCCCTCATTTTCCTTCTCGATGGTGATGAAGTTTGAGCCCAACATAATGGACTTCACACCATCAACTGTAAATAGTTTCATCGCTAAAGGGCTACACGCTGCTTCTCTCCCACTCAAAAACTCCATTGTCTCATTTTCTTGTAAGATCTTCATGGATGGCAAGAACTTCAACGCATTTCCATTTGGCGTGTCAGCAGTTTGAATGAAAAGACTTCTACTCCATGTGAGCGGAGACATTAGGCGCAGAGATGCCTTGGGTAGGGACCCTCTCAAGTTAGTGCAGAGAGTAAATTTAGAAAACATGATAAATAGTGTGTAACAAAGTTCATCGGTATGACAAGTTCGGTTGCGATTGAATTGAATCGCGCTTGCCATCACATCCGTGCACCATGAACTATGACTAGCGCTGCATCTTTGTATATATAACATTTTGCACCCAATACCTACAACTTAGCAAAAACATTTTAAAATGAGGACACCGATATCTCCAAACCTTTATCTCTCTGTTTTTTTTTTCTATTATTCAATCTATTTGTCTTCAAACAAAAGCTTTTCAAACATGGATGCGGCCTTTTCCTCAAATTTGGAGTCGTTCTGTTCGTTACTAATCGAGTGGTCGAGCTGCAATTTGTTTTCAGCAAGCATCAAGATATTTTCGTCAATAGTGTTCTCGGAAATAAGCTTAGTCACCAAAACTTCCTGTGTCTGCCCAACTCTATGAGCGCGATCTTCGGCTTGTTTGTCATCGTGTGGATTAAATGACTGGTCAAAAATGACCACGTTATTGGCTGCAACCAAATTAATCCCGAATCCGCCAGCCTTTGTAGAAAGCAAGAACACTGGAATAGTTTTGTCCTCGTAAAATCGGTCAATAATATCTTGTCTCGTGTCGACTGTTGTCTGCCCGTCCAATCTCACAAATGTAATGTTGGCAAAACTTAGGATTTTTTCAAGAACATCTAGCATTTGTGTGAAAAGCGAAAACACCAAAACTTTCTCCTTACGCTCAATCACAGCACGTAGTATCTTAAGCAATTTTGCCACCTTGCCGCTATCGAGCCAGTGCAGCTCCTTTAGAACAAAAGAGCCTAGAGACTTTGGAAACTTCTCGCACAAGCTGTTCAATTCGTAGTCACTCATAACCAGCATATCTTCGATAATATACTCGCGATTTGCGTCGACATACTGAGGCTCACCCATGATTCTCTTGCTCATTTCTCTTAATTTCTTGTCAGTGTAAATTCTGCGGAACAAGAGCGGGTGCATGGAAGCCTTTCTTAGCGACATCATTACGTTCGAAGATGATGCCACGGGCGTTGACTTTGCCTTCTCAGCAGCCTTTCCTGTCAACATTTTTCTTCTCTCGCGTTCCAACTTTGTCTGTTTTCCCTGTCGGATGTACTCATCGTAAATTTCTCTTTGAGTAGATGTCATTTCACATTTTATCACTTGATGACTTTTTTCCGGGAGGTGATTGAGCACTTGCACTTTTTTTCTGCGCAACACAAACGGCGTCATCATCGTTTTGGCTTTGTTTATGGCCTGTTGCGACAAAAGCGGGTTATAGTCTTTGGAGCTGTTGAGCATAGCGGTCTTGTTAAATAGTCCTTGTAAATCATCACGCTTCTCAACAAAGAGTCCCGGTAACATGAACGCCAAAAGGGACACCAACTCCTTCAAGTTGTTTTGGAGAGGCGTGCCCGTCAACAACAAGCGGAAGCCAGCCTTGAGCCGCATGAGCTTGTTGTAGCGCTCGCTATTTGAGTTCTTCAACATGTGCCCCTCATCATAAACGATCATATCGAAGTTCTGGCTGCGCAAGAACTTGAAGTCGGGCGCGGCGCCGGTGGCCAAGTTGTATGTGGTAACGAGAACGTCGAATTCCGTATCTGTCAACTCATAGCGCAAGTCCTCACGCTCTGCTTGCAGGCCGTAGTAGGCCTGAACGACTAAATCTGGGCAGAACTTCTGGAACTCGCGCAACCAGTTTTCGAGCGTCGACGAAGGTACGACGACCAAGTGCGGGCGCAGCTTGTCGACAGTAGACTTGAGGTACGCCATGAAAGCAATGACCTGACAGGTCTTTCCGAGCCCCATCTCGTCGGCTAGGATACAAGAAAGCTTGTTGTGATAAAGCAAATGCAACCAGTTGATGCCAACCTGCTGATAATTTTTCAATTCGACGTCAGGCGCAAGAAGCGTGGGCTTATGCTTCACATACGTAAGTCCCCGCGCGCTGGCCACGTCGTCGGAATCTTCGGAGTTGTTAGCAGTGTCTGCGTCTGCGTCGGTATGGACATGGACATCGACCATATCCAACTCACCCTCGCCCGTGACCTTGACGCCCCAACGCTCCATCTGGCGCGAAATCAAGCGGCCATAGTCGGAGCACTGCCTTACTAAAGAGTCAACGGCGCGGTAGCCCTTCAAGCTGAACTCCGTGCGCTCAATGATCTTAGTACCGAGCGGCTTGCGCTGGTACTTGCGCTTGGAATCTGCAGCCGGCGCCGCCAGCGCCGCGTCCTCGAAGTTGTCCTCCGCCACGGCGTGGATCGACGCAAATGGACGCCGCGTAACAATAAGCTCAGCGGTCGCTGGAGGTACGTTGCAGATTTCTGCAATGTCTTGCGCGGGCGCCTGGTTAAGGAACTCGATGATCTGAGCATCGATCAGGGTGAGCCCAGACGAAAATGCGTCTGCGTCATCCTCGGACATGTCATCGCTGAACACCTCCTCCTCGAGCTCTGCTTCGCTAGGGGCGTGCGAGGCCTGACGGCCCCGCTTGCGGTTCGCACGAATGCGCTCCTCAAGAACGTCCAACTCATCCACATCAATAGTCTCGCCGGGGCTCTGGTGCTTGAGCCGGGGCACGTCATCTTCGGTGTGTGCGTAGCGCTGCGCGAGCGCCGCGGCCAGAAGCGGTGACGTCACGCCTGTAGGGCCGCTTTTGCTGCGGGTCTCGGTGCCTGTGGGAGTTGGCAGGTCCGTGATTACGAGCGCGTCGACGTTACTGGCCCGCACGAGCCGGCGGCGCTTGGGGTCGTCCGCAGCGCCCCGCTGCCCAAATAGCTGGTCGATTTTCGGCTGTTGCCGTGCGCGGTACTTTTCCAAAATCGACACCTTTGGCTTCAGGAGATGTACCTTGGTGTCGGGCGCGGCCGCGGGGACCACGGTGCGTTTCTGGCGCGCCTTTCCGGTGGGCTGGACGGGCGATGCGTCCTCTTCCAAGACCTGACCATGTGTACTGCTGCTCCCCTGTATATGCGGAGTCTGGTTGAGTGGGGCCTGGACATGTGAGATCTGAGGCTCCTGGCTATGTGTACCATGGTGTGCTCCTGGATTCTGGGCATCCAGCGGCTCCTGGCGACGGCGGTCTTCCTGGTGCCGCTGTTCTTTTTGCGCAGTGTCGTATTGCATCAAGCGCTCGTTCAAGGGGATGTTCTCGGCAAGCCATTGGCTGATGTCCCGGAGGTTACCCTTACCCTTGACCATTGCCTTGAATAACTCCGGCTCTGAGAGATAGTAGAACCGGCGGCGCACGACGGGCCAGAACTTGTGGGCGTGGAAACGTTGCCGCATTTCCGCGCGGTGCCGGTCGTCTTTGGCGTCGCTTTTCTGGCCGTCTCCACGGACACTGCCGGCGGCGCTGAAGACACCTTTGTTCTCATGAATGGGCGAAGAGCTCGGCACCTGTATTGTGTCTTGCTGCCTCACTGGTTTATGAGGAGTTGCGGGGGCCATTTCGGGGTATGTGGCGGACCAGCAATTAGAACGAACAGGCAGAATCAACGAGCAAAAGAGACCGGAAGGGAAACTGAATCGGAATCTCAAACTGAATCGGAATCAGAATCAGAATTTGGGCCGGTAGTGGGCGGTTTGCGTCGTTATTTGGTGCAGAGGCGTAGCGGCAGAAACGTGCCGTGATGATTGTTGTTGGATCTGGAACGTCTCTCAGGCGGCCCTAAAATTTGAGGCGCGTTCACAAGATGAGCCCGCGTGGTGCGACTCTCCAGCGCCGCGTCGTACCGCGAATGTGCCTGGTTCTGGCCCGTTCAACTTCTGAGCAGGCCATATATGAATTTAATAAACGTTTTTTTTTTCGTTTTCGTTTTCGTTTTCGTTTTCTTGGGAAGTAGGGAGGGGCGAGGGGTTTGATGCATGTATACTCCACGTCAGGTATTTACTTTCGTGGAATCATACATGGATGTGCCATCTGCACACTGCGGCCGTTTTTGAGCAATTAGACTGACGGGGAGTGGCGGTGGGCTATATTCTTGGGGTATACGGTGGGTCCAATACGCCCGCAGTAGCAGTAGTGATGACAATAAACACCATGTGGCTGTAACCTGTGGATCTGCTTATATCTTAGGTGTGGAAATATAGGCACATATCCAACACCATGTTTGAAGGCACTAGCCGCATATCATTTGCTCATGGTCGCTGGTCGCTGTTTCTGGTAAACCACGACGAAGGGTACTTCTCGTATATTCTTCGTATTTCCAAAAAAAAAAAAAAAAAAACGAATATAGATATGCCTTTTGAAATAAGCGTTGCCAGTTGCCACTTCTGCTCTTCTTGATACTTTTATACAATATGATGATACGTCTCAGACAGGATATCGTATTGGAGAAGCAGAGCGACATTTCTTATTGCATATATTTCTAGCGTGAAAAGCGTATAATATAAAACTCTCAAAAGCTCATGGAAAAAAAACACAGAGCAGAAAAAATATTATTGCGTATATTCCCATATTTATTCAACGCTTTGAATTACATCATATGCCTTTTTGGAAGAAATAGCTGTTGCTGGCGCTTTTTTTTTAAGTCGATGTAGCGCAAGGCATCGTGATTTATGATTACGCCTTTCGCAGCCACGCCTGGATATCCAACACCTTGACAAGCCTGGCTCCTGCAGATAGAGCTATCTGGGGATGTGCCCGCTTCCGTAAATACCCCATGTCTTTTCAGATCCTAGCCTGTGGGTCCAACGGCCTGTACCAATTGGGACTTGGAAACAACGATGACCATGACGTCTTGCAGTCTGTTCCTGGGCTACAGGCCTTCTCGCATGTGAGGCCGAAACAGCTAGCGTTTGGAGGTAACCATACTTTCATCTTGTACCCAGGGGGCGAGCTTTTCGGTGCTGGAAACAACGAGCATGGGCAGTGTGGTGTCGAGTCGCCAAGGGTCTTGGAAAACTTCACACGAGTTCCAGGCAGATGGAAGAGCGTCGCGGCAGGCTGGGAGTTTTCTGTTCTATGCTCGTACGATGACGAGTTGTATAGCTGCGGGGCCGGCCGTAAGGGCGAGCTCGGCCTCGGCGCAGAAATCATCTCTTCACGAGCTCCAACAAAGATTGTGCTCCCGGAGCACAGCAATGTATCCGATTTCAAGTGCTCTATCAGCCACACTGTTGTCAGGCTCGAAAACGGCTTGTATTTCGGCTGGGGGGCTGCTAGAAAGGGCCAGCTTGGATCACAGCCGCCCGTAGTGACTCTTACGGGCAAGGTCAAACCCTGTACAGCGGTTTGGGAGCCGAAACTCTTGGATCTTGATCCGTCAGAAGATTTCTGTGTGGGTAGAGACCGCACGATTTTAATGGGCTCATCCATCAAGGTTTATGGCACAGAAGCACTACAAATTGATGTGGTGCCACACACCGTTAAGGCCATGTGGTCGTCTTTGCATTATACGACGGACGACGGGGTATTAACACACAAAGGCGGATTTGGCGACGGCCCTTTACCCGAAGGCCATGTTGGAGCCTCCTCTACCAACACTTGCGCCCACGGAATCACCATCAACTCTGTAGGCAACAACCTGCATGGTCAGTGTTTCAAGGCAATCCCTCCTCGTCCCATCCGGGAGTTCGAAGTGGGCAGTGAGCATGGTTTGGCTCTTCTATATGATAATTCCGTGTACGCATGGGGGTGGGGCGAGCATGGAAACTGCGGTGCCATGAATAATGGCAATGTTACGTTTGATTATCTCAACAAGATCTATGACGGCAAGGACGAGGTGGTCTTGATGGCAGGCGGCCTTGCAACTACATGGCTCGTGGTGAAGCTGCTGTAATCTAGGAATCGCTGAGCTCTTAATTATACATGCTCAATATGGGGAGGGCAGATGCTTGCATTACATAGACCGCTTTAAATGTTTTTACAGAGTATACATAGAAATGTAACGATGCTTCTTCACCATATTCATCTATGCAAAAAAATTGCTCAAAGATGGAGAATATGTCCAGCGTAATCAATCTAGGACGGTAGTATCAAGAACTGCCAATGGCCTAAGCTGCAACAGTCCTTTTCTAATGTAATCATCCAGCTACGATTTCAAGTTCTGCGCCAACTGCCTTACATCTCGTGGCTGAGACACAAGCCTTTGAGCCAAAGTCACGAAAACGACCCTATGAAGCACCTTGTGCGCAAATGAAGATAAGGACCAACATCACGCAACCGGGGTTTTCAGTGGGTTACAGATTGGGAGGGTACTTTGATAAAGATAAAAAGAATAATGTTGTGTGATGGATCCGATGAGAGGTGAAAAAAAGTAGTCGAGAATATTCTCGCGCCTTCTTGTAGTATATACAGCACCAGATACAGACTCTACTTAGGGTAAGCGAGACTCAATCGCCTCTTCTACTGTGAGAGAAGCTTCGTGTCATACATCATAAATCGGCCGTCTGACATCAATTGTGCTGGAAAATTGAACCTGGAGCCATAATAAAACCATAAAAACAAACGAAAATACCTATAATTTCGGGAAATATCCATGTTTGGTGCGGTTTGTTCAGGCAGGCCCATGCAATTGGCGCAACAAGTCGAGCCCAACAAATATGTGTTTAGCATTCCAAATGCTGGCAATATCAGCCACGTGGCTGTTTTCATGCTTCCACAGACAGACTTTGTTGATCCAAGCTACACAGCACTCGTCTACTTCCAGCTTCCGGCACTGCCAGAATTCAAGCTACTAGGCGGCTTGAATCCAAATAAGCCATCATCAATTTTTCGGCTCAACAATGCTGGTTCCAGTCAGAAGTCTACATCGCACGCGTTGGATATGGATGATATTATGAATGATGCAGAAAGTCCCGTGGTGGGCGAGGAGATCACATTGAACATAGGCATTTCCATTGAGCCCACTGCGAATGCAGAAATGCTTTTACAACAGGAAAGAACACAGCAAAAGGCAATAACACACCCCCTGATCCACGCCCCAGTAGCGCCAAAAGCACCCCTGGATATTGCTGCACTAGCGAATCAGATCGTGAAGCACGCGTATAACTACTTAGGCGGGTTTATCGATGCATCGGGAAAAGTGCCAATGAAAGTGTTTGACAACTGGTGGGACAAGTTCCGGATGAAGTTGGCAAACAACCCAAACTTTTTGAACGAGCTCGATTGATGCCTGTGGATGTAGTCAACAGGCCACAATTCGAATGATCAAATGCACACTCAGATCTTGTGTTTTCAAAGTCGAGTCTTGTGTGCGATTTTTTTGTTTATGGACGCCGTAAACCAACCATACGTAGATTGTAAGAGCTGGTCTTTAACCATCTTGTGAGACCGTAAGTCGAAGTATGTTGATGAGCTTCCTGTCGACATACCGTGGAACATAATCTACAATCTCGATATCATGCGGGTTTGCTCCAAATACTTATAGCTTGTGGCATGTTTTTTAATATAGACGCCTATATCTAGGGCTAATTCTTTACAAGAGTAAAACCGAAAGACCAGACAACGCTACTCCAATAAGCATTGGTGCTTGATGTTCACCCATGCCAGCGAATGTCGAGGAGTCACTAGTCAAAGACTGGGTAGAAGAACCAGCAGCACCAGAAGCACCAGAAGCACCAGAAGCACCAGAAGCACCAGAAGCACCAGAAGCACCAGAAGCACCAGAAGCACCAGAAGCACCAGAAGCACCAGAAGCACCGGAAGTAGCAGAAGCACCAGAAGTAGCAGAAGCACCAGAAGTAGCAGAAGCACCAGAAGTAGCAGAAGCACCAGAAGCACCAGAAGCACCAGAAGCACCAGAAGCACCAGAAGCACCAGAAGCACCAGAAGCACCAGAAGCACCAGAAGCACCAGAAGCACCAGAAGAACCAGAAGCACCAGAAGAACCAGAAGAACCAGCAGAACCAGAAGAACCAGAAGCAC